>OV884056.1:144936292-145381754 GCA_930367215.1 Pollenia angustigena | reverse complement strand
AAATATCTTACCAGTACCTACAAGGTAGATGCTCAAAAATTGGCTCCTTTCATCAAGAAATATTTAAAGAGTGCCGTAACTAGTGGAAAATTAATTCAAACTAAAGGTAAGGGTGCCTCTGGATCATTTAAATTGTCAGCTGCCGCCTCAAAAGAGCCAAAAGCAAAGAAGCCTGCTGCTGAAAAGAAAAAGGCTGCTGCTGCCGGTGATAAAAAGAAGAAGGCTGCCGCTGCTGCCAAAAAGGCTAAACCAGCTGCTAAAAAACCATCAGCTACCAAAAAGACGGCTGAAAAGAAGAAGGCAGAAAAGGTCAAGGCAAAAACTGCCAAAAAGACTGGTACAGTTAAGGCTAAACCCGCCAAAAAGGCACCAGCCACTAAACCAAAAGCACCCAAAGCCAAGACCGTCATTGCAGCGAAACCAAAAAAGGCAGCAGCCCCAGCAAAAAAACCAGCTGCTAAGAAGACCGCCGCTAAAAAGTAAATTATTTCCATTTAATAATTACTTTTTTTGCTCTTCACGTAAAATTATTTTTCGATATTCGAAAAAGATTTCCTCCGTAATAAAAAGCCCTTTTCAGGGCTACAAAATATTTTCAAAAAGAGATAACAAACTACAACAAACATACCTACATATTTATTTATTTTTTTTTTTTATTATTATTGTAAACATTTTCACAAGGTTTGTTTATAATTTCAAAATGAGACAATTAGCTAAAAACAAAAGTTGATTTTAAATTCTAAAAAAACAACAACAAAGTACGATTGAATTTTTTTTTTACTTTGTTTTTGAAATATGTTCAATTGAAATTAACATAATTTATAAAAATTTTCATTCTTGACTGCACCCGCAATATTAATTAATTTTCATGTTGTAAAATTCCTTTCGTCATAAAAATAATTTAATGAAAATTAAATTTGATGAACTTTAGCCTAATTAAAATATTAAAATTTGGATTAAAAACCATAAATAGTTCAACAAAATAATCACAAAACTAATTGAAATTTTTATATTTAAAAAATATCAGAGGTAGAAATTTGTTTTATAAGAATTCACCAAAAAAATTTTTTTTAGCACAAAACAAATCTGTAGCATTTTGACAAAACATCGCAAGTCAAGATAAGATAGAAAAAACTCGATGAAAAAATCATTTTAAAGAAAAATATTGTTTATAATACAAAATTTTAAGAACGTAAAAATTCGCATGATTAACAACATTTTTTTAACTATTTTAATTTGACTTACTAGATCTTTTGTCAAAATGCCACACAAATTCATTTTACAATTAAAATTCAATAAATATTATTATAAATAATATTTTGAAAAATTTTTAAATTCTTTGGGCAGTAAAATTTATATAAATTTTTTGATAACAACAACATAAAATCTCTTTTCCAAAAAATTTTGTGGCCCTGATAAGGGCCTTTGATGTTAAAAAAAATTAAAAACCATTCGTTGTTGACGATACAATAAGGAATTAGTAAATTTACTTAGAGCTGGTGTATTTGGTAACAGCTTTAGTACCTTCACTGACCGCGTGCTTAGCCAATTCACCGGGCAACAAAAGACGGACAGCAGTTTGAATTTCCCGACTGGTGATGGTTGAACGCTTATTGTAGTGAGCCAAACGAGATGCTTCAGCGGCAATACGTTCAAAAATATCATTAACAAAACTGTTCATGATACTCATGGCCTTTGAAGAAATACCAGTATCGGGATGTACTTGCTTCAACACTTTGTAAATGTAGATGGCGTAACTTTCCTTGCGTTTACGCTTTCTGCCCTTGTCACTTTTGGTAATATTCTTCTGTGCCTTACCGGCTTTTTTTGCTGCTTTACCACTGGCTTAAGGAGGCATTTTTCACTTTTAGATTGATTTTCACAAACACTTTTTTAACACTGTTCACAAACTGTAGCGTTTTGGGATTTCAGATTTCAGATTTCAGATTTCATTTATTTACCATATTTTCTTTTTCTTACAATGTTTCTTAAAACTAATATTTAATACAAGTATTTTCCTAACGCATACAACGTTCCTAAGACTAATTCTCTCCTTAAAACTAATACAATTCCGGCATTTCCGAATTCAATCTCTAAATTTAATGTCTAATACTATCCATCTTAAGCTAAATTTCCAGAAAAAGGTAAAAAAAAAAGGAACAATTCACATATTTCACTTACAAACTAAAATTAAAACTAAATAATACTTAAAACTAAAATAATAAAAGAAAAAACAAAACATAAAAAAAAAAAAAAAAAAAATAAAAATAAATAAAAAAAACAAAAGATAAAAATAAAAAATATAAAAATAAAAGGTAAATACACAGTATTCACCAAAAACTACTGAGAGGCATTATACACCAAATTATTTAAATCCAGTGTATTTATCCTTCTATGGTAAAATAGGAGGCCTGCATCCCCATACAAGAGATTCCCGTCCCTAAGGGTCAGGAGATCCACAGGCGAGAAGTACCTGTTTCTATGCAGTGTCTCAAGATCGGAAACCCTACTCAAACAACACTCAACCAATCCATTCTGCAAGGAGGCTGAGCCCTCCAAAAAATGTACAGCAGATTCAACCAAAAAACCGTCCACACGCTGGAAATCAATCCCGTTGTATATGGACCTACACGAGGGCCTACGAAATATGCCGTCAGCACCAACCGCCGGGCGAAGCCCCAAACAAGCGGCCAAAACTCTCCTCTCCCATACCCTAATTCTCTCCATTTGGTGAGATGAAATCCCAAACCAAGCGGGGAAAGCATAAGCCATTAGAGGCCGGATAATCTGCCTGTACACGAGAAGCCTGACCCTAACGCTCAGTCCCAACCTACGGCCAAGCAATCCCAGGTACATGTGAAACACACCCTTGACGCGTGCCAGAATACCGTCTATATGCCTATAAAACTCGTAATTTTCGTGAAAAATCACGCCAAGATACCTAAACCTGTCAGAGCATAAAAATGACCTGCCGTCAATCACAAGGTTCGGAATGAAGGACCGTGAATTCGGATATAGCCGACCACGTCTACCCTTTATAAGCACACCGTCCGTCTTATCAACGTTGAGCCTAAGCCCCCACTTCCTGAAGTACTCACTAAGAATCCCGAGATAGGAGTTCATCCTCCTTTCCAAGGTTTTAGCCCTTGGGCCACTTGCAGCAACCAGTATGTCATCCGCATAAATTAAAAGCAGATCCCGCTCCGATGGCTGGGGAATATCAGAAAGGAAGATGTTGTAAAGCACCGGGCCCAGTAAAGAGCCCTGTGGTACGCCAGCGGCCATCGGCCTAGCATCCGAAACCTCATTGCCAACTCTCACCCTAAAAGAGCGGTCCTTCAGAAAACCCGCAACCATTCTACACACATTGCGGTCAAAGCCCAAAGCCATCATCTTATATACGATGCCCTCCTGCCAAGCAGTGTCAAAGGCCTTAGAAAAGTCCAGACTCACCGCAAGGGTTGGGCATCTGCCGTTCAAACCCCTGGCTACATAATCCGCAAAAACCATGAGAGCATGGGAGGTTGAATGTCCGCTCCGAAAACCAAACTGATTATCCTTCAGAATGCCGCCCTCCATCATCCTATCACGCACTCTGGTCAAGATAAACCACTCCAGTAGCTTCGCAAGAGAAGACAGCAACGAGATAGGCCGATAGTTCCCTACCCGACAAGCGTCCGTTCGCGACTTCAGTATCGGAACCACAAGTCCGACCTTCCACTCACTCGGAAAATATCCAATATTAAGGCAATGGTTAAACAATATGGCCAAAAATCTCCAAGTTACCGAGTCCGTCCTTTTCAGGACAAAATCCGGAATACCATCTAAGCCGCTAGACCTTTTGTTCGCCCTAGCCCTCAATGCATAACCCACATCGCCAGGGGAAATAATATCCCATTCCGGGCGTCGATCATCAACAGCAGTAGCGGTGCCATCAGCCAAGACCTCTCGACCAAAAAACAAAGACGGTGTATGACCACCCAAAGTCGAAACCCTACGAACAACAGTATCCTCAAAGGAGGGTATGCGCAGATCCCCATTCCCCCTGTGGATCTCACAGTATCGGTCCGCTAAGGCCCCCGCCTTACCATGATCATCCGCAAGAAGTGTTCCCGCAGAAGTAATCAGGTCAGGCATCGGAGCCCTTTTTAAGATGCCGGCACATCTTTTCACCTGACGAAACATCCTACAGCCAACACGAATACTCCCAAGATAGTCGGTCCAATAACTCTCCTCAAATACCGCAATCGCACCCTGAATTATCCTGTCCAAGTTACGGATATCAGCCTTAAGAATATCCATTCTGCCCGGATCGAGAGTCCTAAACAATGTCCTTCGGAGCCTTTTCTTCTCCGCAATAAAACCAAGGATATTATCAGGGAGTTTGATAAGACCCCTCCTTTTCGCCCGAAACCTAGGGATAGAATCATCCATGGCCGTTTTCAGTGTAGCAGTGAGCGTCCGTATACTATCGTCTATTTCAAGAATTGAAACATTCCGGTCAACTGGGAGTTCCAAGCCCGGAAGCACCCGTGACAATATGCCATTAAAACGACGCCTATCCATACGCTCAAAGTCAAATCCCAAGGTCCCCGTCTCCCTCAGAAGCCCACCACTCTCGAAAACGATCTCGACTGCCTGATGATCAGATTCAAAATCCAACGTCCTTAGACCCGTGGCAGATGTCGGTGTCAGATATATGTCCGATGACGTCATAAAGATGTCTATGAAAGAAGACGAACGTTGAAAGATCCGAGTGGGACCGATAGTAGGCCGAACGTCAATATTCGGACAGGACAGCAGAAAATCATGCAGCACACGCCCACTTTGATTCAAATCTGCACCACCCCAATAGGGGTGCTTAGCATTTAGATCAGCCCCAACTATAAGGCCACCATTTGTCGAGATATCCGAAATAGCACCAAGGTCGCCGAGTGACAATGGCACACGCGGAGGCAAATACATTGCAACAAAAGTGAGCGAACGGCCGTACATCCTGCGAATTCTCACAGCAGTATTCTCAATCGAACCCAAAGACAAAACCACCCTGCCACAGCTCAAACCATGCCTTACAAATACAGCAGTTCCACCACCACTCCTGCCAAGTCGATTCTGCCTAAAAATCCTATAACCCCCCAAGTCCAGTGTATGCCTGGGCGATAGTTTATGCTCCGCAATTAACAAAACGTCAGGTCGATGTTCCCTAAGGAACATGTCCAGATAGTGTCTCCTATGTCTAGAGACAATAGAATTCACATTTATAAAGATGCACTTGAGATTATTATCCATGATGCTGCAATGATATTAACATCCCAAGCAACGCCCGAGATCTTTCGCCATCATCCCTCAATGAATTATACTCAACCGAGAATCCCCTTAACTTAGCCAGGCAGTCCAGCAGACCACCTCCTAGTAGACGTTTACAATCCACGTCGATTCTACTAAATTCCGCCCCCGCAGAAGCCAAAGTGACCCCCGAGTCACGTCCCCTAGAAGCAGAAACTCCAACTGATGCCCTAGCCACAGCAGCATATGAGACCCCACTCAAAGTCCCCGATGATGCAAGGGGAGACTGCCCCGCAGCAGCCCCTTTTACACCCCTCTTAGCCTCAATCTTCCGAACAAGTTCCTGCCGTCTCGGACACTCCTTTGAACTTGCCGCGTGACCCTCAGTACCACAATTGGCACACTTAACCGGCAGCCCTACCTTTCTGATAGCCTGACCCGTTATTGGATCTGTTGACAAAACCTCACCGGTGTTTTCACCCTTTGGTGGCACCAGGCACTTGCCAGGGCCATGATCACCACCACACTTCACGCAACGATATGGCATATTGCAGTTAACTGCGACATGCCCAAATCTCTGACAGTTGAAGCACTGCACAATTCGGCGGCGCCTGTGCTTCTCCATCTGCACCTTGCAGTGAAGAATATACTTCACCCCGTGAAATCCCTTAATATCCGATTCCCTGCCCAGCCGAAAAAGCCACCTATCACCACCCAATTTCGTAAGGCCGACTATACTTATCCTAATCTGTAGACCCTGCATATACTCCAAAACTTCCCGCTCCTCAAAAGTCCCAGATAGACCCTTAACCAATACAGATATTGGACGCTGACCCTTAGGCGTGTAGGTGTAAAATTCCACACCCTCAGCCTTTAGCATCTCTTTAAGACTAGAAAAGTCCTCAAGGGTGCAGACCCCTATATTTGTGACGTTCTTCCCTAATATTTTCAAATTAAAGTCCTTATGACCCAGTTTACCCTCCAAGGTGCTACTTATATGTCTAACATTAATATTATAAGCTGTTACAATAGGTATAGACTTAGACTTACTGCTAGTTCCGGATACCTGCTTACCCGGATTCACATCGTTACCAGCCTCTTTAGCGCCCACTTCTTGTGTTGCAGCATTTTCCACAATCTTCACAACTTTGGCAGTACGCTGGCTTCCACTTGGCTTTTGTGTTTCAACATTTTCCACAATCTTCACAACTTTGGCAATATGCTGGCTTCCACTTGGCTTTTGAATATCTTTCAGAATCACCTCAGCTTTAGGTGATGTCAATACCTCATCAGTTTCCATTTCGCTCTCACTTTCGCTTTCAGAGCTGGCTTCTTCAAGTTTGCAAAGAAGTTCTTCAACCGTTTTTGTTAGTTTTACGTTTTCGTCCATAATAATGGAGAGCTTTTGCTTTAAAATCTCATTCTCATTTCGTATGTCCTCCAGCGAGGTTGTTATACGGGGCCTTTTGCCCGGATTCAGACTAGTGTCCTCCTCCATATTTTAAATATTAATCACGTGAGGGGCAGTATCTATCCGCATTGAGAGCAGAATAATAGAAATGTACCCAATCTATGTTCGTTTTGAATGTTTTTTTTTTTTTACTTTGTTTATTTTATTTTGAATTTTTCTTTAATTTTGGCTTTAATATAAAAGTCCAGAAAAATCACTCTTTTCAAGCTTTACTTGTCTTTTCAATGTAGTTTTTAACACCTTAGTGTAATTTTTATACTATCAACTATTTTTCAGTGTCCTATCACATAAGTTGATTTATTGCCTCCTATGCGAATTTCAAAATTCCATAGGACTACACAATAATTAGTTTTTGTTTTTAACAAAAATGAATAAAAATTCAATTTAAGTTATTAAAGCACTTTTTCACTTAGATCACTTTGCGTTTTTAGATGTTTTCACTTCACAAACACTTTTAACACTCCTGATCAATACTTACCGGCTTTTTTTGCTGCTTTACCACTGGCTTTAGGAGGCATTTTTCACTTTTAGATTGATTTTCACAAACACTATTTTAACACTGTTCACAAACTGTAGCGTTTTGGGAAAAAGTGTGCGCTTTATATACCTTTTTTTATAGCACACAACTAGTCATCGTTTCTTCTTCGGCTGTGTGCACACAAACAACCCTTGTGTGAACGTTAGTGTGCACTAAAAGTATAAATAGACACGATTAGTTCCGAAATTTCAACAGTTTGTGTTAACAGTGCTCTAGTGAAGTGTTATATTAAAACTAAAAACAAAAAGTGAAAAATGTCTGGTCGTGGTAAAGGTGGCAAAGTTAAGGGCAAGGCAAAGTCCCGTTCAAACCGTGCTGGTTTACAATTTCCCGTTGGTCGTATTCATCGTTTGTTGCGTAAAGGCAATTATGCTGAACGTGTTGGTGCCGGCGCTCCTGTATATTTAGCTGCTGTTATGGAATATTTGGCAGCTGAAGTTCTCGAATTGGCTGGTAATGCTGCTCGTGATAACAAAAAGACAAGAATTATTCCCCGTCATTTGCAATTGGCCATCCGTAATGACGAAGAATTGAACAAATTGTTGTCTGGCGTAACAATTGCTCAAGGTGGTGTTTTGCCAAACATTCAAGCTGTACTTTTACCGAAGAAGACTGAAAAGAAGGCCTAAACTAAATTACTCTTAGTTCCTGTAAAAAATGTAAATATTGCGTTCAGACCATCGTATTTTTTTAAACCCAAACGTCCTTTTCAGGACGACAAATTTTATTTATAAAAGAGAAAAATTAATTTCAAATAATTAACTTGATTTTTTTTATTATTTAAAAATATAATTTTATTAATTATGCTTTAAAATTGTACATATAATTTTATACATTTACTTTGACATACGAAAGGGAATTATAACAAAACGTTTTTAACAGACGAAATTAGTTGCAATAAAATAAAATCATGTAGTCATGAAGAAACATCTGCCTTACAAAATCATCCCTTTTTCGTTTTATTATCACACAAAAACCATTTGCCCGGCACACACAAACAAACAATCTTTTACCTGAATTAGTATGTACAGTATTAGTATGTTGTTGCTTCTTATGTCGGCTACCATTTTATTAGTCGTGTGTTAACGAAGAAAAATTTCGTTTATATACCTATTATTGGTTAGTGTTTGTCAGTGTGTGTATTCAAAGTATGGGAATTTTTCTTGTATTTATTACGACTTGTTCGTATACTACAGTTTAACTTTAATAAATAGTTTTGTAAACAAAATATATTGAATTTAAATATGAACTTTTCAAGCAAATATTAAATAAATGTAAAATATGAGAATACTTTGAACTTCTTGAAAAACATCAGGTTTTAATTAAAAAGAATTTTTCAAAAACTAAATAAAAATAAGGTTATTAAACACTAACTGCCGTAATCATAAAAAATAATTTAGATTTTTACGTACACGGTATTTAAAATCTAAATTTTCTTTCAAAGAGTTAATTTTTAATTAAGTTTTTTATGAATATGAATTTTACTAAGAAATTTTATAATAAAAAAAAAGAAAAAAATGATTAACAAAGTAATATCTCTTTTTAAATATTTTTTGTGGTCCTGAAAAGGACCGATTGTTGAAAATAGAACGTTATCGATGTCGTTTTTTTTTTTACTAAAATTATCCAATATATTGTTTAAAAATATATTTAACCGCCGAAACCGTACAAAGTACGTCCTTGTCTCTTCAAAGCATAGACAACGTCCATAGCGGTGACAGTTTTCCTCTTTGCGTGTTCAGTATAGGTGACTGCATCACGGATAACATTTTCCAAAAATACTTTTAAGACACCACGGGTTTCTTCGTAAATCAAACCAGAAATACGTTTCACACCACCACGACGAGCCAAACGTCTAATAGCAGGCTTGGTAATACCTTGGATATTATCACGCAACACTTTACGATGACGTTTAGCGCCACCTTTTCCCAAGCCTTTACCACCTTTACCACGACCAGTCATTTTTATTCACTTGATTATTTTCACTTAAAACACACTTCACAAAGATTCACAAGAACTAATGATTTGTTTGAGGGTATCACTCGTATTTATACCAAAATCGAGTTAAATTAGAGGGAGCAAGTGGTATAATGTTGTACTCTTTTTTTTGTGTGTGCATTTTGTTTTTTGAGAAAAACAACCACCACATAATCACAAACACACACATCTCTGTATTTTGCTTTGGAAATTTTTCTATATAAGCCGACCAAATGTAGTCTACCTAGACTATTCGTGTGTTAACAGTGATTAAGTGTTTATTAAAAAGTGAAGAAGTGAAATGGCTCGTACTAAGCAAACTGCCCGTAAATCTACTGGTGGCAAAGCACCACGTAAACAATTGGCTACGAAGGCTGCTCGTAAAAGTGCGCCAGCTACCGGTGGTGTAAAGAAGCCACATCGTTACCGCCCTGGTACTGTAGCTTTGCGTGAAATTCGTCGTTATCAAAAGAGTACCGAATTGTTGATTCGCAAATTGCCTTTCCAACGTTTAGTTCGTGAAATTGCTCAAGATTTTAAAACCGATTTACGTTTCCAAAGCTCTGCTGTTATGGCTCTTCAAGAAGCCAGTGAAGCTTATTTAGTTGGTCTCTTCGAAGATACAAATTTGTGTGCCATCCATGCTAAGCGTGTTACAATTATGCCAAAAGACATCCAATTGGCCAGACGTATTCGTGGCGAACGTGCTTAAATTTGTTTTGATCGAGAAAGAATAATTGAATCACCCTTAACAACAACAACAACAATCATCTCGTGCATATTTTCAAACAATCGGTCCTTTTCAGGACCACCAATTAATTTTTAAAAAGAGATAGTGCATTTTTTACTTGAATTTTATAAGGGAAGAGCGAACGATTTTTTTTTAATATTTTTTTTTATTTTTATTCATCTACGTACAGTTAATCGAACAATTATTTTCAAAATTAATAAAAAAAAAACAAAACATCGAAATATTTTAAAAAAGAACAAGAGCGAACGATTTTTTTTAAATTTATTGTTCATCCAGCCAGGTACGTGTACAGTTAATCGAACGATTATTTTGGTATGGCGAAAAAAAAAGAAAATATTTTATAAAGGAACAAGAAAATTCATATTAATGTTTTGAAATATCTTCTTTTAAAAATAATTTTTTGACTTACTGTATGTAAGAATGCGAGTACATTTTTCTTCTTTTTGTTTTTACCTATGTATGGAAGAGATATAGTACTGTTGAAAGTGAACTTTCTTTTTATAAGGTTTTTTTTAATTATACATATTTAATAATTTCATGAAACTTTTAAAAATGGTTCTTTTCGGGGCCACAAAATTTATATTAAAGAGATTAATTTATATATTTCGAATCGAACACATGATTTTAAACATGTTATTAATAGTCTAATTAAAAATCTATTTAAAAATACTATAGGAATCTTACTGAAAATACAATTACACACCATCTAGAAAAAAAATCCATTTATTTCGTTTATTACTACTTTTTGTTTTTTTCCCGCAAGCTTAAAAAAGAAAAATTGGATAGCAAATTTTTTTGTTAGATTTTGATTTCCTAAGAAAAAATATTTTCAAACTTATTTCTTTGTTTACCGTTTTTTGTTTTGCAAATGGTAGTTTAGAAGGGGTTTGTTTACTGTGTTTTATGAAATTTTGTTAATGTTCAAATTTGTTTCAGTATTTAAATTGTTGATTTAGAAATTTTTTAAAGTACATTTAATACAAAGAAATGTTTATTAACTGCTGCGTATTATTTTCAAGAGAAAAATCTAAATTATTTAACAGATATTTATTTAATATATTTTCGAATATATTTTTTTTATTTAATATAACTATAAAAATTAATATTGATGAAAATTATTCCTGTTTTTAGAAAATGAGAACAAAGTTTCGTGTGAGAAAATAAACAAAATTTCGTAGTTTTTTGTTGTTTACAAAATAATTTCTCATCTCTGTGGCATTTTGACAAAACATCTTAAGACAAATAAAAAAAAAATTCAAGAAATTTTTGTTAATGATACGAATTTTCAATCAAAAACATTTTTGTTTACATTTTTAAAATTTTGTATTATAAACGAAGTTCATCTTTAATTTTGGTTTTTTTTTTATTATTTGATAAAAATTATTTTTTCAACGATTTTTTTTTTTAACTTTTTTACTATCTTATCTCAACTTTAAATTGCCACATATATGAAATTTGGCTTTCATTTTCCTTAAATATTATTATTAAAGTTCAAAAATTGTGTGATGAAAATTTTTTAATAAAATCATTTCCAGTCAACTACAAAAGTACAAATGTTCAATAAAAGTACAAATGAAAAATTTGGTAGCAAATTTATTTCTTGGTCAAAATTTTATCGAAAATTTTATCTGCAATACAGTTGATTTAGACAAAAATATTAAGATTTTCATTATTATGCTAAGAAAATGAATTATTTATTATTTTTTGGTTTTGCCAAGAATAATGTAGGAGGTTTTTCTATATTTATTTTATAAAAATATTTTAATGTTGAACAATTTTAAATTTTAAAAAAATTATCTAACATTTAATTTAACTGCTGCGATATAAGCTTTCTATAAAAATTTAAAAAATTCTATATATAAAAAAAAAAAATTAAAATTCCGTATTAACTTTAAAAGAAAAAATCTAAAATGCTTAACGAAATGTGCTAACCGAAGTGAATAATACTTAAAAGTTCAAGTTTTGTAAATTTATTCAATGTTAAGCACAACAATATTTATAAAATTGCAAGCCAATAGTTATAGAATTTGCAAAAATAACTTTCATTCAATGTTTTCTTTTTAAATTTTCTAATGTTTTTCATATAACATAATAAATTATAAATTATTTCTATTGAACTTTAAAAATCGTGTAATGAAAATTTTCTAATGATTAAAATACGATAAAATAATTCTTAAAGTCAGCTACAAAAATACTAAGGTTGAATATAAAAAGTGTTTATTTCAACCAATACATTGTTTGTTATCATATTATTAAAAACAAAAACAGAGAAAACCTTCCACAGTTCATTTTCATCTTACATTTCTTTCGTTAATATTTTGCTTAAGCAAAATAATGGAAATGATGAATTTTTTTTTATTGCTGCATAAAATGTTTAGATTTTTGTAGTTTTAAAAGGTTTCGGTAAAATATGCTATAAGATCTACTTTAAATTGTTGAATTTTTGTTTAAAAATGATATATTTTTATTTTTCATATAATAGGATAAAGCGAATATACCAATGGAAATTTTGCCAATATGAGAAGTTTTCGTTGTTATAGAGTAAATTTTAAAATAATTTTTAAAAATCGAAAAATTTAAAAAACATCAATTTTTTTTATTCTGCATTTAGAAAACATATAAGAGTTTCATATAAAATAGTTTTCTTTAAAATTTTTTCTAAATTTATTATAAAATTTTGGAATTTTGTTAATAAATTGTTAGAAAATTTTTAGAATCTTGCCAAGAAAATGCCCATAAAATTATCCATTATTGCGAAAAAAATATTTTTTAAATTTCCATATATTCTTCGATATCTAGGCTAAGAACTGGTTAGAAAAAATTTTGAAATTTTTTGAAAACCTTGAAGAAAAATTTAAAATTATGAAAAAACTTTTGTTAAAATTTATACACGCTCGCACTAAAAATTTAACAATCTTCTTTACGTTGACTACTATGAACTTCTCATAGGTAGCATGTAAGAAAATTTTCAGTGTAAAAAGTACTATTGTGTTTACCAAATAAAAAGTGTTTTTTTCAAGTGATTTAAAAAGAAAAGTGAATAAAAAAAATCATGTCTGATTCTGCTGTTGTTGAAACCACCGCTTCTCCAGTTGCTGCTGCTCCAGCTGCCGAAAAAAAAGCAAAGAAAGCTGCAGCCACCAAGGCCAAAAAACCATCCAGTGCTCCCACCCATCCACCAACCCAACAAATGGTTGATGCTGCTATCAAAACATTTGTGTTTACCAAATAAAAAGTGTTTTTTTCAAGTGATTTAAAAAGAAAAGTGAATAAAAAAAAATCATTGAACTTTTAAGTGTATGTTTTTATTGTGCTATAGTGAAGCACCCGTGTGTATAAGCAAACAAACAACCTGTAAATTGCAACAACGTTTCTGTTTTGACGTGATAGAAGCAAATTAATTATATTCGAATATCCGTGGTTATAATTCGATTATTTCGCATTGCGAATAGATACTGCCCAAAGAAGTTGGCGAAAAACTGTTGAAATGGAGGAGGACGAAAGTCTGAATCCTAATAAGAGGCCGAGAATGGTAACAACAACATTGGCAGATGTGCTGCGAGCACTCAAAGACAAATCCAATGAAGTGGAAATCGTAAACAAAAGATTTAGTATCATAATGAATGAAAACGAAGAACTCAAGAAAACTGTGAACCAGTTGAGCTTGAAAGTTAAAGAATTATCTAATGATAATACAAACAGTGAAGACGACATGATTGTTGATGACTCTTGTGGTTCAAAAAATCTTAAGAAGAAATCCTACCCTAATGCCTTGGCGGGTAAGGACAATTTGAAGAAAAGCCAGGCTAACGCTGAAGCTGGCTCTACTGAGGGAGAAAACCTTAAACGCCAGAAGGTTATTGCAGCTGGAGCAGCGAAGAAAGAACTGCCAAAGATCCAGGCTGGTACATCCAGACAACAATTGCCGAAGACCCAGACTGGCGCCGCAGATGCGTCAGCACGTGCCAATAAGAAGGATGCAACAAGCAACCCCAAAACTGTGGAACCCAAGAAGGGTGGAAAGAGTAAGTCTGTTCCGGTGGTGACAACTTATAATATTAATGTTAAGTATATAACTGCTAAATTGGAGGGTGTATTAGGTCACAGGGACTATAACATTAAAATATTAGGTAGGAATGTAACTAATATAGGGGTCTGCACCCTTGAGGATTTTGCTCGTTTAAGGGCATTATTGGGTGAAGAGGGCGTACATTATTTCACTCATACGCCAAAGGCCCAGAGACCTTTTTCCCTGGTGGTAAGGGGTCTGTCTGAATCATTTGAGAAGGAGGAGGTATTGCTTTATATGCAGGGTCTCCAGATCAATGTGAGGATTATGGGGCTTCACAAATTAGGCAGGGACAGGTGGCTGTTCCAGATGGGTAGGGAGTCTGATATTAGGGGCTTTCGTGATATTAGGTATATTCTTCACTGCAGGGTCTATATGGAGAAACACTCTCGTCGTGACGTGGTGCAGTGCTATAACTGCCAGCGTTTTGGTCATGTGGCCATAAATTGTAGCATGCCTTTTCGGTGTGTGAAATGTGGTGGTTCTCATGAACCTGGAAAATGTGTTATTCCTCCGAAGGGTGAGAATAATCTTGAGACGTTGACAACTGATCCGGTAACGGGCCAAGCGGTTGGAAGGATAGGTTTGCCGGTACGATGTGTGAATTGCGGGAATGAGGGCCACGCGGCCAGTTCTAGGGAGTGCCCCAAACGTTTGGAGCTCTTGCGCAGATTGGCTGCTAAGAAGGGATCGGGGGCAATTCCATGGCCCATATGGTGAAGTCTACTCCAGGCGTACCTTCCAGTACTGTACGTGGGGTATCTTATGCTACTGCTGCTAGGTCAGCGGTTGGTAATACCGCCCGTGTCCCAACGGGTTCTTTAGCCTCGTCGGGTGCTGACGTAACGTTGGCTTCTGCTGGGGCGTATTTTGACGCCATTGACGGGGACTGTAAGCGGCTGTTTGGTGGAGGTCTTCTCTCTTGTTTGGGGAAGTTGAAGGGATTTGCCCGGGAGTATCGGTCTCTTGGGAATGACGAATGTAAATCCGGGCCTTGCTTGGGATGTTAATTTCACTGCAGCATGATGGATAGGATTGTTAAGTGTATATTTATAAACGTTAATTCAGTGGTTTCGCGGCACAGGCGCCACTATCTCGATATTTTTCTAAGGGAACATCGGCCGGATGTTCTTTTGATTGCTGAGCACAAACTGTCCCCCACACATACACTGGATCTGGGGGGCTACAGGACTTTTAGGCAGGACAGAACTGACAGACGGGGTGGTGGTACTGCTGTACTTGTGAGCGACAACTTGTGTTCCGAGAGGATTGTTCTTGATTTGGGGCCTATTGAGAACACTGCTGTGAGGGTTCGTAGGGCTGATGGTAGTCTGATGGTTTTTGTCTCGACGTATTTACGACCGCAGGGTGGTCTGTCACTCTCTGATCTGGAGCCGTTAATCAACCTTTCGTCTAGCGGGGGGCTTTTGGTTGGTGGCGATCTTAATGCTAAGCATCCTTATTGGGGGGAAACTTCTCTAATCCGAGGGGGTGTGTTCTCTATGATTTTATATTGTCATGCCCTGACCTTGACATTCATCGTACCAATGGTCCTACGCGAGTAACGCGTCAAACGTCGTCGTACATTGACATATTTATGTCTTCCTCTGATATTCGCCTGGCCCCTTCTTCTGTTGGTGGCCTTAAGATTCATGATTTTGAATCCGACCATTCGGCAGTTGAAATTACTGTTGAAGCTGGTGAATTCCAGCATCGTAGCGATCCACTCGTATTCGACTACAGTCGTCTAGATGGATCTCGTTTCAATGGGATACTTGCAAGGGATCTACCGTGTAGTGAACTTCCGGTTGACCGTAATGTTTCACCACCTGAAATTGATGAGTGATACCGAGGGTACCAATGGTAAAGAAGAAGCTTTTAAGGCTTCCCCCGAATATACTTCACTTAATTCGTGAAATGAAGAGGATGAGGAGGATATTACACCGGACGCCTGATCCGGGTAGATATCTCATTTTAAAGGCCGATATTTGGAATTTGGACAGGATCATCCAGGGGGCTATTGCCGAATTTGAGGGAGACCACTGGGCCGATTATTTGCAGAATATTCGCCTTGATAATAGGACATTCTCGAGGGTAAAGAGGGCGGCTGATGTTTGCGGGAGTGCGCCGATTGGTATGTTGAGGGATTCTCGGGGAACACTTCTTACGAGCGATAACGACAGGGCTGAGCTGCTGGCTGATCGTTTCTATGGAGTGCATAGCGGTGGTGGTATTTCGGGACAATCATCCTTCGTTGATCATGTTGTCCATGGGGTTTCGGGGTTGGATAACCCTTTGCCATGCCTGACGTTTGGTCGGGAAATCATGGCTGACGGCACTCGGGTTCTGGAGGGTTTTACTTCCGCGGAGTGTATTTTTGTTACCCCAACTCAGGTTGCGGGTGCACTGAAGGTGAGGGGCAATCGTAAGTCCAGTAGCGGGGACGGTGTTCCGGACTTTGTCTTGAGGAAGACTTATTTATCGACATGGAGATATCTGGCGATCCTGATTAACCATTGTCTGAATATTAGTTACTTTCCTGTAAAATGGAAAGAGGCGTTAATTGTGCCTGTTCCGAAGTCAAGGTCGGATCCTAGGGAAGCTGGTAACTATAGGCCAATTTCCCTCTTGTCTTCATTTGGCAAGTTACTTGAGTGGTTTTTGCTGGACAGGATCCGTAATAGGATTATCGACGGTGGTATATTAGGGGACTTTCAGTTTGGTTTCAGACCTGGGCACTCCACCTCGCATGCCCTTATGGTTTTTGCCGATTTTGTGGCCAGGGGTCTAAACAATAGATACCCGACCTTAGCGGTTAGTTTGGATTTTTCCAAGGCCTTTGACACGGCGTGGCAGGATGGTATTATCTTCAAGATGATGCATTTGGGCTTTGATCGCTCCACGTGCAGGATGGTAAGGAGTTTTATGGCGAACCGTACTTTCAGGGTGAAGGTGGCGGGGGAGCTGTCCGACAGTCGGACAGTTACTGCTGGTGTTCCACAGGGCTCCCTACTGGGTCCTGTATTATACAACATTTTCGTTTCCGATATCCCGGAGCCCCCTAGTGGGGACCTACTTCTGGTGTATGCTGATGATATTCTGGTGGTCGCTAGTGGCCCCAGAGCGGAGTTTTTGAATCGGCGGATGAATTCGTATTTGGGTGTTTTACACGAATATTTCGTGAAGTGGGGTCTGAGGTTGAATATTGGCAAGACCGATTGCATTTTTATTAAGGGTAGGAGAGGGAGGCTTTATCGCAATGCGCGGGCATTTGTTCCCAGTCTTGACGTTGCCGGTAAGCGGCTGCGAAACTCTGATAGTATCAGGTATCTTGGGGTGGTGTTCAGTGCGAAGTTTGACTTTCATGGGCACGTTGCTTTTATTTTGGAAAGGGTGAAGAAGGTCTACAGGATGTACTGCGGTGTACTTCGTGGCAGATCTAGGTTGAGCACTAAGATCAAATTTCTGATCTATCGCCAGGTCTTACGGCCTATTATATCGTATGCTTTTCCAGTGTGGTTCGCAATTTCATCGCATCAGATGGAATTGCTGAGAATGTGGGAGCGTCGCATTTTGTGCTCTTGCTTGGGACTGCGTCCCAGATTGGGTCCCGATGGGACACTCCGTAGGCCTTCGTCTAGGAGTATCTATGATGCTGTTGATTTTGGTAGGATGGATGCCTTTTTATTTAGTTCTGCAATAAAGTTCCTTGAGCAGTCATTATCCATGGATAATGACCTGGTCAGGGACTGTTTTAGTAGGGCTGATGATCTGGGGACTTTGCGTGATGGGGAATATCTCTCACCAGTGGACCTCTTAAGACTAAGGGAAAGTGGCTTTTTGTACGGGGATGCAGGCCTCTTATTTTATCATAGAAGACTGAATACACTTGACATATCTGACACGGTGTATAACACTGTGCAGTAAGTTTGGTGTTGGAATTTTTGTGTTATTTTTCTTTAGTTTTATTTTTTTACTTTCGTTTTTTCTGTAAATATTTTATTTTTGTTTCTTTTTGATTAATTTTAAGTGTTTCGTTTTCAGTTAGTATTTAAGTGAATTGATGATCTCCTTTTTATCCTTTTTTTTGGGAATTTACAAATGATATGTAATATTAATAAAATAGTCTATGGCAACGCTGTAATTCAACCCTAGTAGAATGTAAAGTAGTTTTAGATAAGTATAAGTTTTACGCTAAGAAAAATAGATTAAGAAATAGAGTTAAGAAAAACTATGTAAAAAATGAATTTTTGGAAATAAATAAATGAATTGAATAAATGAATTGTAAAAAGTACTATTGTGTTTACCAAATAAAAAGTGTTTTTTTCAAGTGATTTAAAAAGAAAAGTGAATAAAAAAAATCATGTCTGATTCTGCTGTTGTTGAAACCACCGCTTCTCCAGTTGCTGCTGCTCCAGCTGCCGAAAAAAAAGCAAAGAAAGCTGCAGCCACCAAGGCCAAAAAACCATCCAGTGCTCCCACCCATCCACCAACCCAACAAATGGTTGATGCTGCTATCAAAACATTAAAGGAACGTGGTGGTTCATCTTTGCCTGCCATTAAGAAATATCTTACCAGTACCTACAAGGTAGATGCTCAAAAATTGGCTCCTTTCATCAAGAAATATTTAAAGAGTGCCGTAACTAGTGGAAAATTAATTCAAACTAAAGGTAAGGGTGCCTCTGGATCATTTAAATTGTCAGCTGCCGCCTCAAAAGAGCCAAAAGCAAAGAAGCCTGCTGCTGAAAAGAAAAAGGCTGCTGCTGCCGGTGATAAAAAGAAGAAGGCTGCCGCTGCTGCCAAAAAGGCTAAACCAGCTGCTAAAAAACCATCAGCTACCAAAAAGACGGCTGAAAAGAAGAAGGCAGAAAAGGTCAAGGCAAAAACTGCCAAAAAGACTGGTACAGTTAAGGCTAAACCCGCCAAAAAGGCACCAGCCACTAAACCAAAAGCACCCAAAGCCAAGACCGTCATTGCAGCGAAACCAAAAAAGGCAGCAGCCCCAGCAAAAAAACCAGCTGCTAAGAAGACCGCCGCTAAAAAGTAAATTATTTCCATTTAATAATTACTTTTTTTGCTCTTCACGTAAAATTATTTTTCGATATTCGAAAAAGATTTCCTCCGTAATAAAAAGCCCTTTTCAGGGCTACAAAATATTTTCAAAAAGAGATAACAAACTACAACAAACATACCTACATATTTATTTATTTTTTTTTTTTATTATTATTGTAAACATTTTCACAAGGTTTGTTTATAATTTCAAAATGAGACAATTAGCTAAAAACAAAAGTTGATTTTAAATTCTAAAAAAACAACAACAAAGTACGATTGAATTTTTTTTTTACTTTGTTTTTGAAATATGTTCAATTGAAATTAACATAATTTATAAAAATTTTCATTCTTGACTGCACCCGCAATATTAATTAATTTTCATGTTGTAAAATTCCTTTCGTCATAAAAATAATTTAATGAAAATTAAATTTGATGAACTTTAGCCTAATTAAAATATTAAAATTTGGATTAAAAACCATAAATAGTTCAACAAAATAATCACAAAACTAATTGAAATTTTTATATTTAAAAAATATCAGAGGTAGAAATTTGTTTTATAAGAATTCACCAAAAAAATTTTTTTTAGCACAAAACAAATCTGTAGCATTTTGACAAAACATCGCAAGTCAAGATAAGATAGAAAAAACTCGATGAAAAAATCATTTTAAAGAAAAATATTGTTTATAATACAAAATTTTAAGAACGTAAAAATTCGCATGATTAACAACATTTTTTTAACTATTTTAATTTGACTTACTAGATCTTTTGTCAAAATGCCACACAAATTCATTTTACAATTAAAGTTCAATAAATATTATTATAAATAATATTTTGAAAAATTTTTAAATTCTTTGGGCAGTAAAATTAATATAAATTTTTTGATAACAACAACATAAAATCTCTTTTCTGAAAAAATTGTGTGGCCCTGATAAGGGCCTTTGATGTTAAAAAAAAATTAAAAACCATTCGTTGTTGACGATACAATAAGGAATTAGTAAATTTACTTAGAGCTGGTGTATTTGGTAACAGCTTTAGTACCTTCACTGACCGCGTGCTTAGCCAATTCACCGGGCAACAAAAGACGGACAGCAGTTTGAATTTCCCGACTGGTGATGGTTGAACGCTTATTGTAGTGAGCCAAACGAGATGCTTCAGCGGCAATACGTTCAAAAATATCATTAACAAAACTGTTCATGATACTCATGGCCTTTGAAGAAATACCAGTATCGGGATGTACTTGCTTCAACACTTTGTAAATGTAGATGGCGTAACTTTCCTTGCGTTTACGCTTTCTGCCCTTGTCACTTTTGGTAATATTCTTCTGTGCCTTACCGGCTTTTTTTGCTGCTTTACCACTGGCTTTAGGAGGCATTTTTCACTTTTAGATTGATTTTCACAAACACTATTTTAACACTGTTCACAAACTGTTGCGTTTTGGGAAAAAGTGTGCGCTTTATATACCTTTTTTTATAGCACACAACTAGTCATCGTTTCTTCTTCGGCTGTGTGCACACAAGCAACCCCTTGTGTGAACGCTAGTGTGCACTAAAAGTATAAATACACACGATTAGTTCCGAAATTTCAACAGTTTGTGTTAACAGTGCTCTAGTGAAGTGTTATATTAAAACTAAAAACAAAAAGTGAAAAATGTCTGGTCGTGGTAAAGGTGGCAAAGTTAAGGGCAAGGCAAAGTCCCGTTCAAACCGTGCTGGTTTACAATTTCCCGTTGGTCGTATTCATCGTTTGTTGCGTAAAGGCAATTATGCTGAACGTGTTGGTGCCGGCGCTCCTGTATATTTAGCTGCTGTTATGGAATATTTGGCAGCTGAAGTTCTCGAATTGGCTGGTAATGCTGCTCGTGATAACAAAAAGACAAGAATTATTCCCCGTCATTTGCAATTGGCCATCCGTAATGACGAAGAATTGAACAAATTGTTGTCTGGCGTAACAATTGCTCAAGGTGGTGTTTTGCCAAACATTCAAGCTGTACTTTTACCGAAGAAGACTGAAAAGAAGGCCTAAACTAAATTACTCTTAGTTCCTGTAAAAAATGTAAATATTGCGTTCAGACCATCGTATTTTTTAAACCCAAACGTCCTTTTCAGGACGACAAATTTTATTTATAAAAGAGAAAAATTAATTTCAAACTTGATTTTTTTTATTATTTAAAAATATAATTTTCTTTAAAATTGTACATATAATTTTATACATTTACTTTGACATTCGAAAGGGAATTATAACAAAACGTTTTTAACAGACGAAATTAGTTGCAATAAAATAAAATCATGTAGTCATGAAGAAACATCTGCCTTACAAAATCATCCCTTTTTCGTTTTATTATCACACAAAAACCATTTGCCCGGCACACACAAACAAACAATCTTTTACCTGAATTAGTATGTACAGTATTAGTATGTTGTTGCTTCTTATGTCGGCTACCATTTTATTAGTCGTGTGTTAACGAAGAAAAATTTCGTGTATATACCTATTATTGGTTAGTGTTTGTCAGTGTGTGTATTCAAAGTATGGGAATTTTTCTTGTATTTATTACGACTTGTTCGTATACTACAGTTTAACTTTAATAAATAGTTTTGTAAACAAAGTATATTGAATTTAAATATGAACTTTTCAAGCAAATATTAAATAAATGTAAAATATGAGAATACTTTGAACTTCTTGAAAAACATCAGGTTTTAATTAAAAAGAATTTTTCAAAAACTAAATAAAAATAAGGTTATTAAACACTAACTGCCGTAATCATAAAAAATAATTTAGATTTTTACGTACACGGTATTTAAAATCTAAATTTTCTTTCAAAGAGTTAATTTTTAATTAAGTTTTTTATGAATATGAATTTTACTAAGAAATTTTATAATAAAAAAAAAAGAAAAAAATGATTAACAAAGTAATATCTCTTTTTAAATATTTTTTGTGGTCCTGAAAAGGACCGATTGTTGAAAATAGAACGTTATCGATGTTGTTTTTTTTTTTTACTAAAATTATCCAATATATTGTTTAAAAATATATTTAACCGCCGAAACCGTACAAAGTACGTCCTTGTCTCTTCAAAGCATAGACAACGTCCATAGCGGTGACAGTTTACCTCTTTGCGTGTTCAGTATAGGTGACTGCATCACGGATAACATTTTCCAAAAATACTTTTAAGACACCACGGGTTTCTTCGTAAATCAAACCAGAAATACGTTTCACACCACCACGACGAGCCAAACGTCTAATAGCAGGCTTGGTAATACCTTGGATATTATCACGCAACACTTTACGATGACGTTTAGCGCCACCTTTTCCCAAGCCTTTACCACCTTTACCACGACCTGTCATTTTTATTCACTTGATTATTTTCACTTAAAACACACTTCACAAAGATTCACAAGAACTAATGATTTGTTTGAGGGTATCACTCGTATTTATACCAAAATCGAGTTAAATTAGAGGGAGCAAGTGGTATAATGTTGTACTCTTTTTTTTGTGTGTGCATTTTGTTTTTTGAGAAAAACAACCACCACATAATCACAAACACACACATCTCTGTATTTTGCTTTGGAAATTTTTCTATATAAGCCGACCAAATGTAGTCTACCTAGACTATCGGTGTGTTAAAAGTGTTTGTGAAGTGAAAACATCTAAATACGGAAAGTGGAAAAGTGTTTTAATAAATTTAATTGAATTTATATTCATTTTTGTTGAAAATAAAAACTTTTATTGTGTAGTCCTATGGAATTTTGAAATTCGCATAGGAGGCAATAAATCAACTTATGTGATAGGACACTGAAAAATAGTTGATAATATAAAAATTACACTAAGGTATTGAAAATACATTGAAAAGCCAAGTAAAGCTTGAAAGAGTGTTTTTCTGGACTTTTATATTAAAGCCAAAATTAAAGAAAAATAAAAAAACAAAATAAACAAAGTTAAAGAAAACAACTGTTAATCAAAAAGAATATAGATTGGGTACATTTCGATGATTCTGCTCTCAATGCAGATAGATACTGCCCCTTACGTAATAATTATTTAAAATATGGAGGAGGACACTAGTCCGAATCCGGGCATAAGGCCCCGCATAGCAACCTCACTAGAGGAAATACGAAGTGAAAATGACATTTTAAAGCAAAAGCTCAGTATAATCATGGAGGAAAATGAAAAACTAACGAAGACGGTTGAAGAACTTCTTTGCAAACTAGAAGAGGCCAGCTCTGAAAGCGAAAGCGATAGTGAGAGCGAAATGGCAATTGATGAGGTATTGACGTCACCTAAAGCTGAGGTGATCCCGCATGATGTGCAAAAGCCAAGTGGAAGCCAGCGTGCTGCCAAAGTTGCTGAGGAATTAGCGGCAAGTAAGCAGTCTGAAGCAGGTATTAGCCAAGAGAGGGTAGCAGTAAAGGCCAGCCATTCCGGTAATGCTGGAAAAAATGCCAAGAAAAATGAAGAGTTGAAGGTGAAGAAGGACAAGGTTGCGGCGAAAGCAGTAGGCAACAACCCATCACCAGCATCACAAAGGGGAAAAGGACGTAAGTCTGTTCCTATTATTACAACATATAGTATTAATATAAAAAATATAATGAATGGTATTGATAACTTATTAGGACATAAGAATTATACTATTAAAATATTAGGTAAAAATGTGAGTAACATAGGGATCTGCACATTAGAGGATTTTGAAAAGGTCAAACGCTTTCTGGATGAACAGAAAGTTGAGTTTTATACGTATACACCAAAGGGCCAACGGCCATTTACGATGGTGATTGAGGGACTACCGGACTCTTTTGAGTCATCGGAGATAATTGAGTACCTGGGCGGTCTTCAGGTTAATTTGAATATTTTGACCATGTCTAAGCTGGGACGTGATAAGTGGGTTGTTAGACTGGCAAGGGACTCTGATATTGTGAAGTTTTATGATATTAGGTATATATTGCGCTGCAAGGTCAGCATTAGGAAGTTCGTTAGGAACGGTGTGACACAGTGTTTTAATTGCCAGCGCTTTGGCCATGTGTCTTCCAACTGCCGAATGCCTTATAGATGTGTGAAGTGTGGGGGGTCTCACGCGCCGGGAGGTTGTGAAATTCCTTCTCGGGGTGAGAACACGGATGAGACCTTTTTTACTGATCCTGTGACTGGGCAGGTAACTAGGAGAGTAGGTTTGCCGGTGAGGTGCATTAACTGTGGGGTTGAGGGACATGTGGCTAGCTCAAGGGAGTGCCCACGTAGGATCGAACTTGTGAGTAAACTTGCATCGAAAAGGGCGTCGGGAAGAGGAGCTCGCGAATTTAATTCTTTTGAGAGTAAGGTTAGGACTGGGGTCTCATACGCAGCGGCTGCTGGTGCGGCTGTAGTTGGCGATGGACCATCTGCCCGCACTGTGTCCTCTGGTCCGGGGAATTCTGGTGTGTCAATGGGTATGGCGATGGGTCAGTTTGACCTGATTGAGAAGGACTGTAGACGGTTCTTTGGAGAAGGTTTACTTCAATGTTTGGGTAAGATTGGTGGTTTTGCGAAGCAGTATCGGGAACTTGGTAATGACGAGGACAGATCGCGTGCTCTCCTTGGTTTGCTAATCACACTTAAACATGATGGATAATACACTGAAGTCTATATTTGTTAATGCCAATTCAATTGTTTCTAAACATAGGAGACACTTTTTGAATTTGTTTCTATTGAAACATAAACCGGACATACTATTGTTCGCTGAGACCAGGCTTGGTCCTCAGCATAGACTGGGTTTTACGGGATACTCGCTATTTAGACGTGACAGGCAGAACGGGCGTGGTGGTGGTACGACGGTTCTGGTAAGGGACACTTATTGTGTTGAGGAGATTGTCATCGATACGGGTATTGTTGAGAGCACTGCTGTGAGGACACGGAGGGTAAACGCTGCTGACATTATTGCGGTCTCAATGTATTTGAGGCCGGGTGATATTTTTCAGTGTGAATTCTTTGACGCTATTCAGGGACTTGCTAGGAGTTCCTGTATGGTGATTGGGGCTGACCTTAATGCTAGACACCCGTGTTGGGGGGATCCCTATACGAATGAAAGTGGCCGCAACCTGTGCGATTTCCTGATGACTAATCCTGACTTGGATATTCGCCGAACTGATGGGCCGACGCGGATCAATCCGGTATTATCTTCGTACATAGACTTAATTATGACAACGGTTGAAATAACTCCATCGGATGGGGGTGGTCTTCGGACGTTGGACTATGAATCTGACCATAGGGCGGTGGAATTCGTCTTCCGTACTGGTGATTTGGTGGCTAATGAACGCGTGGTTCGATATGACTACGACCGGATTGATGTGCGGAAGTTTAGGGCAAGATTATCAGGGAATCTTTCAGGGAGTAGATTGCCACTTGATGGGAACGCCACGAGGGAGGAGATTGATGAGTGTGTAGAGTCTATGGAAGTGGCCTTTCGCGATGCCATTGACTATTCGATCCCGAGAATGGTTTTGAGGAGTAGGGGAATGCTGAAACTCCTGGCGAATATACTTAACTTTATTGGCCACAAGAAGAGACTTCGACGTACGCTTCAGAGATGTGGTGATCCGGGGAGATGCAATATTTTAAGGGCTGAGGTGCGCAATATTGACAGGATTATACAGGGTGCTGTTGCTGTTTTTGAACGTGACCAATGGACTGAGTTCTTGGGTAGGATACGGGTCGATAACAGGACATTTAGGAGGGTGAAATCTGCGGCGGGCATTGGTTCTCGCCCTGTGGTTCGGGGGTTAATGGGGCCGGCTGGTTCTACCGTTACGGATGACATTGGGAAGGCACATCTGCTCTCGCGATCTTTTTTTCGGGTGCAGGGAACAGGACGGAATGCGAACGTATTTCGGACTATGGTGGGGGACGTTGTGTCGTCGCTGGACAGGACGACACCTTTGACAACATTTGGCGTGGAATATCGTGCTGATGGGGGTTCGAATTTCACTGACGGGGATCGTGCTGGACTGGGGTTTGTTAGCCCTATGTCGGTAGGGGAGGTGTTGAAAAGGAGATCTAATAAGAGATCTAGTGGCATCGATGGTGTGCCTGACTTCGTGCTGAGGAAGACTGACGCTGTTGCTTGGGAATATTTGTCGGTGCTTTTTAATCACTGTTTTAATGTTGGCTATTTTCCAAGGGCTTGGAGGACGGCGATGGTCATACCCATTTATAAGGCTGGAACGGATGCTAAGGACCCTGGAAACTACCGACCAATTTCGCTCTTATCGGCCTTTGGCAAACTATTCGAATATTTTATTCTATCTGGGATAAACAGGGTAATCGAGGACAATGACGTTTTGAAAGATTTCCAATTTGGATTCCGCAGTGGTCTTTCCACCTCCCATGCACTGATGGTTCTGACTGACTTTGTGTCAAGAGGCTTGAATAATAGATGCCCGACGATGGCAGTGAGCTTGGATTTTGCTAAGGCTTTTGACACAGTCTGGCAGGAAGGTATAGTAAACAAGATGATGAGCATGGGGTTTGGGACTACCATATGCCGGATGATTGCCAGCTTCTTTGAGGACCGGAGGTTTAGGGTGCGAGTGGGGCATGCTTTCTCTGACGATGGCCCTATTTCGGCAGGTGTACCGCAGGGTTCATTGCTTGGCCCGGTGCTGTACAACATATTTATTTCTGACATTCCGCAGCCGCCTAGGGGCAATCTACTTTTGGTGTACGCGGACGATATACTTGTGGCTTCTTCGGGGGCCGGGGCGGCGGCTGTTAATAACAGTCTTAACGTTTACTTGGGTAAACTGGGGGAATATTTTTCCAAATGGGGCCTTAATTTGAACCTGGGTAAAACGGTGGCTATGATGTTTAAGCGGAGGCGCAAGTACATCTTTCCGAACTGTAGGAAGTTTGTTCCTTGCTTGAAGATACATGGGCGTATGATAGGGACATCGGATCGTATGAGGTACCTGGGTGTTGTTTTCCACGAGGATTTTGAATTCTATCGCCACATTGACGATGTAATTGGGAGGACTAAGAGAATATACTCTGCGTATCAGGGTATTTTGCGGCGAAAGGGGGGTCTTGATCGGAGGATAAGACTGCTTTTGTATCGTCAGGTAATAAGGCCTCTCATAGGCTATGCTTTTCCGGCTTGGTTTGGAATCTCTTCATCCCAAATGGAGAGGCTTAGGGTATGGGAACGTAAGGTCTTGGTTGCCTGTCTGGGATTGAGACCTCGGTTGGGACCTGATGGAGTGGTCCGTAGGCCTTCGTGTAGGTCTATTTATGGGGCGACTGATTTCTGTAGGATTGACGTGTTTGCCATTGGTAACGCTGTTAAATTTTTGGAAAGGGCGCGTTCTTTAGAGAACGTTTTGATCAGGCAATGCTTTGACAATATTCGGGACCTTGAGACCGTCCAGGGCTCAAGGTATCTTTCTCCGGTAGATTTGTTAACCCTTATGGAGGCTGGCCTCCTCTTTAATAATGCAGACCTTCTATTTTACCACAGGAGGATAAATACTCTAAATATCACTGATACAGTATATATTACTGATCAATAGTCTTCTTTTGTATATATTTTTTATTTTCTATCTTTAGTTTTTAGAACCGTAGCTTGTAAGATTTGTCTGTTTTTAGTTTCTTTTTTTAGTTTTAAGTTTTATTTTTAGTTTGTAGAAGAAAAAAATTAAAATGACTCCTTTTTTATCCTTTTTTAAGGAATATACTTAAAATGTTAAAAGAATTTGAAATGGATGTGGCAAAGGTACATAAATGTATTATTTTGAAAGTCCTTGAAAAATACTCAGTATGTAAGGAATAGACTAAGGAAAACAAATAGTATTAAGACTAGAAATAAGTTTTGATTAAATGTAAATAATAATATGGATAAATAAAATGAATTGAATTGAATTGAATTGAATTGTCTACCTAGACTATTCGTGTGTTAACAGTGATTAAGTGTTTATTAAAAAGTGAAGAAGTGGAATGGCTCGTACTAAGCAAACTGCCCGTAAATCTACTGGTGGCAAAGCACCACGTAAACAATTGGCTACGAAGGCTGCTCGTAAAAGTGCGCCAGCTACCGGTGGTGTAAAGAAGCCACATCGTTACCGCCCTGGTACTATAGCTTTGCGTGAAATTCGTCGTTATCAAAAGAGTACCGAATTGTTGATTCGCAAATTGCCTTTCCAACGTTTAGTTCGTGAAATTGCTCAAGATTTTAAAACCGATTTACGTTTCCAAAGCTCTGCTGTTATGGCTCTTCAAGAAGCCAGTGAAGCTTATTTAGTTGGTCTCTTCGAAGATACAAATTTGTGTGCCATCCATGCTAAGCGTGTTACAATTATGCCAAAAGAAATCCCATTGGCCAGACGTATTCGTGGCGAACGTGCTTAAATTTGTTTTGATCGAGAAAGAATAATTGAATCACCCTTAACAACAACAACAATCATCTCGTGCATATTTTCAAACAATCGGTCCTTTTCAGGACCACAAATTAATTTTTAAAAAGAGATAGTGCATTTTTTACTTGAATTTTATAAGGGAAGAGCGAACGATTTTTTTTAATATTTTTTTTATTTTTATTCATCTACGTACAGTTAATCGAACAATTATTTTCAAAATTTATAAAAAAAACATCGAAATATTTTAAAAAAGAACAAGAGCGAACGATTTTTTTTAAATTTATTGTTCATCCAGCCAGGTACGTGTACAGTTAATCGAACGATTATTTTGGTATAACGAAAAAAGAAAATATTTTATAAAGGAACAAGAAAATTCATATTAATGTTTTGAAATGTCTTCTTTTAAAAATAATTTTTTGACTAACTGTATGTAAGAATGCGAGTACATTTTTCTTCTTTTTGTTTTTACCTATGTATGGAAGAGATATAGTACTGTTGAAAGTGAACTTTCTTTTTATAAGGTTTTTTTTAATTATACATATTTAATAATTTCATGAAACTTTTAAAAATGGTTCTTTTCAGGGCCACAAAATTTATATTAAAGAGATTAATTTATATATTTCGAATCGAACACATGATCTTAAACATGACATTCATAGTATAATTAAAAATCTATTTAAAAATACTATAGGAATCTTACTGAAAATACAATTACACACCATCTAGAAAAAAAATCCATTTTTTTCGTTTATTACTACTTTTTGTTTTTTTCCCGCAAGCTTAAAAAAGAAAAATTGGATAGCAAATTTTTTTGTTAGATTTTGATTTCCTAAGAAAAAATATTTTCAAACTTATTTCTTTGTTTACCGTTTTTTGTTTTGCAAATGGTAGTTTAGAAGGGGTTTGTTTACTGTGTTTTATGAAATTTTGTTAATGTTCAAATTTGTTTCAGTATTTAAATTGTTGATTTAGAAATTTTTTAAAGTACATTTAATACAAAGAAATGTTTATTAACTGCTGCGTATTATTTTCAAGAGAAAAATCTAAATTATTTAACAGATATTTATTTAATATATTTTCGAATATATTTTTTTTATTTAATATAACTATAAAAATTAATATTGATGAAAATTATTCCTGTTTTTAGAAAATGAGAACAAAGTTTCGTGTGAGAAAATAAACAAAATTTCGTAGTTTTTTGTTGTTTACAAAATAATTTCTCATCTCTGTGGCATTTTGACAAAACATCTTAAGACAAATAAAAAAAAATTCAAGAAATTTTTGTTAATGATACGAATTTTCAATCAAAAAACATTTTTGTTTACATTTTTAAAATTTTGTATTATAAACGAAGTTCATCTTTAATTTTGGTTTTTTTTTTATTATTTGATAAAAATTATTTTTTCAACGATTTTTTTTTTAAACTTTTTTACTATCTTATCTCAACTTTAAATTGCCACATATATGAAATTTGGCTTTCATTTTCCTTAAATATTATTATTAAAGTTCAAAAATTGTGTGATGAAAATTTTTTAATAAAATCATTTTCAGTCAACTACAAAAGTACAAATGTTCAATAAAAGTACAAATGAAAAATTTGGTAGCAAATTTATTTCTTGGTCAAAATTTTATCGAAAATTGTATCTGCAATACAGTTGATTTAGACAAAAATATTAAGATTTTCATTATTATGCTAAGAAAATGAATTTTTTTATTATTTTTTGGTTTTGCCAAGAATAATGTAGGAGGTTTTTCTATATTTATTTTATAAAAATTTTTTAATGTTGAACAATTTTAAATTTTAAAAAAATTATCTAACATTTAATTTAACTGCTGAGATATAAGCTTTCTATAAAAATTTAAAAAATTCTATATATAAAAAAAAAAAAAATTAAAATTCCGTATTAACTTTAAAAGAAAAAATCTAAAATGCTTAACGAAATGTGCTAACCGAAGTGAATAATACTTAAAAGTTCAAGTTTTGTAAATTTATTCAATGTTAAGCACAACAATATTTATAAAATTGCAAGCCAATAGTTATAGAATTTGCAAAAATAACTTTCATTCAATGTTTTCGTTTTAAATTTTCTAATGTTTTTTATATAACATAATAAATTATTTCTATTGAACTTCAAAAATCGTGTAATGAAAATTTTCTAATGATTAAAATACGATAAAATAATTCTTAAAGTCAGCTACAAAAATACTAAGGTTGAATATAAAAAGTGTTTATTTCAACCAATACATTGTTTGTTATCATTTTTTTAAAAACAAAAACAGAGAAAACCTTCCACAGTTCATTTTCATCTTACATTTCTTTCGTTAATATTTTGCTTAAGCAAAATAATGGAAATGATGAATTTTTTTTTATTGCTGCATAAAATGTTTAGATTTTTGTAGTTTTAAAAGGTTTCGGTAAAATATGCTATAAGATCTACTTTAAATTGTTGAATTTTTGTTTAAAAATGATATATTTTTATTTTTCATATAATAGGATAAAGCGAATATACCAATGGAAATTTTGCCAATATGAGAAGTTTTCGTTGTTATAGAGTAAATTTTAAAATATTTTTTAAAAATCGAAAAATTTAAAAAACATCAATTTTTTTTATTCTGCATTAAGAAAACATATAAGAGTTTCATATAAAATAGTTTTCTTTAAAATTTTTTCTAAATTTATTATAAAATTTTGGAATTTTGTTAATAAATTGTTAGAAAATTTTTAGAATCTTGCCAAGAAAATGCCCATAAAATTATCCATTATTGCGAAAAAAATATTTTTTAAATTTCCATATATTCTTCGATATCTAGGCTAAGAACTGGTTAGAAAAAATTTTGAAATTTTTTGAAAACCTTGAAGAAAAATTTAAAATTATGAAAAAACTTTTGTTAAAATTTATACACGCTCGCACTAAAAATTTAACAATCTTCTTACGTTGACTACTATGAACTTCTCATAGGTAGCATGTAAGAAAATTTTCAGTGTAAAAAGTACTATTGTGTTTACCAAATAAAAAGTGTTTTTTTCAAGTGATTTAAAAAGAAAAGTGAATAAAAAAAATCATGTCTGATTCTGCTGTTGTTGAAACCACCGCTTCTCCAGTTGCTGCTGCTCCAGCTGCCGAAAAAAAGCAAAGAAAGCTGCAGCCACCAAGGCCAAAAAACCATCCAGTGCTCCCACCCATCCACCAACCCAACAAATGGTTGGTGCTGCTATCAAAACATTAAAGGAACGTGGTGGTTCATCTTTGCCGGCCATTAAGAAATATCTTACCAGTACCTACAAGGTAGATGCTCAAAAATTGGCTCCTTTCATCAAGAAATATTTAAAGAGTGCCGTAACTAGTGGAAAATTAATTCAAACTAAAGGTAAGGGTGCCTCTGGATCATTTAAATTGTCAGCTGCCGCCTCAAAAGAGCCAAAAGCAAAGAAGCCTGTGTTTACCAAATAAAAAGTGTTTTTTCAAGTGATTTAAAAGAAAAGTGAATAAAAAAATCATTGAACTTTTAAGTGTATGCTTTTATTGTGCTATAGTGAACCACCCGTGTGTATAAACAAACAAACAACCTGTAAATTGCAACAACGTTTCTATTTGACGTGATAGAAGCTAATTAATTCTATTTGAATATCCGTGGGTATAATTCGATTATTTCGCTTTGCGAATAGATACTGCCCAAAGAAGTTGGCGAAAAACTGTTGAAATGGAGGAGGACGAAAGTCTGAATCCTAATAAGAGGCCGAGAATGGTAACAACAACATTGGCAGATGTGCTGCGAGCACTCAAAGACAAATCCAATGAAGTGGAAATCGTAAACAAAAGATCATAATGAATCATAATGAATGAAAACGAAGAACTCAAGAAAACTGTGAACCAGTTGACCTTGAGAGTTAAAGAACTATCTAATGATAATACAAACAGTGAAGACGACATGATTGTTGATGACTCGTGTGGTTCAGCAAATCTTAAGAAGAAATCCTACCCTAATGCCCTGGCGGGTAAGGACAACTTGAAGAAAAGCCAGGCTAACGCTGAAGCTGGCTCTACCGAGGGAGAAAACCTTAAACGCCAGAAGGTTGCTGCAGCTGGAGCAGCGAAGAAAGAACTACCAAAGATCCAGGCTGGTACATCCAGACAACAATTGCCGAAGACCCAGACTGGGGCCGCAGATGCGTCAGCACGTGCTAACAAGAAGGATGCAACAAGCAACCCCAAAACTGTGGAACCCAAGGAGGGTGGAAAGAGTAAGTCTGTTCCGGTGGTGACGACTTATAATATTAATGTTAAGTATGTAACTAATAAATTAGAGAGTGTGTTAGGTCACAGGGACTATAATATCAGGATATTAGCTAGGAATGTGACGAATATAGGGGTCTGCACCCTTGAGGATTTTGCTCGTTTAAGGGCATTATTAGGTGAGGAGGGCGTTCATTATTTCACCCATACGCCAAAGGCCCAGAGACCTTTTTCCCTGGTGGTAAGGGGTCTGTCTGACTCATTTGAGAAGGAGGAGGTATTGCATTATATGCAGGGTCTCCAGATCAATGTTAGGATTATGGGGCTTCACAAATTAGGTAGGGACAGGTGGCTATTCCAGATGGGTAGGGAGTCTGATATTAGGGGCTTTCGTGACATTAGGTATATTCTCCATTGCAGGGTCTATATGGAGAAACACTCTCGTCGTGATGTGGTGCAGTGTTACAACTGCCAACGTTTTGGTCATGTGGCCAGTAATTGTAGCATGCCTTTCCGTTGTGTGAAATGTGGTGGTTCTCATGAACCTGGGAAATGTCTTATTCCTCCGAGGGGTGAGAATAATCTTGAGACGTTGACAACTGATCCGGTAACGGGCCAAGCGGTTGGAAGGATAGGTTTGCCGGTACGATGTGTGAATTGCGGGAATGAGGGCCACGCGGCCAGTTCTAGGGAGTGCCCCAAACGTTTGGAGCTCTTGCGCAGATTGGCTGCTAAGAAGGGATCGGGGGGCAATTCCATGGCCCATATGGTGAAGTCTACTCCAGGCGTACCTTCCGGTACTGTACGTGGGGTATCTTATGCTACTGCTGCTAGGTCAGCGGTTGGTAATACCGCCCGTGTCCCAACGGGTTCTTTAGCCTCGTCGGGTGCTGACGTAACGTTGGCTTCTGCTGGGGCGAATTTTGACGCCATTGACGGGGACTGTAAGCGGCTGTTTGGTGGAGGTCTTCTCTCTTGTTTGGGGAAGTTGAAGGGATTTGCCCGGGAGTATCGGTCTCTTGGGAATGACGAATGTAAATCTCGGGCCTTGCTTGGGATGTTAATTTCACTGCAGCATGATGGATAGGATTGTTAAGTGTATATTTGTAAACGTTAATTCAGTGGTTTCGCGGCACAGGCGCCACTATCTCGATATTTTTCTAAGGGAACATCGGCCGGATGTTCTTTTGATTGCTGAGCACAAACTGTCCCCCACACATACACTGGATCTGGGGGGGTACAGGACTTTTAGGCAGGACAGAACTGACAGACGGGGTGGTGGTACTGCTGTACTTGTGAGCGACAACTTGTGTTCCGAGAGGATTGTTCTTGATTTGGGGCCTATTGAGAACACTGCTGTGAGGGTTAGTAATGCTGATGGTTGTCTGATGGTTTTTGTCTCAACGTATTTACGACCGCAGGGTGGTCTGTCACTCTGATCTGGAGCCGTTAATCAACCTTTCGTCTAGCGGGGGGCTTTTGGTTGGTGGCGATCTTAATGCTAAGCATCCTTATTGGGGGGGAAACTTCTCTAATCCGAGGGAGTGTGTTCTCTATGATTTTATATTGTCATGCCCTGACCTTGACATTCATCGTACCAATGGTCCTACACGAGTAACGCGTCAAACGTCGTCGTATATAGATATATATATGTCTTCCTCTGACATTCGTCTGGCCCCTTCTTCTGTTGGTGGCCTTCAGATTCATAATTTTGAATCCGACCATTCGGCAGTTGAAATTACTGTTGAAGCTGGTGAATTCCAGCATCGTAGCGATCCACTCATATTCGACTACAGTCGTCTAGATGGATCTCGTTTTAATGGGATACTGTCAAGGAATCTACCGTGTAGTGAACTTCCAGTTGACCGTAATGTTTCGCAACCTGAGATTGATGGGTGCATTGAGTCAATGAGTGCGGTGTTTAGGGATGCCATGGACATGTCCATTCCGAGGGCTCCACTAGTTAGGAAGAAGCTTTTGAGGCTTCCACCGAATATTCCTCACTTCATTCGTGAAAGGAAGAGGATGAGGAGGATATTAAACCGGACTCCTGATCCGGGTAGGTATCTTATTTTGAAGGCCGATATTTGGAATTTGGATAGGATTATCCAAGGGGATATTGCTGAATTTGAGAGGGACCACTGGGCTGATTATTTGCAGAATATTCATCTTGATAATAGGACATTCTCGAGGGTGAAGAGGGCGGATGGTTGCGCAGGAGCGCGCCGATTGGGATATTGAGGGATTCTCGGGGAACACTTCTTACGGGGGATACTGAAAGGGCTGAGCTACTGGCTGATCGTTTCTATGGCGTGCATGGTAGTGGTGGTGTTTCGGGGCAATCGCCCTTCATTGATCATGTTGCCCATGTGGTTTCGGGGTTGGATAACCCTTTGCCGTGCCTGACTTTTGGTCGGGAAATGTTGGCTGATGGCACTCTGGTTCTGGAGGGCTTTACTTCCGCGGATTGTGATTTTGCGGGTGCACTTGGGATGAGGGGCAATCGTAAGTCTAGTGGCGGGGACGGTGTCCCGGACTTTGTCTTGAGGAAGACTTGTCTGTCGACATGGAGATATCTGGCGATTTTGATTAACCATTGTCTGAATATTAGCTACTTCCCTGTAAAATGGAAAGAGGCGATGATAGTACCTGTTCCGAAGTCGAGATCGGATCCTAGGGAAGCTGATAACTATAGGCCAATTTCCCTCTTATCGTCATTTGGCAAATTGCTTGAGTGGTTTTTACTGGACAGAATCCGTAATAGGATCGCTGACGGTGGTATTTTGAGGGATTTTCAATTTGGTTTCAGGCCTGGGCATTCCACATCACATGCCCTAATGGTTTTTTCTGATTTTGTTGCCAGGGGTCTGAACGATAGATACCCGACCTTGGCGGTTAGTTTGGATTTTTCTAAGGCCTTTGACACGGCGTGGCAGGAGGGTATTCTCTTCAAGATGATTCATTTGGGCTTTGAGCGCTCCACTTGCAGGATGTTGAGGAGTTTTATGGCGAACCGTACGTTCAGGGTGAAGGTGGCGGGGGAGCTGTCCAACAGTCGGACAGTTACTGCTGGTGTTCCACAGGGTTCCTTGCTGGGTCCTGTATTATACAACATTTTCGTTTCGGATATCCCAGAGCCCCCTAGTGGGGACCTACTTCTGGTGTATGCTGATTATATTCTGGTGGCCGCGAGTGGCCCCAGGGCAGAGTTTTTGAATCGGCGGATGAATTCGTATTTGGGTGTCTTGCACTAATATTTCGTGAAGTGGGGTCTGAAGTTGAACATTGGCAAGACCGATTGCATTTTTATTAAAAGTAGGAGGGGGGGACTTTATCGAAATGCGCGGGCATTTGTTCCCCGTCTTGACGTCGCCGGTGAGCGGCTGCGAAACTCTGATAGTTTCAGGTATCTTGGTGTGGTCTTTAATGTTAAGTTTTACTTTCATGGGCACGTTGCCTTTATTTTGGAGAGGGTGAAGAAGGTCTACCGTATGTATTGCGGTATACTTCGTGGTAGATCTAGGAGTGTATATGAGAGTGTTGATTTTGGCAGGATGGATGCCTTTTTGATTGGTTCTGCGATAAAGTTCCTTGAGCAGTCATTATCTATGGATAATGACCTGGTCAAGGACTGTTTTAGAAGGGCTGATGATCTGGGGACTTTGCGTGATGGGGAATACCTCTCACCAGTTGACCTCTTAAGACTAAGGGATGGTGGCCTTTTGTACGGGGATGCAGGCCTCTTATTTTATCATAGGAGATTAAATACGCTTGACATAGCTGACACGGTGTATAACACTGTGCAGTAGGTTTGGTGTTGGAATATTTTGTGTTATTTTTATTTTTTATTTTCGTTTTTTTTCTGTAAATATTTTGTTTTGTTTCTTTTTGATTAATTCTAAGTGTTTTGATATAGTTTTAGGTTAATTTATAAGATGCATTATCTAAGTACGATGCATGAATTGCGGGAATGAGGTCCACGCCGCCAGTTCTAGGAAGTGCCCCAAGCGTTTGGAGCTCTTACGCAGATTGGCTGCTAAGAAGGGATCGGGGGGCAATTCCGTGGCCCATATGGTGAAATCTACTCCGGGCGTACCTTCCGGTACCGTACGTCGGGTATCTTATGCTACTGCTGCTAGGTCAGCGGTTGTTAATACCCGTGTCCTAACGGTTTCTTTAGCCTCGTCGGGTGCTGACGTAACGTTGGCTTCTGCTGGGGCGGATTTTGACGCCATTGACGGGTATTGTAAGCGGTTGTTTGGTGGAGGTCTTCTCTCTTGTTTGGCAAAGTTGAGGGGATTTGCCCGTGAGTATCGGTCTCTCGGGAATGATGAATGTAAATCTCGGGCCTTGCTTGGGATGTTAATTTCACTGCAGCATGATGGATAGGTATGTAAAGTGTATATTTATAAACGTTAATTCAGTGGTTTCGCGACACAAACGGCACTATCTCGATATTTTTCTTAGGGAACATCGGCCGGATGTTCCTTTGATTGCTGAGCACAAACTGTCCCCCACACATACACTGGATCCGAGGGGGTATAGGACTTTTAGACAGGACAGGACTGACAGACGGGGAGGTGGTACTGCTGTACTTGTGAGGGACAACTTGTGTTCCGAGGGGATTGTTGTTGATTTGGGGCCTATTGAGAACACTGCTGTGAGGGTTCGTAGGGCTGATGGTAGTCTGATGGTTTTTGTCTCAACTTATTTACGACCGCAAGGTGGTCTGTCACTCTCTGATCTGGAACCGTTAATCAACCCTTCGTCTAGCGGCGGGCTTTTGGTCGGTGGCGATCTTAATGCTAAGCATCCTTATTGTGGGGGAACTTCTCTAATCCGAGGGGATGCGTTCTTTATGATTTTATATTGTCATGCCCTGACCTTGACATTCATCGTACCAATGGTCCTACGCGAGTAACGCGTCAAACGTCGTCGTCCATTGATATATTTATGTCTTCCTCTGACATTCGTCTAACCCCTTCTTCTATTGGTGGCCTTCAGATTCATGATTTTGAATCCGACCATTCGGCAGTTGAAATTATTGTTGAAGCTGGTGAATTCCAGCATCGTAGCGATCCACTCATATTCGACTACAGTCGTCTAGATGGATCTCGTTTAAATGGGATACTTGCAAGGGATCTTCCGTGAAGTGAACTTCCGGTTGACCGTAATGTCTCACCACTTGAGATTGATGAATGCCTTGAGTCAATGAGTGCGGTGTTTAGGGATGCCATGGACATGGCAATTCCGAAGGTACCACTGGTTAGGAGGAAGCTATTAAGGCTTCCCCCAAACATTCTTCATTTTATTCGTAAAAGGAAGAGGATGAGGAGGATATTACACCGGACTCCTGATCCGGCTAGATATCTCATTTTGAGGGCGGATATTTCGAATTTGGATAGGATCATCCAGGGGGCTATTGCTGAATTTGAGGGAGACCACTCGGCTGATTATTTGCGAAATATTCGTCTTGATAGTAGGACATTCTCGAGGATAAAGAGGGCGGCTGGAGTGCGCAGGAATGCGCCGATTGGGATGTTGAAAGATTCTCGGGGGACCATTCTTACGGGGGATACTGACAGGGCTGAGCTATTGGCTGATCGTTTCTATGACGTGCAGAGCATTGGTGGTATTTCAGGGCAATCGTCCTTCGTGGATCATACTGCCCATGAGGATTCGGGGTTGGATAACCCATTGCCATGCCTGACTTTTGGTCGGGAGATGATGGCTGATGGCTCTCTGGTTCTGGAGGGCTTCACTTCTACGGAGTGTGATTTTGTTACACCAACTCAGGTTGCGGTTGCATTGAGGGTGAGGGGCAATCGTAAGTCTAGTAGCGGGGACGGTGTGCCGGACTTTATCTTGAGGAGGACCTATCTATCGACATGGCGGCATCTGGCGATCCTGATTAACCATTGTCTGAATACCGGCTACTTTCCTGTAAAATGGAAAGAAGCGTTGATTTTGCCGGTTCCGAAGTCGGGATTGGATCCTAGGGAGGCTGGTAACTATAGGCCGGTTTCCCTTTTATCTTCATTTGGAAAATTGCTGGAGTGGTTCTTACTGGACATGATCCGTAATAGGATAGTTGATGGTGGTATATTGAAAGATCGCATGCCCTAATGGTTTTTGCCGATTTTGTGGCTAGGGGTCTGAACAATAGATACCCGACCTTAGCGGTTAGTTTGAACTTTTCCAAGGCGTTTGAAACGACGTGGCAGGAGGGTATTCTCTACAAGATGATGCATTTGGGCTTTAAACGCTCCACATGCAGGATGGTAAGGAGTTTTATGTGGCGGAGGAGCTGTCCAACAATCGGTCAGCTACTGCTGGTGTACCACAGGGCTCCTTACTGTGTCCTGTATTATACAACATGTTCGTATCGGATATCAAAGATCCCCCTAGTGGGGACCTACTTCTGGTGTATGCTGATGATATTCTGGTGGCCGCAAGTGGCCCCAGAGCGGAGTTTTTGAATCGGCGGATGAATTCCTATTTGAATATTTTATACGAATATTTCGTGAAGTGGGGTCTGAGGTTGAACATTTGCAAGACCGATTGCATTCTTGTAAAGGGTAGGAGAGGGAGGCTTTATCGCAATGCGCGGGCATTTGTTCCTTGTCTTGATGTTGCCGGGGAGCGGCTGCTAAACTCTGATAGTCTCAGGTACCTTGGGGTGGTGTTTAATGGGAAGTTTAACTTTCATGGGCACGTTACTTTTATTTTGTTATGGGTGAAGAAGGTCTACCGTATGTATTGCGGTGTAATTCGTGGTAGATCTGGGTTGAGCACTAGGATCAAATTTCTTATCTATCGGCAAATCTTAAGGCCGATTATATCGTATGCTTTTCCAGTATGGTTTCCGATTTCATCGCATCAGATGGAGTTGCTTAGAAGGTGGGAGCGGCGAATTTTGTGTTCATGTTTGGGACTGCGTCCAGGATTGGGTCCGGATGGGATGGGACTCTCCGTAGGCCTTCGTGTAGGTGTGTCTATGATAGTGTTGATTTTGGCAGGATGGATGCCTTTTTGATTGGTTCTGCGATAAAGTTCCTTGAGCAGTCATTATCTATGGATTATGACCTGGTCAGGGACTGTTTTAGAAGGGCTGATGATCTGGAGACTTTGCGTGATGGGGAATACCTCTCACCAGTTTACCTCTTAAGACTAAGGGCTGGTGGCTTTTTGTACGGGGATGCAGGCCTCTTATTTTATCATAGGAGATTAAATACGCTTGACATAGCTGACACGGTGTATAACACTGTGCAGTAGGTTTGGTGTTGGAATATTTTGTGTTATTTTTATTTTTTATTTTCGTTTTTTTTCTGTAAATATTTTGTTTCTTTTTGATTAATTTTAAGTGTTTTGACATAGTTTTAAGTTAATTTCTAAGTTAATTGATGATCTCCTTTTTATCCTTTTTTTGGGAATTTAAAAATTATATGTATTATTAATAAAATAGTCTATGACAACGCTGTAATTTAACCCTAATTAAATGTAAAGTAGTTTTAGATAAGTAAAAGTTTTACGCTAAGAAAAATAGATTAAGGAATAGAGTTAAGAAAAACTATGTAAGAAATGAATTTTTGGAAATTAATGAATAAATAAATAAGTAAAAAGTACTATTGTGTTTACCAAATAAAAAGTGTTTTTTTTTCAAGTGATTTAAAAGAAAAGTGAATAAAAAAAACCATGTCTGAATCTGTTGTTGATGAAACCACCGCTTCTCCAGTTGCTGCTGCTCCAGCTGCTATCAAAACATTAAAGGAACGTGGTGGTTCATCTTTGCCGGCCATTAAGAAATATCTTACCAGTACCTACAAGGTAGATGCTTAAAAATTGGCTCCTTTCATCAAGAAATATTTAAAGAGTGCCGTAACTAGTGGAAAATTAATTCAAACTTAAGGTAAGGGTGCCTCTGGATCATTTAAATTGTCAGCTGCCGCCTCAAAAGAGCCAAAAGCAAAGAAGCCTGCTGCTGAAAAGAAAAAGGCTGCTGCTGCCGGTGATAAAAAGAAGAAGGCTGCCGCTGCTGCCAAAAAGGCAACACCGGCTGCTAAAAAACCATCAACTATCAAAAAGACGGTTGAAAAGAAGAAGGCAGAAAATCTCAAGGCAAAAACTGCCAAAAAGACTGGTACAGTTAAGGCTAAACCCGCCAAAAAGGCACCAGCCACTAAACCAAAAGCACCCAAAGCCAAGACCGTCATTGCAGCGAAACCAAAAAAGGCAGCAGCCCCAGCAAAAAAAAAACAAGCTGCTAAGAAGACCATTTAATAATTACTTTTTTTGCTCTTCACGTAAAATTATTTTTCGATATTCGAAAAAGATTTCCTCTGTAATAAAAAGCCCTTTTCAGGGCTACAATTGTAAACATTATCACAAGTTTTGTTTATAATTTCAAAAATGAAACAATTAGAAACAAAAGTTAATTTTAAACTCTAAAAAAACAACAACAAAGTACGATTGAATTTTTTTACTTTGTTTTTGAAATATGTTTATTTAACAATGTTCAATTGAAATTAACATAATTTATAAAAATTTTCATTCTTGACTGAAATTTGACTAATTTTCATGTTGTAAAATTCCTTTCGTCATAAAAATAATTTAATGAAAATTAAATTTGATGAACTTTAGCCTAATTAAAAACCATAAATAGTTCAACAAAATAATCACAAAACTAATTGAAATTTTTATATTTAAAAAATATCAGAGGTAGAAATTTGATTTATAAGAATTCAGCAAAAATTTTTTTTAGCAAAAACAAATCTGTAGCATTTTGACAAAACATCGCAAGTCAAGATAAGATAGAAAAAACTCGATGAAAAAAATCATTTTAAAGAAAAATTTTGTTTATAATACAAAATTTTAAGAACGTAAAAATTCGTATGATTAACAACATGTTTTCAACTATTTTAATTTGACTTACTAGATCTTTTGTCAAAATGCCACACAAATTCATGATAAAAGCTAATTGATTCTATTTGAATATCCGTGGGTATAATTCGATTATTTCGCTATGCGAATAGATACTGCCCAAAGAAGTTGGCGATAAGCTGTCAAAATGGAGGAAGACGAAAGTCTGAATCCTAATAAAAGGCCTAGAGTGGTAACAATAACAGTGGGAGATGTTCTTCGATCACTCAAAGACAAATCCAATGAAGTGGAAATCATTAATAAGAAGTTTAACATTATAATGAATTAAAGCGAAGACCTCGAGAAAATAGTAAACCAATTAATATTGAGAGTTAAAGAATTAACTAATGATGGTACAAACAGTGAAGACGATATGATTGTTGATGACGCTTGTGTTTCAACAAATCTTAAGAAGAAATCCTACCCTATTGCCTTGGCGGGTAAGGACAATTTAAAGAAAAGCCAGGCTAACGCTGAAGCTGGCTCTGCTGAGGGAGAAAACCTTAAACGCCAGAAGGTTGTTGCAGCTGGAGCAGCGAAGAAAGAACTGCCAAAGATCCAGGCTGGTACATCCAGACAACAATTGCCGAAGACCCAGACTGGCGCCGCAGATGCGTCAGCACGTGCTAACAAGAAGGATGCAACAAGCAACCCCAAAACTGTGGAACCCAAGGAGGGTGGAAAGAGTAAGTCTGTTCCAGTGGTGACGACTTATAATATTAATGTTAAGTATATACCTAATAAATTAGAGAGTGTATTAGGTCACAGGGACTATAATATTAATATATTAGGTAGGAATATGACGAATACAGGGGTCTGCACCCTTGAGGATTTTGCTCGTTAAAGGGCATTATTAGGTGAGGAGGGCGTTCATTATTTCACCCATACGCCAAAGGTCCAGAGACCTTTTTCCCTGGTGGTAAGGGGTCTGTCTGACTCATTTGAGAAGGAGGAGGTATTGCATTATATGCAGGGTCTCCAGATCAATGTTAGGATTATGCGGCTTCACAAATTAAGTAGAGACAGGTGGCTATTCCAGATGGGTAGGGAGTCCGACATAAGGGCCTTTCGTGACATTAGGTATATTCTATATTGCAGGGTATATATGGAGAAACACTCTCGTCGTGATGTGGTGCATTGTTACAACTGCCAGCGTTTTGGTCATGTGGCCAGTAATTGTAGCATGCCTTTCCGTTGTGTGAAATGTGGTGGCTCTCATTAACCTGGGAAGTGTCTTATTCCTCCGAGGGGTGAGAATAATCTTGAGACGTTGACAACTGATCCTGTAACGGGCCAAGCGGTTGGAAGGATAGGTTTGCCGGTACGATGTATTAATTGCGGGAATGAGGGCCACGCCGCCAGTTCTAGGAAGTGCCCCAAGCGTTTGTAGCTCTTACGCACCGTACGTGGGGTATCTTATGCTACTGCTGCTAGGTCAGCGGTTGTTTATACCGCCCGTGTCCTAACGGGTTCTTTAGCCTCGTCGGGTGCTGACGTAACGTTGGCTTCTGCTGGGGCGGATTTTGACGCCATTGACGGGGACTGTAAGCGGTTGTTTGGTGGAGGTCTTCTCTCTTGTCTCTTGTTCATTGCTTTCCAAAGGAAAGCTAAGGTAAAAATGTAACAAGAAAATACAATATAATAGTCTGGTAGTGTATAAAGTCATTACTAAATAATTGAAGGAATAGGACTATTACAAAAAAAGCTTTATAAAATACATAACCGAAATTTAGCTCATAGAATAAATTCGAAAAATAAAAAATGTTGAATATAATATAAAGTAACCTTCGGAAGGTAATAATTTCCAGTTTCTATTATTATAAATAATATTTTGAAAAAATTTAAATTGTGTTTACCAAATAAAAAGTGTTTTTTTCAAGTGATTTAAAAGAAAAGTGAATAAAAAAAATCATTGAACTTTTAAGTCTATGTTTTTATTGTGCTATAGTGAAGCACCCGTGTATATAAACAAAAAAACAACCTATTAATTGCAACAACTGTAGTGTAAGATGTTAGATGTAGTGTGATTTTTTTTTGTTTTCACTATTTTTGCCCTATAGCCCAATATATTTTTATGCAGCTGTAGGGTACCAGCTCGATGGTCAGGCGTTCTTGCGAACTGCCAAATTAAGAGACTAAAAATAATCAACAAGGCAACAAGTGCCACTTTACGTTTTCAAATCTAAAGTCTGTTTTATTTGTGGGCTACTGCCCTTTTTATACTAATTTAATCCTATTGCCTACTTATTCTAACTTATAGTATTAATTCTTAAAATCTATGCCTCTCTCTTAGTACTATGGAATGAACATTGCTTTACCCTTTGTATTGTGCTGTGACCAATCAAAATGCATGAGTGAGGAATGTCACTCACATTCTGATTGATCTGCTTTACCATTGTATTGATTCATGTGTTCGAACACATTGAGTCATTGGGTAAATGCCGTTATTTGATCTTTTGTTTATGGCATTTAGCCTACAGTTATTCGGGTGGTATGTATATATTTCAAGTTGGATATTGGGTAAGCAGTGGACGCTTAGCAGGTACACTACACCCTCACCGTTAAGTGAAAAATTAGGGAAGTAATTTTTCTTGATATTTTCATAGTACTGTTAAAATAATGATTCTTAAAATCTATTTACATAATTAATTTTTATATCTTTATTTTTTTGTTTTTACATAATTTTTCTATTCATTGGTTCTTAATCATAGGTGTGGTTTTATATTTTTCTTTTACATAGTTTGTTTTATTCATTAGTTCTTAATTCTAGGTATGGTTTTATATTTTTTTGGTTTTACATAGTTTATTTTATTCATAAGTTCTTAATACTAGGTATGGTTTTAATTGGTTACTGTGCATTTCTTTTTCTACTCCGTTATAATCTATAATAGTATTTACATCATTTCTCATAATTATCCTATATGGGCCTTTGTATGGGCTCTGGTTTTTCTTTCTATTTTCTACTTTTATTAAAACTAAATCTCCTATGTTTAAATTTAATCTATTATTATATTTATTGTCTAGTATTCTTTTTCTTTTGTCTTTATTGTCAGTTCCTTAGCTCTTTCTAAAGAAAACTTTAGTTTTTGTTTCAGCTCTTTTGCATAATCATCGTAATTATAGATTTTAATTTCCTCATTGTTACTGATTTCTGATGGTAAACATGGTAATTTACCATAAACTAGTTCGAATGGCGTGTAACCAGTGTCTATGTGTGGTGCCGTGTTATAGGCGAAAGTAAAATAGTTTATCCACTTATCCCATTCATAATCATTTGCTGTTGTTAGCAAGAATTCATTGAGAACTCTATGATTTCTTTCGACCGAACCTATTGTTTCATGATGGTAAGGGGTTGAAAATGTCCGCTTGATTTCAAGTAACGAGCATATGTTACGCATCAGTTCGTTTTTAAATTCAGTCCCGTTGTCCGATTTGAGCACTTTAAATTTTCCGTATTTTAAAATTAATTGTTCTACTAATGTTTTGGCAGTTGTATGTGCATCTTTTGTTGACATTGGGTGCGCAATAACGAATTTTGTTAGTTCGCATTGCATTGTCAATATGTATCGGTATCCGTTTGAAATACGTAGAGGTCCTACAGTGTCAATTGATATTATCTCGAAACTGTTGTTTGGGGTGTGTGTTAATGTAAGTGGTTCTTTAATGTTCTTTGTTTGTTTGTTTATGTTACACTTGTCACAATATTTTACAAATTGTTTAACCATCTTGTTCATGTTTTTCCAAATGTACCGCTGTTTCAATTTAATTATCGTTTTTCTAATTCCAAAGTGGCCTGCGTGTGTGGCATTGTGGAACTCATCGATGAGTTTATACTTTAATATGTCATCTTTTATTCTTATTGGGATATTGTATATTAATATTCTAAGTTGAGGACTTTTGTTGTTTATTCTGCATCTTGCATATGCTTCTTTCAATTCTTCTTTTGTGTATATTTTAAATAATTTATCATTCTTCGCTAGCGCTAATTCTTTTATCCTTTCTTTATTCATTTTAGATATCAGTTTCCTTAGAATCGAATCTAGTTTCGCTGAGTTGTCGCTGAATCTTGCATGCATATTATTATCATCTTGTACGTTTTGGGCATGTAACTTCTTCATAATCGAATCTTGTTTCGATGAATTATCATTACATCCTTTCTTCACATAACTATTATTTTGGGTACGTGATTTCTTCATGATCGAATCTTGTTTCGATGATTTATCATCACGTCCTATGTGCACAATATTATCCTCAATTCTTATATCCACGTCTTCTATATTTTCAAACTTATTAAATTGCAATTTTTTCATATTCTTAATATCATTTATGGACGTGCATTCCCATATTAGAAGTTGATCAGACTCCTGAGAGATGCATCTTCCCATATTACTTCTGTTCACGCGTGCTTCATTCATATCTATTTCCTCATTACCATTAACTTTATTTGTCTCGTTATTTGCTTTTTTATTTGCCTCTTTTAACTTTATATTATCTTCATTCTTCTTCTTCATTGCCCTTGCGGTTATTAATATTTTCTTTTTTGTTTCATCATTTTCCAACGGTATCATTTGCTTAAGTATTTCCGAGTCTATTTCAATTCTTGACAATGCGTCCGCATTCGTGTTAATTTTTCCTTTCTTATAGATTATTGTAAAATCGTAATCGCTTAGATCTAACCTAATTCTTGTCATTTTTGATGATGGATTTTTGTGTGAGAACAGGGAAATTTGTGGTCTGTTACCACTATGAACCGTATAAATATGGTTTGAAAAAATTTATTCCCCAATGAATTGCGAGCAATTCCTTTTCAATTATTGGTTTGTTTAAGTCGTGTCTCTGTAGAGATTTACTTGCATAAGAAATTGGAAAGTCTTGGCCAATTTCACCTTGAGACAGGACTGCTCCTAGTGCGTAATTTGAAGCGTCAGTCGTCAAAATAAAAGGTTTGTCAAAATTTGGGTATTGCTAAATTGGGGGTTTCATTACTTTTTCTTTCAAAGTGTCAAAAGCATTTTGGCATTCATTTGTCCATAAGAATGCTGATTTTCTCAATAGCATGTTTAAGTGTTTCGCAATGTCCGCAAAATTCGGTATATGCAGAATGCAACGAAACGTCTTACTTCATCTGCGTTTTTAGGTATTGGGTAATTCTTTATAACTTCATATTTAGCTGGATCTGTTTTAACACCGTATTTTGTTATTCAATGTCCTAAGTAAACTACTTCAGGTCTTAGAAAACAACATTTCTTTGGATTCAATTTTAGATTGTATGAATGCCCTGTAAAATTTGTGTCTCATTTGTTGTGTTTAAAATTTTAATATGTGTCATTCCGTTTTTTGGTGCTATTGAATTACTTAAAAAAATACCGCTTTTTAATTCATTATTAAGTATGACGCAATCTTCAGTAAGGTTTAATTTTAACGGTTGTATAATTTCTGTTCGCGGTGGTATAGTAATTTTTAAGGTGTCGAATGCTTTTGTTTGCATAGGAAGAATTATGGTTTAATTGTTTGTAAACAAAGAAATTGTAAATGTCTCGTAATCTATTTTGCAAAGGTATTCTTTTAAAAAGTCTCTTCCTATTATCCCGTCCGTCTCTATTGGGAAACTTTCATCTACTAGATGAAATTTGAATCTGCATGTTTGGTCTGCTAGGGAAAATTCATGTTCACTTGTTCCTAATGAATGTATTTCTTCTTTAGTGATGCCTGTTAGTTTGCATCTACTCTCTACATTTAGTGGTTCATCATCAAAAATTGTTTTAGTGCGACATAATGATATGTCGGCACCTGTGTCGACAAGAAATGTTAAATTTTCATTTCTATATTTAGCGATTATATAATTTGTGTTATTTTTTGAAACTTTAAATACTCTTAATTTTGGCTGCCCGGAATATCCCTGTATTCCGAGCCTTCCTCGTTTCCCACGTCTTGTACTACATGTATATTTCTTCTGCTGTTATTATTATTTCCGTAGTTGTTGCTGCTTCTATTGGAATTACTATTCCCATTGTTATTGTTGTTATTCCTGTAGTTTCCATTATTACGGTTGTAATTGTTGTTTGCAGACGAATTTGTGTTGTTTCTGTTATTGTTTGAATTGTAGTTGTTATTTCTACACACAGAAAAAAATCATTGTAAAATCAATTAAAACAAGGTTAATTTAACATTTTTTAATAATGACTTTGCTTCATTAGCGTTTCATGTTAATTTAACATGATTTTACAATAAAACAAAAATTAATATTTTTTCAATTAAAAACAAATGGAAACGATGTTGAATTAACATTTTATTCTAGTAAAATTTAAGGGATAACCATGTAAAAATTATGTTTAAATTCTTTAAAAATAACAGTATAAAATGTGAAAATAACATGCATTTCATGTTAAATCAACACGAACTTACTTTTAAATTTACTATTAAATCATTTAGTATTAAAATGATAGCAATATTGAAATAACATGAAACCCTGTTGAAATAACATGAAATTTCATGTTAGTTTGAAATGATTTTTATATTAAAATAAATTTAAATATTGTTGGTTTAATAATAATTAGTATTGTGGTTATTTTTGTTGAACTATTTATGGTTTTTAATCCAAATTTTTTAATATTTTTTTAATTAGGCTTAAGTTCATGAAATTTAATTCTTATTAAATTATTTTTATGAAGAAAGGAATTTTACAACATGAAAATTAATCAAAATTGTTATTGATAATCTTTCATTCTTGACGTGGCTCGGGCTCGAACCCTGGCCGGCAGGTTACCATGACATGTTTCGATCGCAACCACTCGATCTCCTCAGATGGATTTGCCGTCTTACACTCGCAGCCATCGACGACTGCTGACGTCACTAGTCAAACATCAATCCTTACACCAAATTGTATTTTAACATTTGGTAGATCGAAATTTGCTTTTCTTGAATGATTATCCATTTTAATTGATTTTACATGTTTTTTCCTTTACTTCTGTTTTTTCGTACTTTCGTCAAGAATTTTTCTTGAAGTCCAAGTACATTTTTGTTTTTTCACATTGTCTTTCTCTTTTCTGTTGACCTTTTTCAGCACAACTTGAAGGACAAATGTACACATAGAGCTCGTGCCTTAGCTTTTAACAATAATTAGTATTGTGGTTATTTTTGTTGAACTATTTATGGTTTTTAATCCAAATTTTTTAATATTTTTTTTAATTAGGCTTAAGTTCATGAAATTTAATTCTTATTAAATTATTTTTATGAAGAAAGGAATTTTACAACATGAAAATTAATCAAAATTGTTATTGATAATCTTTCATTCTTGACGTGGCTCGGGCTCGAACCCTGGCCGGCAGGTTACCATGACATGTTTCGATCGCAACCACTCGATCTCCTCAGATGGATTTGCCGTCTTACACTCGCAGCCATCGACGACTGCTGACGTCACTAGTCAAACATCAATCCTTAAACCAAATTGTATTTTAATTTGGTAGATCGAAATTTGCTTTTCCTGAATGATTATCCATTTTAATTGATTTTACATGTTTTTTCCTTTACTTCTGTTTTTTCACTTTGTCTTTCTCTTTTCTGTTGACCTTTTTCAGAACAACTTGAAGGACAAATGTACACATAGAGCTCGTGCCTTAGCTTTTAACAATAATTAGTATTGTGGTTATTTTTGTTGAACTATTTATGGTTTTTAATCCAAATTTTTTAATATTTTTTTAATTAGGCTTAAGTTCATGAAATTTAATTCTTATTAAATTATTTTTATGAAGAAAGGAATTTTACAACATGAAAATTAATCAAAATTGTTATTGATAATCTTTCATTCTTGACGTGGCTCAGGCTCGAACCATGGCCAGCAGGTTACCATGACATGTTTCGATCGCAACCACTCGATCTCCTCAGATGGATTTGCCGTCTTACACTCGCAGCCATCGACGACTGCTGACGTCACTAGTCAAACATCAATCCTTAAACCAAATTGTATTTTAACATTTGGTAGATCGAAATTTGCTTTTCCTGAATGATTATCCATTTTAATTGATTTTACATGTTTTTTCCTTTACTTTTAGTAAAACACAATTTCTATTTCATTCTTTTATTTATTAATTTATTAATATTTTATTATTTTAGATACATTTAATAAATTTACAAGCACTTAATTCTTAAATATAATTTACCATTATTAAGTGGGAAAATATATAAAGGTGGATTTGTAAATTTATGGAACTCTTTTAAAATTAATTCATCCTTTAAGTTACCTACTACATATGATTAAAGTTGATAGTTTCAACTTTATAACATAAAACATAAATTTTAGATTGAACTTTTACAATATAGGAAATTTTGTACAAACTTAAATATTCTCTTTTGATTGTTACGTAACAATTTTTTTTATACACTCTTCCTGAGAAAATGATTTTATCATAAAATACAACATTATCAAAAATAATTTTCGAATGGTCAAAAATATATCTAAATTTATGAATGGGTTTAATTTTATTAATATAATTTTCATAATCCACAAGACATTGAGCAAACCTTAATCCAGCTTTACTGCATAAAGTAATGCTACAATACTAACTTCGGTCAGAAGTGCCTTTAGACTTTGTGAGAACTTCTTTGGATTTTTTATCTTTTATATGTAGATTATAATAAGTGCCAATTTGTTCCATGAACACACGCTATTTACTGTAAAGAAGATGCCTTTTGTTTGGATGCAGTAGCTCAAAGTCAATATTAATCTAATTAAATAAAGACGACAAGTTAAATAAGTATTACTTTCCAAGTTAACCAAAACTTACTAGTTCGTCAGATTTGCTGTTTTTATAAAGTGGCCAATTGCTAAGAAATTCATAATTACTTTTAGATGTCTTTAGTTCCTTTTGTCTAAGTAAAAAAGTCCTTTTCCACTTATCTTTTACTTCTTCCCAGTTAGAAAACTCCCTTGAGAGAGAAGCTGGGGAATCGTATCTGATTCTTTTGCAAAATCTTGGATTTTCACTGATGAACGCACACGCTTTGCCATTTGGCTAACATATTTGTCTCGAAGTTTACCAGCAGGATTCGCTTTCTTACCTCTTGGTATAAAGTAATATTCCTGAAAAATTATAATATTTAAAAAATGTGTGTAGTTAATTAGAAAAAATTATATACGTACTCTTACTTCACAAGAAAAATTTTCTATTATTTCATCTACTCTTGCTGGCAAATCTTTTGGGGACAATTTAATATCGCGATAAAAAAATGTCTTTCAATAGAATATTTATTAAATCTCCACGAAGCGAGTCGGTTAATTGACAATTTTTTTCATAAAAACTTGTAATAGTATTCCCTTTAAGGCTGTTTTCTAAAAAAAGTTAAAGGCTCTGAAAAAAAAAAAATAATAATAAATGGCAAGCAGAAACGTAAATGTTTAAATTACCTTAGATAGCTTGGAACCCCTAACTGAAGTGCAAGGGGATGAAGTCAGAGTGTTTGTTGTGCTAACAGTAGATTGATTTTGCAACCAAGAAACTACTTTATTGGCAACCGTTTCAGACAAGGTATCGTCATCAATGCCATACTGTAGAAAAATTATTGAAAATTAAGCCAAAAATAAATTAATACATTATTTAAATTTCTGTCTTTACCTCACTTTTCCTCCAAATAAATAGTTTTTCTTGAAAACAAGCACGAAGGCCAATGGGTGGTATAGCTTCCTTTATGTCCTCTTTTGATAAGTATTTAAGGCTTTCAAATTTAATTTCAGCTCCTTAGCAATACTTAAGTTTTTGTTAGAGAAATAAACAAAAAAAATTAAAATATACTTACTTGTCAAATAAGGCTTTACTTCACTTAAATCAAAAGTTTTCAACAACTCTTCTAATTGGGAACTTTGATTTTGAGCCACCGGAATATTTAAAATTAAATTTCCATCTACGTCGCTCTCGAAATTAATAGTTTCTCCTAGAGAACCAAGGTTTTGTACAAGTTTTTTAAATTCACGTTATTATTATTGTAAGCCATTAATACACTTTTAAGAATAAAATTTATTCACTTTGTTAACCACACAATAAGAATGTTTGTTGTTTTTTTTTTTTTTTGTTCTAAAACAAGCGCCACTTTTTGGTTTTTTTTTTGGATTTAGATGAATTCATGAAATTTTTACATTTTTCATGTTATTTTTACACTTCTTTGTTGTTATTTTTATTTGATTGTAGTGTTGATTTTACAGTGCTTAATATTGTTTTAAACTAATCAATGTTAATTTTACTTGAAAAACTTTGATTTTTACTACAAAAATGTAATTTTAAAAATTTTACATGGACGAATGTTATTTTTACCTTGAAAAAGTTAAAATTAATGTGCACAATTTTATTTTTACGCTAACAATGTAAAATTAACAACTTTTTATTTAAAATTAACATGTTTAACTGTTAATTTTATATGAAACAACGTAAATATAAATTTTTTTTTGTTTTTTTTTGCAAAAAATTTACAATGACTTGAAATTAACATTTTTTCATGTTAATTTTACATTGCGATTTTTTTCTGTGTGTACTGTTTTGGAAATTATTGTTATTCCTAGTGTAGTTGTCAAAATTTCTGTTGTTTCTATTATTGTTTGAGTTGTAGTCGTTAGTACTACGGTTTGGGAAATTATAGTTGTTCCTGTTATTAATGTTGTGAGGACCAAAACTTTAAGTAATTTTGGCCACACGAAATAAAATGATTGCAGAATAAAGAAAGAAAAAAAAAGGAAATGGTGTTTTATTTAATGAGCGGAGAATATCGCAGGGCCAACTCTGTTTATTTAATTTCAGGTTCCACACATGAGCAGACAAAACATAGCCAGCAGAAACAAAGAGTGCACGAGGAGAGAAATTTAGTGGTGAATAACGAGGCGTAATCAGCGTTACCGTTGTGATACTAAAGTATCAATTTGACCCTTTTTCGACTGTGTTGATACCTTTTATGACCCTTCTTTTAAATTATACTTTTGTATCATTATCACCCATTTTGTGACACTTTTTGACCCTTTTTTGGAAATATCTCTCACATTTTGTTTTTTGTCAACCTTGCGGAACAGAAGTGCTAAACGAATGTTTTCGAAATAAACATTGCTTGATATGGAACAGACTCAAAGTATAAACTTACAATTCCATGCTTTCTTCTCCTTGATTTTTGATAGTAAAGTACAATTTCCCTAAAAGCAAACATAACTCATATAAAGGGTGGTTAAATTGTAAGGGCCGATGTTGAATGTGAACCACACCTAAACGCCGAATTTTATTTGACATTTCCCTATTTCAGACTTACTCAATTTGAACCATGGAGAGATACACAATCCAACAACGTGTTAAAGTTATCCAGACTTATTATGAAAATGGGCGTTCAAATCAAAATGCGTATCAGCTTCAGTGATGAGGCGCATTTTCACCTCAGTAGATTCGTCAATAAGCAGAATTGCCGCATTTGGGCGAATGATAATCCAAGAGTGATTGTCGAAAAACCAATGCACCCACAAAGAGTGACTGTTTGGTGCGGTTTATGGGCTGGCGGCATCATCGGGCCGTATTTTTTCCAAAATGAGGCCGGTCAGGCAGTTACTGTGAATGGTGTTCGCTATCGTGAGATGATAACGAACTTTTTATGGCCCGAATTGGAAGATATGGATGTGGACGATATGTGGTTTCAGCAGGACGGTGCCACTTGCCACACAGCTAACGAAACAATGGCTCTTTTGCGCAACAAATTCAATGGCCGTGTTATCTCACGTAATGGCGATGTCAATTGGCCGCCAAGATCATGTGATTTGACACCGTTGGACTTTTTTCTTTGGGGTTATTTGAAAGAAAAGGTGTACGTCGATAAGCCAGCAACAATTCAAGAGCTAAAGGATGAGATAATTCGGCACATTAACGGCATAGAACCTCCATTATGCCTCAGGGTCATCGAAAATTTGGACCATCGGATGGAGGTGTGCCGCCGTGGTCGCGGCGCCCATTTGGCCGATATTTTGTTCCATACATAATTGAGTAATACCAGTATATCATAATAAAATAAAATTACAATAATTTCCTAAATAGTTTGTGTTTTATTCAAAATCAACACCTTGAAATTTAACCACCACATATTTGTTATTTTTTACGATGGTTTCTTTTCAAACAAAAATTTGACATTTTATTAAAAATATGCAATTTGGTGTTTTGCTCTCTTAAAGAGTAGGATGTTTTATTCAAAAAAATTCGCAAATATTTGGTAACAGCGGTATGATAGCAAAGTCTTATATTTATTAAAAATCGTAAAAGCTTTAAAAAATCTGACACTTACAGGAAAAAATCGCTTTAATCGAGAAAATGGTTACAATTCGCGAACGAAAGCAAAATTTAAAACAAACACTAAAATTTATTTGACATCGCTAAATCGAAAAATTACATAAAAAGTATGAAAAAATTAGCTATAATGATAAAGAATAAACTTTTTGTCAGGTGTTAAAAACAGGACAGAGCATTCCATAAAAAAATTAAGTTTTTTGAGCTCTTCCTACCTGAAATATTATTTTTTTGTTTGCTTACAAAAAAACTTTGTCTTATTATGTTCATTTAAATGGGAAATACTGCTTATAAAAATCTTGACCCTTTTTTTATTGAAATACCCTTTTTTTGACCCCTTTTTCTGGAAAATCCCCTTTTTGTGACCCTTTTCGAAAATTTCCAACGGTAACCCTGGGCGTAATCATACATGTACAGAGACATGTGTACCAAGAGAAGCAGAACTGGTGAGAGGAAATCTATACTCACCACAACCAATGAGAGTGAGGAAAGATGACTACAAAACTACAAATTATTGTCGGCGAGCAGTATATAAACGGCTGCAGCAAAGAATGTGGTCTCTTTTGTGGTGTGAAGGCGATCGGATAGGAAGTGCGGACAACCGGTAAGGCAAGTGAATATAAAGTACAGTGCCAGGGAATAAGATAAAAGTGATAGTGCATAACAAGACGGATTACATCCATCTTGACTCAGCGGGATTACATCCAGCTGGGTAGGAGTTTAGGGCCAATAGGAGAGACTTTATCCATCTTACTCAGCGGGATTACATCCAGCTGAAGAGGAGGAATTAGGGCATAGCAAGACGGATTACATCCATCTTGACGCAGCCGGATTACATCTAGCTGGGTAGGAGTAGCTAGGGCACTGGCTTAGGGCTCAAGCGGTAGGGGCTAGGAAGAGGCTGGATTACATCCGGCACTTGCGGGGAAAATAAAGCTAGCTATCACAGGAGTAGCCAAGAATACCGGTCCGTTCGCCACGAGGTGAAGCTAAGTGGAATTGGAATCAACAGTGGAGTACAATAAGAAAATACAAATATAAGAAATTACCGTGAATAAATGAAATAACAAGTGAATTAATAAAGAAAGAAAAGGAAAAAAAAGAAGCAAGGTGTTGTTATTAAATTTATGTAAGAACCCTGGACGAGCTGAGCATACCCCAGCTGCAAACCCGGATAACCGGAGGTTCCTTACAATGTTATTCCTAGTGTTATGAAAATTGCTATTGTTGTGCCTGGTATCATTATTATAACGATGTTGTTTTTGTATATACTGTACTGAGTTAGTAGTTATTTCATTTTCTAGTTCTAGCGCAAGTTCTACCGCGTCTTGTAAAGTTTTTGGACGAGCTGCAAAAATTGCCGTCTTTAAATTATCATTTATTCCTCTCTTAAATGAATCTAGAGCAAGCTTTGAGTTCAATCTGATAATTACATTTTTCTCCGCCTCTGTGGCGTCACTACTAAGTTCTTCTATTCCTAACCTGTTCAGGTTGTCTATTACAGTTAATATTCTTTCCCTGAATGCATTAACAGACGTTTCCCCTTGGTAAATATTGCTTAGTTTGGACTGTAATTCTGGAATGGTCTTTGTACTTTTGTACCTTTGTTGTAATTGTGTTTTTAAAGTATTGAAGTTTTCGGGTTTTGCATAACTACCTATTGCAGTTCTTACCCCTGAATTCAGCTTTGCATGGTATACGTACTGTAAGAAATCCTGTTTTGCTGTTTCAGCAAGAGTTTTCTCAATGAGTTCTGCTGTTATTAAGAAACTTTCCAGTTCTTCAAAGTTTCCGGCAAAAAGTGGGAGTGCTTTAGACACTGTTTCTAAACTAAATGCTGCCATTGTATTTCTTGTTTTTACAGTTTCCTTTATACTTTTACCTAAATATTCTTCTATAAGCTTGTAAAGATTACAAAATTCTAATTTTATTGCGAATTTTCCTGAGTCCTCTTCCTTTAACTCACTTAGTTGAAATTCGTTTCTTAAATTTTCTATGTATTTTAACTTATTCAATATTGTCGCTTCAGTATATGTTTTCCCTGGACTCTTTTTCAAGTTCCTCCAGAATTCCTTCAAGCTACTTAGTTTCTCTTCCATATATTTTCTAAGACTTATGTATAAGTAAAAATTAATTAAATTTTTTTTTTTTTTTTATAATTTATACATCGGTTATAATGGTTTTATTCTTATTATTGGTTATAAGTTTTTGAATTCTGTAAATTATAGATAAGAATATGAGTAATAATAATGATAATAATAACATTTTAATGATTTTTTTAAACATTGTGTTAGAAATTTACGTGTTGATTTTTTTTTTTTTTTTTTTATTGTCTCCTATGTAAGGCATATATCAATTTTATAATGTAGGCAACTATCAATGCTAATGTTACTATCATAATTATTTCAAAGATATCTAGGCTTTCCTTCTCATTTTTATTCTGTAATCTAACCGTATTTTCTCTCATGTACTCTATTAGCTGATTATCTTTATTATTGTGTTCTGAACCCTCAAGTTTCCCTACTTCGTAACTTGCGAAAATTAGAGGTATGGCTTTTAACACATTTTTCCACCAAGTCATTTTTTTTTTTTTTTTGAAAAGGGCAATGTTGTTAAAAAATTTTTTTCTATAATCTTGAAATTTTTACAATTCTTAATGTTTATATATTGTTTCTATAATCTTGAAATTTTTACAATTCTAAATATTTATATATTTCCATTTTATTTATATATTTTTCTTTTTTAGTCGCTTTATTTCTTCCTTTACATCTTCGCTTTCTTGCTTAGTGGTTGTTAAGGTGAGCCTCTGGTATAATATGGCTAGCTGTTTTCTTCCTTGGAATCTTCTTCCAGCACGTTTATTCTTCTTCCGCACGTTGCTATGTGCTTCAGGTTGTCTCTTAATTGCTGTTGGTTGGTTTATATGCCGGTGCCGTTGTTGGTTGAGGTTCCGGGACGTATTGTTCGACTAAATACTTTTCCCAGCGTTTTAAAATGTCTTGTACTTCTTCCTCCATCAAAATTTGAGTATTTCAGGACTTAATTATTGCCAATACCGGCAGGATCAAAAAAAAAATAAAATGTAGTGGTCCGAGATGGCAGGATCGCCATGTAGTGTAAGATGTTAGATGTAGTGTGTTTATTTTTGTTTTCACTTGTTTGCCCTATAGCCCAATATATTTTTATGCAGCTATAGGGTACCAGCTTGATGGTCAGGCGTTCTTGCGAACTGCCAAATTAAGAGACTAAAAATAATCAACAAGGCAACAAGTGCCACTTTACGTTTTCAAATCTAAAGTCTGTTTTATTTGTGGGCTACTGCCATTTTTATACTAATTTAATCCTATTGCCTACTTATTCTAACTTATAGTATTAATTCTTAAAATCTATGCCTCTCTCTTAGTACTATGGAATTAACATTGCTTTACCCTTTGTATTGTGCTGTGACCAATCAGAATGCATGAGTGAGGAATGTACTCATTTACATTAGACAATCAAAATTATGTCACTCACATTCTCAGTTTCGAGCCAGCTCTTGACGAGTACGGACGTGTATCAGTGAGTAAGAAAAATAAAAAAAATAAACAAATTCGAAGTGAAAAAAATATTTGTAATAGGTGAAAAAAAAAATATTTGCAATAGCTAAAAAAAAGAACAGTAACTAAGGTGCCCGAAGAGATTTGTGAATGAGCCTCCCTGGTTTATATAAAAACTAATGCTAACGGAAATGCAATACAAATTGATGATTTAAAAAATCTGAATGAGTTTTTTCATGAGCCTGATAATTTGCCTGTCTATGAGTGATGCCATGATGCTTTCCAGTTTAATAATAAGATATGTCTTAAATTTCACTTTTAAATTGTTATTTTTAAGTTTTTTCTTTTCCACTTTTGCAATATTTACAATCACAGTCCACTTTAAAATTTCTTACAAATCATTTGTTTTAATTTTTGACTTTTTATTAATTATTCTAACCAATGTTTTTTTTTTATTTGCTTTCGATTTGTGCGTTACATCTTTATATTTAACTGTGTTTAGTGATGAGCAATAATAATAGAATTCGTTCCAGAGATAGTATTGGTAGTATGATTAGAATTTTGGCTAAACAGAAATCAGGTATTAAAATTTGTCACATTAATGCTCAAAGTTTACAAGGAAAGATTGATGAATTTCGGATTATATTTGAGAAATCAGAAATGGATTTCATATGCGTATCCGAAACCTGGTTTGATACAAATACTACTGACCTTAATATTTCTTTGAATGGCTATAGTGTACGAAGAGTTGACAGAGATGATGGATATGGTGTTGTAGCAATATATATTAAAAATGCCATTAATTTTTGTATTAAATGTACTTCAAAGGATACTGATTTTTTCGGTGATACTGTTCAAGTTAACTTTGTGGAGTATTTGCTAATTGAGGTAAATAGTGAGGGAAGAAAGTTGCTGTTGGGTAGTGTTTATAGGCCAAATAAAAATTTACCGTTAAATGGTTTTATTAAGACCCTGGAAACAATTACAGCCCTATATTAAGACGTAATATTAGTTGGTGACTTTAATTCCAATGTATTAGTAGAACGGAATCTTTCTGATTATATGACCTCACTCGGACTTTCTTCACCTAACACAACTACACCTACGCACTACACTGCAACGAACAACACACTCTTGGATCTATTTTTTGTGAATAATGAATCTAATATACTTCTTTATGACCAACTCTCAGCGTCATGCTTTTCTAAACATGATCTTATTTTCATGGCGTATAACTTTGATTTGTCGTCAGCTAGCCAGTTAATTACTTTTCGTGATTTTAAAAATACTGATTTTGCAACACTGGAAAATGAGTTTTTAAAAGTTGACTGGAGTTGTTTATACTATATCCTTGCTGTGGATGATCAGCTTTCCTTTCTTGAGTATAACCTACGTAATATATTTAATCAAACAGTCCCTTTGATAACTAAAACTGTCAGTCAGAAGAATAAACCTTGGTTTTCCTCCAACATCAAAAAAGCAATGTTCAATAGAAATTTATTGTATTCTCGATGGAAACGATTTAAAACCACACACCTTTTAAATGAATACCGTATTGCAAGAAAAAAAACCAATAAGATGATAAAGAAGGCTAAATCCGATTTCTACGCTAATAAGTTCTCGTGTGCCCTGGGATCCAAAAAGACATGGCAAACTATTCGTGAAATTGGTATTGGCAAAGCAACCACTCATGAAATGTGTACAATTGATGCTGATAGTATAAATCAAACTTTCTTGAATATCCCGATAGTTGAAGCTGATCGCAACTACTACACTAATATTAATTATTTTGATAATGTTTCTGAGAACAACAAATTCTTTTTTAAAAGTGTAGATCGATGTGACGTATTGTTAAGTTGCTTATCCATAAAATCTAATGCTGTAGGAGCTGATGGAATTCATCCAAAATTTATTAAACTTCTTCTCCCACAATTAATCCCGTTCATCACGTTTTTTTTTAACAAAATTATTACTACAAGTCATTTTCCTACTCAATGGAAAAACTCAAAAATTATACCAGTACCTAAATCAAGCTCTGAGTACAGACCTATAGCTATTTTACCTTTCCTTTCTAAAGTTTTTGAGAGGCTAATGCATAACCAAATAACTCTTTACTTAAATGATAATAATTTATTAACTGATCGTCAGTCTGGTTTTCGAACTAAACACAGCTGCATAACTGCCCTGGTAGACGTTGCTGAGGAGATAAGGAAAGAGGTTGACAGGGGTAACGTCACGTTTTTAGTTTTGCTTGATCATTCCAAGGCGTTTGATACTGTTGACCATGACATATTGTGCCTCAAACTTGAAAAAATGTTTAATTTTTCGTCATCCGCAGTTTGCCTTTTGTCAAAATATCTTAATAATAGATATCAGTATGTTCAAACCACGTCCAAGACATCAGTATCACTACCCGTTAAAAGAGGTGTTCCACAGGGATCAATATTAGGCCCACTACTGTTTGCGATGTACTCAAACGATCTCCCTAATGTACTCACGCACTGTGGGATAAGAATGTATGCAGATGATGTTCAGCTCTACATCAGTTGTAATGAAGCCTCGCTGAATAAGTGTGTTAGTACTTTGAATAAAGAACTACATAAAATTTATTTGTGGGCATCTGCAAATGGTCTTGGAATTAACCCCCGAAAATCCAAATGTATTATTATACGTAAACGTCAAGCAAAAATTGATTTTAACCTTATGCCCAATATTTCCATTAATAATCAATGCATAGAAATTGTATACACAGCAAAAAACCTCGGGATTATTTTTAATAACACATTAACATGGTCTGACCATATAAAATATGCATGCGGTCGAACGTTTTCCATGGTAAGAACACTTTGGCGAACTCAATACTGCACACCAATCAAAATTCGAATACTACTTGCTAAAACGTACTTAATACCCATTTTGTTGTATGGTTGTGAACTTTTTGCAAGTTGTGACGCAATAAGTGAAAATAAACTAAATGTAACATTTAATAATATTATTCGTTATGTCTATGGGTTAAGACGTCGAGCACGAGTTTCAACATTTGCAATGAAATTATATGGCATTTGTTTTAAAGATCTGCTAAAAACGCGTATCTTAATTTTTGTACACAAAATCATCTACATGAAACAGCCTGAACATCTATATGTAAAACTTAAATTCTCAAATATTGAAAGTAGAGGAATAAGACTAATACCATTTAGACATTATAGCCTTATATCATTGTGGCAATTCTTTATCCATGCCGTTCATCTCTGGAACTCAATTCCATATTATGCTCAACTTTTATGTAACGCACTTGAGTTCAAAAAGTCTATAATTAATTTGTTTTCCACATTTGATTAATTAACAATAATTACTATTTGATTTTAATAAAATACTATTTGATTTTAATAAAATAATTACTTTTGATTATTATTATTAATTAATTTATTTTTTATAATCTAATTCTTTAATACATATATATTGATGATTTTGTAAATAGTTTTAAGTTTTAACATTACAACATTTTGCAAAAAATTAGTTCCGTACTGCAATATGAGACTCTTATGGCCATTTTCTCAATGTATCGACAAACTGTCTGTTACTTAATGTCAACATAAATTTATTGGACCGATAAACTGTCTGTTAACGATTTTGGTTTTCTCAATATACCGACAAAAAACAAAGTTTTCAGCTGGCAACGCCACTCAAAATACATGTAAAAGTTGGGAGTCAGCTGATTGAATTTATCTGTACGGCAAATAAAAGGAAAATAAATAATTGGCAGATGAGTGCCGGTTAGCTTTGCTATAAAATCGAAGCAAATGAGACATTGAGAAAACCAAATTTCTTTAATGTGCAGTTTTTCGTTGGGAAAAAAGATAATCGCCTAATGAGAAAATGGCCATTAGTCTTGTGCATGGAACGACAAATAAATAAATAAAAAAAAAAAAAAAAAAAAAAAAAAAGGAGAGTAGGCCCAGCACAAATAGCAGAAATGCGTATATTGTGGTAAGCTCCCCGAGCGTGAGCAATGAAAACATTCGATACTCAGAATTAAATAAAAATTATTTAAGTGCAAAAATTGCCAGCGCAACTGGTTTTCCATACAGCAATTTAAGTGCAAGTGTGCCCAACCTGAGTAAGTGTGTTGATCCGACCGTAAATGTGGTTCAAAGTGTGAAGTCGTCTGACCAGAGGAATAATAACGAAAAACCTGGAACATCACGATTAGCATTAATAAATACAGGAGCTGTGCCAAAAAGTACTAAAGTGCAAACAGGCATGGACAGATATATTACAATAACTAAGAGAAAGGCTAGCCCTAGGTCCACCCAACAGGAACGCATGGCCAAACAATACAAAGGCTCTAACGTAGTCTCTTTGCCAACAAATGGTAACAGATTCTCTGTACTATCCATACCTGACGATGAAGAAGCAGAATCAGCACATGGAACAGCCACTAAAGAAGTTAAACCGCCCCCTATCTATCTGCGGGAGCAAACATCAAATAGCATAGTCAACATGTTGATTCAACTGGTAGGTAAGAATAATTTCTACGTCGTTTCTATACGACGCGGGCAAATTCAAGAAACCAAAATTCAAGCCAGTACAGAAACGAACTTTCGTATTATATCAAGACACCTGGACGCAGAAAATAAAAGTTACTATACATATCAATTAAAAAGTGCTAAGGGATTGATTATTGTCATAAAAGGCATAGATAGTTCTGTTCCTACAGAGGAAATAAAATCTGCCATAGAGCTAGAGGGGTATGAGGTAAAATCTGTTCATAACATTTTGAACAGGAATAAAGTTCCTCAACCAATGCACCGCGTTGAAATATCGTTTGATTCATCGGTTCTCAAAACCAAAAATTCAGTTCATCCCATATACAACTTGCGCTACCTACTCAACAGAAGAATAACTGTTGAGGAGCCATTAAAACGAAAGGGTCCCTCCCAATGCACAAACTGTCAGGAATATGGGCATACAAAATCATATTGTAAATTGCCTCACGTATGTGTGGTTTGTGGCGACGCTCATAAAACCGCCGAATGTAATCGTTCTAAAGCTGACCCGAATGTTAAGAAATGCAGCAACTGTGGCGAAAATCACACGGCAAACTATAGGGGTTGTAGAGTCTTCTTGCATTAAAAAAAAACCTGCTTTAGTTCAAAAATATACTCACTCCCAATATGGTCCGTCACATGCGCCCAGCCAAGCCGCTGGCTCTATTGCTAGTACTTCACAAACAAATAATCAAAACCAATCATATGCCCAAGTCTTAAAAGGAAACCCTAATGCGAAAAATCCCCCGAGTACTTCTAACGCAAAGCAACCTCCAAACGCTAATGTTCCTAGGGAAGGTCTACAAATGCCTTCTGGAAATATGCCTACCTCAATTGAAAATTTAATTCAAACTATGAATAACTTCATGGTCACTATGCAGAACATGTTTCAGGAAATGATGCGAAACCAGAACATGCTCCTGCAAGTTCTACTCAACAAAAAATGAACCAGTTAAAAATATGTTTCTGGAATGCAAACGGGTTATCCCAACATAAACACGAAGTTGCAAACTTTCTTCATAGGCATGAAATCGACGTACTTCTTGTCTCTGAAACACACTTTACTAATAAAAACAGCTTTAGGGTAAATGGATACCTTACGTATGACACAAAACATCCCAGTGGACGAGCCTGTGGTGGCACAGCCATAATTGTGCACAAACACATCAGACACTTGCCATTGCCAGAGTACGAAGAAGATTGTATCCAGGCCACATCTATAAATCTTACTGATTTCAATCTAACGTTAACATCCGTTTATTGTCCCCCGAGGCACAAAATTGTAAACGATAAATTTCTCAACTTCTTCTCCACATTGGGCCAGAAATTCATTGCTGCTGGCGACTACAACGCTAAACATACATATTGGGGCTCCAGACTTATTAGTCCTAGAGGTAATCAGCTATACAATACCGTAACTGCAAATAATTTTGATGTGGTATCGAGTGGTAAGCCTACCTATTGGCCAACCGACTTCAATAAGCTACCAGACCTTATTGACTTTGCTGTAATTAAAAACATCAAGCGCGATCAGGTACTAGTAAGTTCCTCCTATGATCTTTCGTCTGATCATTCACCTTCAATCCTCATTTTAAAAGGTAACTCTGACGCTGCAGCTGCAAACTTTATTTCCTATCCAAACAGAAACACAAATTGGTTAAAGTATAAAATGTATGTGAGCTCTCACCTATCACAGTGCATTCCCCTAAAAAATTCATCTGACATCCAAATAGCTGTCGACCGATTTACAGAAGTCTTGGATACTGCAGCAAGAAATGCAACCCCAATCAAGCGGACAATTAAACGTGCTCCTTACAATACATCGACGGATATAGAGGCCCTTATCAGAGAAAAAAGGAAGTTAAGAAGACAATGGCAAAACAGTCGTTCCCCAAACACTAAGGCCCAACTACATTTATGTCTGACCACACTTCGCAACAAATTGAGACAGAACCACGAGTCCGCAATAGAAGGCTATCTAAACAGCCTAGACGCCACAAAAAACACCAATTATAGCTTATGGAAGGCTGTACGGCATATGAAATGCCCTATAACCCAAGAATCTCCATTAAGACTGGAAAACCGCACTTGGGCCAAAAACACACATGAAAAATTAAACGCTTTCGCGGGCCACCTTGAGAAAGTTTTCACGCCACATGATGCACATACTTGTTCCTGTCGTCCAATCATTCCTGATAAGGTAAACCATCCATTAAAATTTAACATAACTCAAGTAAAATCTGCAATAGAAAAAGTGAATATTAGAAAATCTCCCGGACCTGACCGCATCACAGGGTCAATGATAAGAAACCTACCATCGTCTGCTTCCAGAATCTTGCTGCTCATTTTTAACGCTATATTAAGAGTCGGATACTTCCCATCCTCATGGAAGAGGTCTATAATTGTTATGATTCCCAAGCCAGGAAAAGATGCTAGCCAGGTTGCGTCGTACAGACCGATAAGCTTATTGTCAATCCTTTCGAAGCTTTTCGAAAAAATATTCGTTTTAAGTATAACTCCTCATCTAAATGAACACGACATCATCCCGGACCACCAGTTCGGATTCAGAGCGAAACATGGTACAATAGAACAAGTGCATAGAATTGTCACCCTTATTAGATCGGCGTTTGAGAAAAAGCAATACTGCTCAGCACTGTTTATAGACATTTCCCAAGCTTTTGACAAAGTTTGGCATGATGGGCTACTCATCAAAATAAAACGAATGCTTCCTCAAAACACTCACAAGCTTCTGGAGAGCTATCTAACAGGCAGAACATTCATAAAAAGGTCGCAAGATAAATACTCCCCCCTCAAGAAAATTTCTGCTGGTGTTCCCCAAGGCAGCATATTAGGACCGCTACTATATATAATATACACAGCGGATATGCCAACAAACCTGAGCACGCATACCTCTTCATTTGCAGACGACACAGCATTTATTAGCGTTAACCATGACCCAAAAGTCGCATCGCAAAATCTGCAGTCCCACATCAATGAACTAGAGGCCTGGCTAGAAAAATGGAGAATAAAGGTTAACCCGGCTAAATGTGCTCACTTAACTTTTACGCTCAGAAGACAAACGTGCCCAGCTATAAAAATAAATAACATCACTGTTCCGGTAGAAAACCATGTTAAGTACTTGGGAATTCATATAGATAGACGCTTGACCTGGTCGCGTCATACTGAAGCGAAAATAACGGCTATGAAACTTAAAGCAGCTCAACTACATTGGCTTCTCGGTCGAAAATATAACTTGTCCTTAGACAACAAAATTCTCTTATACAAGTCCATCATAAAACCAATATGGACATATGGCATCCAATTATGGGGTAATGCATGCGCATCTAACATCCAAAAGCTTCAAAGAAGACAGTCTAGAATATTACGACAAATTGTCTGCGCCCCATGGTATATACGTAATGAAATTATCCACAGAGATCTCAACGTGCCCACTATCCAGGAGGAAATTAAAAAATATTCAATAAGCTACATCGATAAACTAATGGTCCACCCTAACTACCTCGCTCGGGGTTTGCTTCAGTTCGAAGGTCACCAGAGGCTAAAAAGAACCGATACTTTGAGCCTAACTAGAAGACATTTTTAAAATTTGAATACAGCAGTTAGTGGTTACACTGGTAACAACTAATAAACAACAAGTAGAATTAAGATTTGAATACATATTGTAAATTTCGATAAGAAAGATTCAATAATAAAAATAAATTAAAAAAAAAAAAAAAAAAAAAAACTCGCATTCTGATTGATCTGCTTTACCATTGTATTGATTCATGTGTTCGAACACATTGAGTCATTGGGTAAATGCCGTTATTTGATCCTTTGTTTATGGCATTTACCCTACAGTTATTCGGGTGGTATGTATATATTTCAAGAATTAATACAACCAGCAACAACAGCGGAAATATCACCAATCAACAATTAATTGTAGGCACTAATCTAGAAAACAATCACAACAACTACCATTATAGAAGCCTACCATATCATTTGAAAATATTAAATATAAAAAGCATATATCGATTAACAGTCGTAACGGAACTAAAAGACTACAGTTCTCTTGAAAGAATCGTTCATTCGTACAACACCGGCTACGCTCAGAGGGAAGATTTAAGGTAAAACACACAAAAAATAGCTATGGAGATCGAACGTTAGATGTCATCTTACCCACAATCCTCAATGAACTGCCAACCAACCTGAGAAATATCACAAATGAGGCGAATAGAAAGAGAATTTATAAAAATTATTTTTTAAACTCGCAATGAAGCATATTTATTAAAACACTTTCTTATTAACATTAATTACCTGCAGACCAGCCATGTGGCTTAGCAGGTTTTTAGCATTGAGAATGAAGTATCGTTTTAAATAAAAACTTAAATAAAAAAAAAAAAAAAAAAAAGGATATTGGGTAAGCAGTGTACGCTTAGCAGGTACACTACACAACGTTTCTGTTTTGACGTGATAAAAGCTAATTGATCCTATTTGAATATCCGTGGGTATTACTCGATTATTTCGCTTTGCGAATAGATCCTGCCCAAAGAAGTTGGCGATAAGCTGTCAAAATGGAGGAAGACGAAAGTCTGAATCCTATTAAAAGGCCTAGAGTGGTAACAACAACAGTGGGAGATATTCTTCGAGCACTCAAAGACAAATCCAATAAAGTGGAAATCATTAATAAGAAGTTTAACATTATAATGAATGAAAACGAAGAACTCAAGGAAACAGTAAACCAATTAATCGTGAGAGTTAAAGAATTAACTAATGATGGTACAAACAGTGAAGACGATATGATTGTTGATGACGCTTGTGTTTCAACAAATTTTAAGAAGAAATCCTACCCTATTGCCTTGGCGGGTAAGGACAATTTAAAGAAAAGCCAGGCTAACGCTGAAGCTGGCTCTGCTGAGGGAGAAAACCTTAAACGCCAGAAGGTTGTTGGAGCTGGAGCAGCGAAGAAAGAAAATATTAGGTAGGAATGTGACGAATATAGGGGTCTGCACCCTTGAGGATTTTGCTCGTTTAAGGGCATTATTAGGTGAGGAGGGCGTTCATTATTTCACCCATACGCCAAAGGCCCAGAGACCTTTTTCCCTGGTGGTAAGGGGTCTGTCTGACTCATTTGAGAAGGAGGAGGTATTGCATTAAATGCAGGTTCTCCAGATCAATGTTAGGATTATGGGGCTTCACAAATTAGGTAGAGACAGGTGGCTATTCCAGATGGGTAGGGAGTCCGACATAAGGGCCTTTCATGACATTAGGTATATTCTATATTGCAGGGTCTATATGGAGAACCACTCTCGTCGTGATGTGGTGCAGTGTTACAACTGCCAGCGTTTTGGTCATGTGGCCAGTAATTGTAGCATGCCTTTCCGTTGTGTGAAATGTGGTGGCTCTCATGAACCTGGGAAGTGTCTTATTCCTCCGAGGGGTGAGAATAATCTTGAGACGTTGACAACTGATCCTGTAACGGGCCAAGCGGTTGGAAGGATAGGTTTGCTGGTACGATGTATGAATTGCGGGAATGAGGGCCACGCCGCCAGTTCTAGGAAGTGCCCCAAGCGTTTGTAGCTCTTACGCACCGTACGTGGGGTATCTTATGCTACTGCAGCTAGGTCAGCGGTTGTTAATACCGCCCGTGTCCTAACGGTTTCTTTAGCCTCGTCGGGTGCTGACGTAACGTTGGCTTCTGCTAGGGCGGATTTTGACGCCATTGACGGGGACTGTAAGCGGTTGTTTGGTGGAGGTCTTCTCTCTTGTTTCGGGAAGTTGAGTGGATTGCCCGGGAGAATCGGTCTCTCGGGAATGACGAATGTAAATCTCGGGCCTTGCTTGGGATGTTAATTTCACTGCAGCATGATGGATAGGTATGTAAAGTGTATACAGTCGAACTTCCATAACTCGAATCACCATTATCCCAAAAAAAACTTCGACTTATGGAGACTGCGAGTTACAGAATTTTCTTGTTGAAAAGAGAATAAATTGCAAACTTGTGTACATTTTGTATTTTTTGTTTAAAACAGGCACTATTTGAAAGCTTCATACCTAAGCATGTAGGTATGTATTTGCAATAAACAAGTTACAATAAACAAGTTACAATGAAGTAAAATATCGGCATGGTTTGACTTCTAGCTGCTGTAAACCAATTGAGGACTGCTATGTCGATAATTTTGTATATTTGGGTCTTAATCATTTTACTGAAGAGATGAGATACTGACTCAAACGAGTTGATAATTAATTCTTTATTTTTAAAAATCTATAAGACCGTACTAGCTGGGACACCATATTTATTGTCTGCTTCCTTTTTCTTGAATCCGCCCTCGATTTCTTTTATAAACTTATATTTCCCTCCATCGACAAACATTATAAAACACTTTTACTTGCCATGAAATAAACACATACACATAATTTTAACATATTTAGGCAAACCAAAAGACACACGTAATGTACAAAAAGTGATTTCCCCGAAAAAAAAGAGCAAAGTAAAATATACAAACCTGCTAAACAAGCAAAAGAAAGCGAAATAAATAAACAAAACAAGCAAAAAACTTCGAGTTATAGAATACAAATTTGAGTATTTGGTTCGAGTTATGGAAGTGGTACTGCTGTACTCATCAAAATAAAACGAATGCTTCCTCAAAACACTCACAAGCTTCTGGAGAGCTATCTAACAGGCAGAACATTCATAAAAAGGTCGCAAGATAAATACTCCCCCCTCAAGAAAATTTCTGCTGGTGTTCCCCAAGGCAGCATATTAGGACCGCTACTATATATAATATACACAGCGGATATGCCAACAAACCTGAGCACGCATACCTCTTCATTTGCAGACGACACAGCATTTATTAGCGTTAACCATGACCCAAAAGTCGCATCGCAAAATCTGCAGTCCCACATCAATGAACTAGAGGCCTGGCTAGAAAAATGGAGAATAAAGGTTAACCCGGCTAAATGTGCTCACTTAACTTTTACGCTCAGAAGACAAACGTGCCCAGCTATAAAAATAAATAACATCACTGTTCCGGTAGAAAACCATGTTAAGTACTTGGGAATTCATATAGATAGACGCTTGACCTGGTCGCGTCATACTGAAGCGAAAATAACGGCTATGAAACTTAAAGCAGCTCAACTACATTGGCTTCTCGGTCGAAAATATAACTTGTCCTTAGACAACAAAATTCTCTTATACAAGTCCATCATAAAACCAATATGGACATATGGCATCCAATTATGGGGTAATGCATGCGCATCTAACATCCAAAAGCTTCAAAGAAGACAGTCTAGAATATTACGACAAATTGTCTGCGCCCCATGGTATATACGTAATGAAATTATCCACAGAGATCTCAACGTGCCCACTATCCAGGAGGAAATTAAAAAATATTCAATAAGCTACATCGATAAACTAATGGTCCACCCTAACTACCTCGCTCGGGGTTTGCTTCAGTTCGAAGGTCACCAGAGGCTAAAAAGAACCGATACTTTGAGCCTAACTAGAAGACATTTTTAAAATTTGAATACAGCAGTTAGTGGTTACACTGGTAACAACTAATAAACAACAAGTAGAATTAAGATTTGAATACATATTGTAAATTTCGATAAGAAAGATTCAATAATAAAAATAAATTAAAAAAAAAAAAAAAAAAAAAAAACTCGCATTCTGATTGATCTGCTTTACCATTGTATTGATTCATGTGTTCGAACACATTGAGTCATTGGGTAAATGCCGTTATTTGATCCTTTGTTTATGGCATTTACCCTACAGTTATTCGGGTGGTATGTATATATTTCAAGAATTAATACAACCAGCAACAACAGCGGAAATATCACCAATCAACAATTAATTGTAGGCACTAATCTAGAAAACAATCACAACAACTACCATTATAGAAGCCTACCATATCATTTGAAAATATTAAATATAAAAAGCATATATCGATTAACAGTCGTAACGGAACTAAAAGACTACAGTTCTCTTGAAAGAATCGTTCATTCGTACAACACCGGCTACGCTCAGAGGGAAGATTTAAGGTAAAACACACAAAAAATAGCTATGGAGATCGAACGTTAGATGTCATCTTACCCACAATCCTCAATGAACTGCCAACCAACCTGAGAAATATCACAAATGAGGCGAATAGAAAGAGAATTTATAAAAATTATTTTTTAAACTCGCAATGAAGCATATTTATTAAAACACTTTCTTATTAACATTAATTACCTGCAGACCAGCCATGTGGCTTAGCAGGTTTTTAGCATTGAGAATGAAGTATCGTTTTAAATAAAAACTTAAATAAAAAAAAAAAAAAAAAAAAGGATATTGGGTAAGCAGTGTACGCTTAGCAGGTACACTACACAACGTTTCTGTTTTGACGTGATAAAAGCTAATTGATCCTATTTGAATATCCGTGGGTATTACTCGATTATTTCGCTTTGCGAATAGATCCTGCCCAAAGAAGTTGGCGATAAGCTGTCAAAATGGAGGAAGACGAAAGTCTGAATCCTATTAAAAGGCCTAGAGTGGTAACAACAACAGTGGGAGATATTCTTCGAGCACTCAAAGACAAATCCAATAAAGTGGAAATCATTAATAAGAAGTTTAACATTATAATGAATGAAAACGAAGAACTCAAGGAAACAGTAAACCAATTAATCGTGAGAGTTAAAGAATTAACTAATGATGGTACAAACAGTGAAGACGATATGATTGTTGATGACGCTTGTGTTTCAACAAATTTTAAGAAGAAATCCTACCCTATTGCCTTGGCGGGTAAGGACAATTTAAAGAAAAGCCAGGCTAACGCTGAAGCTGGCTCTGCTGAGGGAGAAAACCTTAAACGCCAGAAGGTTGTTGGAGCTGGAGCAGCGAAGAAAGAAAATATTAGGTAGGAATGTGACGAATATAGGGGTCTGCACCCTTGAGGATTTTGCTCGTTTAAGGGCATTATTAGGTGAGGAGGGCGTTCATTATTTCACCCATACGCCAAAGGCCCAGAGACCTTTTTCCCTGGTGGTAAGGGGTCTGTCTGACTCATTTGAGAAGGAGGAGGTATTGCATTAAATGCAGGTTCTCCAGATCAATGTTAGGATTATGGGGCTTCACAAATTAGGTAGAGACAGGTGGCTATTCCAGATGGGTAGGGAGTCCGACATAAGGGCCTTTCATGACATTAGGTATATTCTATATTGCAGGGTCTATATGGAGAACCACTCTCGTCGTGATGTGGTGCAGTGTTACAACTGCCAGCGTTTTGGTCATGTGGCCAGTAATTGTAGCATGCCTTTCCGTTGTGTGAAATGTGGTGGCTCTCATGAACCTGGGAAGTGTCTTATTCCTCCGAGGGGTGAGAATAATCTTGAGACGTTGACAACTGATCCTGTAACGGGCCAAGCGGTTGGAAGGATAGGTTTGCTGGTACGATGTATGAATTGCGGGAATGAGGGCCACGCCGCCAGTTCTAGGAAGTGCCCCAAGCGTTTGTAGCTCTTACGCACCGTACGTGGGGTATCTTATGCTACTGCAGCTAGGTCAGCGGTTGTTAATACCGCCCGTGTCCTAACGGTTTCTTTAGCCTCGTCGGGTGCTGACGTAACGTTGGCTTCTGCTAGGGCGGATTTTGACGCCATTGACGGGGACTGTAAGCGGTTGTTTGGTGGAGGTCTTCTCTCTTGTTTCGGGAAGTTGAGTGGATTGCCCGGGAGAATCGGTCTCTCGGGAATGACGAATGTAAATCTCGGGCCTTGCTTGGGATGTTAATTTCACTGCAGCATGATGGATAGGTATGTAAAGTGTATACAGTCGAACTTCCATAACTCGAATCACCATTATCCCAAAAAAAACTTCGACTTATGGAGACTGCGAGTTACAGAATTTTCTTGTTGAAAAGAGAATAAATTGCAAACTTGTGTACATTTTGTATTTTTTGTTTAAAACAGGCACTATTTGAAAGCTTCATACCTAAGCATGTAGGTATGTATTTGCAATAAACAAGTTACAATAAACAAGTTACAATGAAGTAAAATATCGGCATGGTTTGACTTCTAGCTGCTGTAAACCAATTGAGGACTGCTATGTCGATAATTTTGTATATTTGGGTCTTAATCATTTTACTGAAGAGATGAGATACTGACTCAAACGAGTTGATAATTAATTCTTTATTTTTAAAAATCTATAAGACCGTACTAGCTGGGACACCATATTTATTGTCTGCTTCCTTTTTCTTGAATCCGCCCTCGATTTCTTTTATAAACTTATATTTCCCTCCATCGACAAACATTATAAAACACTTTTACTTGCCATGAAATAAACACATACACATAATTTTAACATATTTAGGCAAACCAAAAGACACACGTAATGTACAAAAAGTGATTTCCCCGAAAAAAAAGAGCAAAGTAAAATATACAAACCTGCTAAACAAGCAAAAGAAAGCGAAATAAATAAACAAAACAAGCAAAAAACTTCGAGTTATAGAATACAAATTTGAGTATTTGGTTCGAGTTATGGAAGTTCGAGTTACGGAAGGAGAATTGTATGTAGCTTATTGTTTTAGAACTACTGCCAATCAAATTGGTTCGAGTAAGAGAAAATTTGAGTTAGAGAAGTTCGAGTTATGGGAGTTCGACTGTATTTATAAACGTTAATTTAGTGGTTTCGCGACACAAACGCCACTATCTCGATATTTTTCTTAGGGAACATCGGCCGGATGTTCTTTTGATTGCTGAGCACAAACTGTCCCCCACACATACACTGGATCTGGGGGGGTATAGGACTTTTAGACAGGACAGGACTGACAGACGGGGAGGTGGTACTGCTGTACTTGTGAGGGACAACTTGTGTTCCGAGGGGATTGTTCTTGATTTGGGGCCTATTGAGAACACTGCTGTGAGGTTTTTGTCTCAACTTATTTACGACCGCAAGGTGGTCTGTCACTCTCTGATCTGGAACCGTTACTCAACCTTTCGTCTAGCGGGGGGCTTTTGGTCGGTGGGGGGCTTTTTGTCGGTGGGATATTAATGCTAAGCATCCTTATTGGGGGGGGGGGAACTTCTCTAATCCGAGGGGATGCGTTCTTTATGATTTTATATTGTCATGCCCTGACCTTGACATTCATCGTACCAATGGTCCTACGCGAGTAACGCGTCAAACGTCGTCGTACATTGCTATATTTACGTCTTCCTCTGACATTCGTCTAGCCCCTTCTTCTGTTGGTGGCCTTCAGATTCATGATTTTGAATCCGACCATTCGGCAGTTGAAATTACTGTTGAAGCTGGTGAATTCCAGCATCGTAGCGATCCACTCATATTCGACTACAGTCGTCTAGATGGATCCTGTTTTAATGGGATACTGGCAAGGGATATACCGTGTAGTGAACTTCCAGTTGACCGTAACGTTTCGCAACCTGAGATTGACGAGTGCATTGAATCGATGAGTGCGGTGTTTAGGGATGTCATGGACATGTCCATTCCGAGGGTACCACTAGTTAGGAAGAAGCTTTTGAGGCTTCCACCGAATATTCTTCACTTCATTCGTGAAAGGAAGAGGATGAGGAGGATATTACACCGGACTCCTGATCCGGGTAGGTATCTTATTTTGAAGGCCGATATTTGGAATTTGGATAGGATCATCCAAAGGGCTATTGCTGAATTTGAGAGAGACCACTGAGCTGATTATTTGCGGAATATTCATCTTGATAATAGGACATTCTCGAGGGTGAAGAGGGCGGCTGGTGTGTGCAGGAGCGCGCCGATTGGGATGTTGAGGGATTCTCGGCGAACACTTCTTACGGGAGATACTGAAAGGGCTGAGCTACTGGCTGATCGTTTCTATGGCGGTGGTGGTATTTCGGGGCAATCGTCCTTCATTGATCATGTTGCCCATGTGGTTTCGGGGTTGGATAACCCTTTGCCATGCCTGACTTTTGGTCGGGAAATGTTGGCTGATGGCAATCTGGTTCTGGAAGGCTTTACTTCCACGGAGTGTGATTTTGTTACCCCGACTCAGGTTGTAAGTTCCTCCTATGATCTTTCGTCTGATCATTCACCTTCAATCCTCATTTTAAAAGGTAACTCTGACGCTGCAGCTGCAAACTTTATTTCCTATCCAAACAGAAACACAAATTGGTTAAAGTATAAAATGTATGTGAGCTCTCACCTATCACAGTGCATTCCCCTAAAAAATTCATCTGACATCCAAATAGCTGTCGACCGATTTACAGAAGTCTTGGATACTGCAGCAAGAAAGGCAACCCCAATCAAGCGGACAATTAAACGTGCTCCTTACAATACATCGACGGATATAGAGGCCCTTATCAGAGAACACTTCGCAACAAATTGAGACAGAACCACGAGTCCGCAATAGAAGGCTATCTAAACAGCCTAGACGCCATAAAAAACACCAATTATAGCTTATGGAAGGCTGTACGGCATATGAAATGCCCTATAACCCAAGAATCTCCATTAAGACTGGAAAACCGCACTTGGGCCAAAAACACACATGAAAAATTAAACGCTTTCGCGGGCCACCTTGAGAAAGTTTTCACGCCACATGATGCACATACTTGTTCCTGTCGTCCAATCATTCCTGATAAGGTAAACCATCCATTAAAATTTAACATAACTCAAGTAAAATCTGCAATAGAAAAAGTGAATATTAGAAAATCTCCCGGACCTGACCGCATCACAGGGTCAATGATAAGAAACCTACCATCGTCTGCTTCCAGAATCTTGCTGCTCATTTTTAACGCTATATTAAGAGTCGGATACTTCCCATCCTCATGGAAGAGGTCTATAATTGTTATGATTCCCAAGCCAGGAAAAGATGCTAGCCAGGTTGCGTCGTACAGACCGATAAGCTTATTGTCAATTATTTCGAAGCTTTTCGAAAAAATATTCGTTTTAAGTATAACTCCTCATCTAAATGAACACGACATCATCCCGGACCACCAGTTCGGATTCAGAGCGAAACATGGTACAATAGAACAAGTGCATAGAATTGTCACCCTTATTAGATCGGCGTTTGAGAAAAAGCAATACTGCTCAGCACTGTTTATAGACATTTCCCAAGCTTTTGACAAAGTTTGGCATGATGGGCTACTCATCAAAATAAAACGAATGCTTCCTCAAAACACTCACAAGCTTCTGGAGAGCTATCTAACAGGCAGAACATTCATAGAAAGGTCGCAAGATAAATACTCCCCCCTCAAGAAAATTTCTGCTGGTGTTCCCCAAGGCAGCATATTAGGACCGCTACTATATATAATATACACAGCGGATATGCCAACAAACCTGAGCACGCATACCTCTTCATTTGCAGACGACACAGCATTTATTAGCGTTAACCATGACCCAAAAGTCGCATCGCAAAATCTGCTGTCCCACATCAATGAACTAGAGGCCTGGCTAGAAAAATGGAGAATAAAGGTTAACCCGGCTAAATGTGCTCACTTAACTTTCACGCTCAGAAGACAAACGTGCCCAGCTATAAAAATAAATAACATCACTGTTCCGGTAGAAAACCATGTTAAGTACTTGGGAATTCATATAGATAGACGCTTGACCTGGTCGCGTCATATTGAAGCGAAAATAACGGCTATGAAACTTAAAGCAGCTCAACTACATTGGCTTCTCGGTCGAAACTCAAACTTGTCCTTAGACAACAAAATTCTCTTATACAAGTCCATCATAAAACCAATATGGACATATGGCATCCAATTATGGGGTAATGCATGCGCATCTAACATCCAAAAGCTTCAAAGAAGACAGTCTAGAATATTACGACAAATTGTCTGTGCCCCATGGTATATACGTAATGAAATTATCCACAGAGATCTCAACGTGCCCACTATCCAGGAGGAAATTAAAAAATATTCAATAAGCTACATCGATAAACTAATGGTCCACCCTAACTACCTCGCTCGGGGTTTGCTTCAGTTCGAAGGTCACCAGAGGCTAAAAAGAACCGATACTTTGAGCCTAACTAGAAGACATTTTTAAAATTTGAATACAGCAGTTAGTGGTTACAATGGTAACAACTAATAAACAACAAGTAGAATTAAGATTTGAATACATATTGTAAATTTCGATAAGAAAGATTCAATAATAAAAATAAATTTAAAAAAAAAAAAAAAAAAAAAACTCGCATTCTGATTGATCTGCTTTACCATTGTATTGATTCATGTGTTCGAACACATTGAGTCATTGGGTAAATGCCGTTATTTGATCCTTTGTTTATGGCATTTACCCTACAGTTATTCGGGTGGTATGTATATATTTCAAGAATTAATACAACCAGCAACAACAGCGGAAATATCACCAATCAACAATTAATTGTAGGCACTAATCTAGAAAACAATCACAACAACTACCATTATAGAAGCCTACCATATCATTTGAAAATATTAAATATAAAAAGCATATATCGATTAACAGTCGTAACGGAACTAAAAGACTACAGTTCTCTTGAAAGAATCGTTCATTCGTACAACACCGGCTACGCTCAGAGGGAAGATTTAAGGTAAAACACACAAAAAATAGCTATGGAGATCGAACGTTAGATGTCATCTTACCCACAATCCTCAATGAACTGCCAACCAACCTGAGAAATATCACAAATGAGGCGAATAGAAAGAGAATTTATAAAAATTATTTTTTAAACTCGCAATGAAGCATATTTATTAAAACACTTTCTTATTAACATTAATTACCTGCAGACCAGCCATGTGGCTTAGCAGGTTTTTAGCATTGAGAATGAAGTATCGTTTTAAATAAAAACTTAAATAAAAAAAAAAAAAGGATATTGGGTAAGCAGTGTACGCTTAGCAGGTACACAACACAACGTTTCTGTTTTGACGTGATAAAAGCTAATTGATCCTATTTGAATATCCGTGGGTATTACTCGATTATTTCGCTTTGCGAATAGATCCTGCCCAAAGAAGTTGGCGATAAGCTGTCAAAATGGAGGAAGACGAAAGTCTGAATCCTATTAAAAGGCCTAGAGTGGTAACAACAACAGTGGGAGATATTCTTCGAGCACTCAAAGACAAATCCAATAAAGTGGAAATCATTAATAAGAAGTTTAACATTATAATGAATGAAAACGAAGAACTCAAGGAAACAGTAAACCAATTAATCGTGAGAGTTAAAGAATTAACTAATGATGGTACAAACAGTGAAGACGATATGATTGTTGATGACGCTTGTGTTTCAACAAATTTTAAGAAGAAATCCTACCCTATTGCCTTGGCGGGTAAGGACAATTTAAAGAAAAGCCAGGCTAACGCTGAAGCTGGCTCTGCTGAGGGAGAAAACCTTAAACGCCAGAAGGTTGTTGGAGCTGGAGCAGCGAAGAAAGAAAATATTAGGTAGGAATGTGACGAATATAGGGGTCTGCATCCTTGAGGATTTTGCTCGTTTAAGGGCATTATTAGGTGAGGAGGGCGTTCATTATTTCACCCATACGCCAAAGGCCCAGAGACCTTTTTCCCTGGTGGTAAGGGGTCTGTCTGACTCATTTGAGAAGGAGGAGGTATTGCATTAAATGCAGGTTCTCCAGATCAATGTTAGGATTATGGGGCTTCACAAATTAGGTAGAGACAGGTGGCTATTCCAGATGGGTAAGGAGTCCGACATAAGGGCCTTTCATGACATTAGGTATATTCTATATTGCAGGGTCTATATGGAGAAACACTCTCGTCGTGATGTGGTGCAGTGTTACAACTGCCAGCGTTTTGGTCATGTGGCCAGTAATTGTAGCATGCCTTTCCGTTGTGTGAAATGTGGTGGCTCTCATGAACCTGGGAAGTGTCTTATTCCTCCGAGGGGTGAGAATAATCTTGAGACGTTGACAACTGATCCTGTAACGGGCCAAGCGGTTGGAAGGATAGGTTTGCCGGTACGATGTATGAATTGCGGGAATGAGGGCCACGCCGCCAGTTCTAGGAAGTGCCCCAAGCGTTTGTAGCTCTTACGCACCGTACGTGGGGTATCTTATGCTACTGCTGCTAGGTCAGCGGTTGTTAATACCGCCCGTGTCCTAACGGTTTCTTTAGCCTCGTCGGGTGCTGACGTAACGTTGGCTTCTGCTAGGGCGGATTTTGACGCCATTGACGGGGACTGTAAGCGGTTGTTTGGTGGAGGTCTTCTCTCTTGTTTCGGGAAGTTGAGTGGATTGCCCGGGAGAATCGGTCTCTCGGGAATGACGAATGTAAATCTCGGGCCTTGCTTGGGATGTTAATTTCACTGCAGCATGATGGATAGGTATGTATGTAAAATGTAAAGTGTATACAGTCGAACTTCCATAACTCGAATCACCATTATCCCAAAAAAAACTTCGACTTATGGAGACTGCGAGTCACAGAATTTTCTTGTTGAAAAGAGAATAAATTGCAAACTTGTGTACATTTTGTATTTTTTGTTTAAAACAGGCACTATTTGAAAGCTTCATACCTAAGCATGTAGGTATGTATTTGCAATAAACAAGTTACAATAAACAAGTTACAATGAAGTAAAATATCGGCATGGTTTGACTTCTAGCTGCTGTAAACCAATTGAGGACTGCTATGTCGATAATTTTGTATATTTGGGTCTTAATCATTTTACTGAAGAGATGAGTTACTGACTCAAACGAGTTGATAATTAATTCTTTATTTTTAAAAATCTATAAGACCGTACTAGCTGGGACACCATATTTATTGTCTGCTTCCTTTTTCTTGAATCCGCCCTCGACTTCTTTTATAAACTTATATTTCCCTCCATCGACAAACATTATAAAACACTTTTACTTGCCATGAAATAAACACATACACATAATTTTAACATATTTAGGCAAACCAAAAGACACACGTAATGTACAAAAAGGGATTTCCCCGAAAAAAAGAGCAAAGTAAAATATACAAACCTGCTAAACAAGCAAAAGAAAGCGAAATAAATAAACAAAATAAACAAAACAATCAAAAAACTTCGAGTTATAGAATACAAATTTGAGTATTTGGTTCGAGTTATGGAAGTTCGAGTTACGGAAGGAGAATTGTATGTAGCTTATTGTTTTAGAACTACTGCCAATCAAATTGGTTCGAGTAAGAGAAAATTTGAGTTAGAGAAGTTCGACTGTATTTATAAACGTTAATTCAGTGGTTTCGCGACACAAACGCCACTATCTCGATATTTTTCTTAGGGAACATCGGCCGGATGTTCTTTTGATTGCTGAGCACAAACTGTCCCCCACACATACACTGGATCTAGGGGGGTATAGGACTTTTAGACAGGACAGGACTGACAGACGGGGAGGTGGTACTGCTGTACTTGTGAGGGACAACTTGTGTTCCGAGGGGATTGTTCTTGATTTGGGGCCTATTGAGAACACTGCTGTGAGGTTTTTGTCTCAACTTATTTACGACCGCAAGGTGGTCTGTCACTCTCTGATCTGGAACCGTTACTCAACCTTTCGTCTAGCGGGGGGCTTTTGGTCGGTGGGGGGCTTTTTGTCGGTGGGATATTAATGCTAAGCATCCTTATTGGGGGGGGGGTAACTTCTCTAATCCGAGGGGATGCGTTCTTTATGATTTTATATTGTCATGCCCTGACCTTGACATTCATCGTACCAATGGTCCTACGCGAGTAACGCGTCAAACGTCGTCGTACATTGCTATATTTACGTCTTCCTCTGACATTCGTCTAGCCCCTTCTTCTGTTGGTGGCCTTCAGATTCATGATTTTGAATCCGACCATTCGGCAGTTGAAATTACTGTTGAAGCTGGTGAATTCCAGCATCGTAGCGATCCACTCATATTCGACTACAGTCGTCTAGATGGATCCTGTTTTAATGGGATACTGGCAAGGGATATACCGTGTAGTGAACTTCCAGTTGACCGTAATGTTTCGCAACCTGAGATTGACGAGTGCATTGAATCGATGAGTGCGGTGTTTAGGGATGTCATGGACATGTCCATTCCGAGGGTACCACTAGTTAGGAAGAAGCTTTTGAGGCTTCCACCGAATATTCTTCACTTCATTCGTGAAAGGAAGAGGATGAGGAGGATATTACACCGGACTCCTGATCCGGGTAGGTATCTTATTTTGAAGGCCGATATTTGGAATTTGGATAGGATCATCCAAAGGGCTATTGCTGAATTTGAGAGAGACCACTGAGCTGATTATTTGCGGAATATTCATCTTGATAATAGGACATTCTCGAGGGTGAAGAGGGCGGCTGGTGTGTGCAGGAGCGCGCCGATTGGGATGTTGAGGGATTCTCGGCGAACACTTCTTACGGGAGATACTGAAAGGGCTGAGCTACTGGCTGATCGTTTCTATGGCGGTGGTGGTATTTCGGGGCAATCGTCCTTCATTGATCATGTTGCCCATGTGGTTTCGGGGTTGGATAACCATTTGCCATGCCTGACTTTTGGTCGGGAAATGTTGGCTGATGGCAATCTGGTTCTGGAAGGCTTTACTTCCACGGAGTGTGATTTTGTTACCCCGACTCAGGTTGCGGGTGCACTAAAGGTGAGGGGGAATCGTAAGTCTAGTGGCGGGGACGGTGTTCCGGACTTTGTCTTGGGGAGACTTATCTGTCGACATGGAGATATCTGGCGATTTTGATTAACCATTGTCTGAATATTAGCTACTTTCCTGTAAAATGGAAGGAGGCGATGATTGTAATTGTCCCGAAGTCGAGATCGGAACCTAGGGAAGCTGATAACTATTGGCCTATTTCCCTCTTATCTTCATTTGGCAAATTGCTTGAGTGGTTTTTACTGGACAGGATCCCTAATAGGATCGCTGACGGTGGTATTTTGAGGGATTTTCAGGCCTGGGCATTCCACATCACATGCCCTAATGGTTTTTTCTGATTTTGTGGCCAGGGGTGTGAACAATAGATACCCGACCTTAGCGGTTAGCTTGGATTTTTCTTAGGCCTTTGACACGGCGTAGCAGGGGGGTATTCTCTTCAAGATGATTCATTTGGGCTTTGAGCGCTCCACTTGCAGAATGTTTAGGAGTTTTATGGCGAACTGTACGTTCAGGGTGAAGGTGGCGGGGGAGCTGTCCAACAGTCGGACAGTTACTGCTGGTGTTCCACAGGCTCCTTACTGGGTCCTGTTTTATACAACATTTTTGGTTTCAGATATCCCAGAGCCCCCCAGTGGGGACCTACTTCTGGTGTACGCTGATGATATTCTGGTGGCCGCGAGTGGCCCCAGAGCGTAGTTTTTGAATCGGCGGTTGAATTCGTATCTGGGTGTTTTGCACGAATATTTTGTGAAGTGGGGTCTGAGGTTGAACATTGGCAAGACCGATTGCATTTTTATTAAAGGGTATGAGAGGAAGACTTTATCGCAATGCGCGGGCATTTGTTCCCCGTCTTGACGTCGCCGGTGAGCGGCTGCGGAACTCCGATAGTCTCAGGTATCTTGGGGTGGTGTTTAATGGGAAGTTTAACTTTCATGGGCACGTTGCCTTTATTTTGGAGAGGGTGAAGAAGGTCTACCGTATGTATTGCGGTATACTTCGTGGTATATCTGGGTTGATCGCTAGGATCAAATTTCTTATCTATCGGCAAATCTTAAGGCCAATTGTATCCAGTGTTGTTTGCGATTTCATCGCATCAGATGGAGTTGCTTAGAAGGTGGGAGCGGCGAATTTTATGTTCATGCTTGGGACTGCGTCCCAGATTGGGTCCGGATGGGATGGGACTCTCCGTAGGCCTTCGTGTAGGAGTGTCTATGATAGTGTTGATTTTTGGCAGGATGGAGGCCTTTTTGATTGGTTCTGCGATAAAGTTCCTTGAGCAGTCATTATCTATGGATTATGACCTGGTCAGGGACTGTTTAAGAAGGGCTGATGATCTGGGGACTTTGCGTGATGGGGAATACCTCTCACCAGTTGACCTCTTAAATCTAAGGGATGGTGGCCTTTTGTACGGGGATGCAGGCCTCTTATTTTATCATAGGAGATTAAATACGTTTGACATAGCTGACACGGTGTATAACACTGTGCAGTAGGTTTGGTGTTGGAATATTTTGTGCTATTTTTATTTTTTATTTTCGTTTTTTTTTCTGTAAATATTTTGTTTTTTTTTTTTTTTTTGATTAATATTAAGTGTTCTGACATAGTTTTAAGTTAATTGATGATCTCCTTTTAATCCTTTTTTTGGGAATTTAAAAATAAAATGTATTATTAATAAAATAGTCTATGGCAACGCTGTAATTTAACCCTAATTAAATGTAAAGTAGTTTTAGATAAGTATAAGTTTTACGCTAAGAAAAATAGATTAAGGAATAGAGTTAAGAAAAACTATGTTAGAAATGAATTTTTGGAAATAAATGAGTAAATAAATAAGTAAAAAGTACTATTGTGTTTACCAAATAAAAAGTGTTTTTTTCAAGTGATTTAAAAGAAAAGTTAATAGAAAAAATCATGTCTGATTCTGCTGTTGTTGAAACCACCGCTTCTCCAGTTGCTGCTGCTCCAGCTGCCGAAAAAAAAGCAAAGAAAGCTGTAGCCACCAAGGCCAAAAAACCATCCAGTGCTCCCACCCATCCACCAACCCAACAAATGGTTGATGCTGCTATCAAAACATTAAAGGAACGTGGTGGTTCATCTTTGCCGGCCATTAAGAAATATCTTACCAGTACCTACAACGTAGATGCTCAAAAATTGGCTCCTTTCATCAAGAAATATTTAAAGAGTGCCGTAACTAGTGGAAAATTAATTCAAACTAAAGGTAAGGGTGCCTCTGGATCATTTAAATTGTCAGCTGCCGCCTCAAAAGAACCAAAAGCAAAGAAGCCTGCTGCTGAAAAGAAAAAGGCTGCTGCTGCCGGTGATAAAAAGAAGAAGGCTGCCGCTGCTGCCAAAAAGGCTACACCAGCTGCTAAAAAACCATCAACTACCAAAAAGACGGCTGAAAAGAAAAAGGCAGAAAATCTCAAGGCAAAAACTGCCAAAAAGACTGGTACAGTTAAGGCTAAACCCGCCAAAAAGGCACCAGCCACTAAACCAAAAGCACCCAAAGCCAAGACTACAAAATATTTTCAAAAAGAGATTAGATAACAAACTACAAACATACCTATTTATTTATTTCACCACAGGTGTAAAAGGGTATATATAAGTTTGTCATAACGTTTGTAATTTCCACAATATTGATTTTAGACCCCATAAAGTATATATATTCTGGGTCCATATGAGAAGGGAAGTTGATTTAACGATGTCCGTCAGTCCGTCTGACCGTCTTACGTTTGATATGTGTTTTCCGGGAAATCCAGACATGATAGCGGCTAGGTTGTTTAACATTTATGTTACATACAGTCTACCATTTCTTGCTATTGAAATTCAGCAAGATCGGTCTACAAATGGGTTAGATATGACGAAAAAGCCACGACTGCCTCTAATTTTTCCAAAAAAATCCCTTGTGGTTGTTGTTTTTTTATTTATTTTAATGCGTTTAATTTAACACATACAAGCCCATAAACAGAATAAAGAAACAAACAAGTAGTTTCAATATATTTTAATTTAACGCTTCTTCAGCAAAAGCGTTCGTAGTCGAGTTGTGTAACTTGCAGGCTAAGACCCCTGAGGTTTCAGGTTTGAGTCCTGGTTGCCCCAGTTTTTAAAATTTTTTTTATTAGTACCCTTCACCACAGGTGACTTTTTTTAATTTAATTTGTTTATGTCCTAAAAACGATTTTAAAATTACCTATAAAGCTTTTCGATATTTTCATTTTATTGGCAATGACACAGTGTTTTATTTTATTTCGGCAAGCATATACATATGTACATAAAAAGTTGTGTGTAATTTAATTAAATCCATACTAACTAGTAGGTTAACCTAGCTATTGCAAAGACATACATATGTATGCACATGAGTAGGTATGAATGAGCAAAAGTTATTTATGTATAAAGGCATTGCTTTCGTAATTGTTGTTGCTGCATTTTATATTTATCTCTTATTGCAATGCCTTTAGGCATTGCTGTAGTAATTGTTTTTATTGTGTTTCGCCTAATAAGCAGGGTTGTCAGATGTGACGATTTCTCGCCAAACGTGGCGATTTTCAAACATGCTTGGCGACCTAATTTTTGATTTGGCGACATGGCGATTTTTTGGCGATTTATAAAATTTTTAAAATCGCCAACTGGCTATTTTTGATGACCTATGAATTTGTTTTGAAATTCGTTAAATTAAATACTTAGAAATAATATTATTTTAATTCTCGTATTTTTATGAACGAAATTTCAGGCAATCATATATATGATAGGTATTTGAAGGTATGTTCAAATGGCTGATGAAGTTAATGAAAATCTTTTAGAAAAGAGTTTTTTATATATAAAATTGCTCTTGAAAAAATCAATAAATAGAATTCCTTAAAACACGAATATGTTTTAAGTCTATAAACATTTTCACATTATACTTATATGTATGTGGCAATTTATTATCAAAGATAAAATATGTTGTTGTTATTGATATTTTAAAGATTTTTATGAATCCTATCATACCTTTGGACGTTTATGAAACACAATGAAAAAATAAGCGTTGGTTAATTGGAAAGATAACTAAATAAGTTTATGAAAACATTTTAAAGCTTCAAGGATACGGCAGGTACGTAACATTTTAAGGACTTTACTTTGGCTGTCCTTAATATGCGGTTATTACAACTTGTAATGCCTGTGTTGAAACTATGAACGCCACTAAAACTCGCCTTTGAATTAGAATGCAATACGAACTTCTTGACGCGTTATTAGGAGTTATACAGGCATGTTCTGAAAATCTCAAGATTTCAAATCACTTGTGATTTTATGAAAAAAGCTTTTTGTCCAGAACACCTTTTTTTGATTTCAAATCACTTTCACAAAAACTGATTTTCAGAACATGCCTGATAAGTTGTATGAATGGGAATAGTACATGTTGCACTTCTTTTGTACTTTTGTTGAATAAATGTAATACCCTCACAATGTATTCCAAATGAAGCGTTTTAGATATATAATAACGGTCTAATTCATAAAATTTTCTTATTTCAGCTATAATGTTTACAATAGTTATTAAACACTTATTGTTTTATAAACCATTAATAAAAATTCTGATTTATAAACGCTTAATAGGAGTGGATTAACAATTAAACGTTTTTATTACTTTTGCATTTTTATGTTGGCAACAACATGTTACTTTAATTGTCATTTTTGTTTAGTGATGCATGCAACGAACATCCGATTATCAAGGTAGTGTGTTAACAGCTAAAAAAAAATGAATTTTTGTGTGTTACATTATTTTAAAATAACTTAAAAAATAGCTGAAACACTTTTTATTACCATTTAAAAATAAAAAAATGTAAGAAGTTGTAAAATATTACATTTAAACACGGTTTTACCCCGCCGACTGCAACAGGTAGTCAAATACCAACTTTGTTGTATGTCGTTGCTTTTGCATCACTATTTTCTTTTGTTTAATTTTGATTTATTTTAATAGTAAACGTAAACAAAAAAATGCAATCATGGATGTTTCTTGTTCAGAAGTTTTAAAAAAAGAAGATTTAAAAAGAAAAAGATCAAGCAACTGGATAGAGGAAGACAAAGTAAGTACATACAGCTAATGAGATTTAGAAAATTATTTTAATTTCATTTATTCCACACAGATATTACTCAAAGAACTCGTTAAAGAAAGGGTTGCTGAAATAGAGAACAAAAACACCGATACAAATACAAACCAGCGGAAGAAGAAAGCATGGTGTGAGCTGGAGGAAAGGTAAGGATAATTTTTTTAAAAGTATGTATGTACATATGTATGTAATTACAACCTTCCTTTTATTTCAGTTTCAATAATCTATGCAAAGGAAGTACAAGAAGTTTGCCACAACTGAAATCGCAGTGGACAATGACCAAAATTCAAGCAAAGAAATAAGTTGCCAGCCATCGCAGGGAGGTAAACAAAACCGGTGGAGGACCGCAGCCAACAGAAATAGTGCTGTCGGAAAATGACATAACTGTGTGGCTTCCCAATGAATTCATTGTCGACACCAATGAATTCGATTCCGACTTAGTGTCCGAGGTAATATAAATTTAATTTTAAGGAAACTAATTTTACATATATGTACATGTATGTATTTTTATTTAAGATTTCTCCTGCAGTACAAATCGCTAGCCCGACAAATAAGAAGGAAGAAGAACCAAAAAGCGACAGTGAAGTAAAGGAGATATTGGCATCAAAACCTTTAGGAAGAAAAAAGAAGGTTAGTTAAAGTGAACATTTTCAAAAATTGTAATGTATGTACATACGCATACTTATATGCATGCAATTTTGTTTTTGCGGTTCACCTCTCATAAAAGAATGTGTGTGTTTTTTAATTTTAAAAAGGCTTTATACATGTACATTAGCGTGGCCGTTAGTTGTATGGAGAACTTTTTTTTTTTGATTTCTTATATTCTCCCCCCCCCCCCAAATCGGTTCAGTTTTATGTAAAAAAAATACAAAAAAATTTCGTAGCGATAAGTTGTGTTTTAGGGGGGGCGTCGGCCCCTCAAAGTTTGCCATCAAGCCATTTATTCAAATGTAATTTGTTTGCATATGACTATCTCTTAAAAACAACATTTTACAAGAACATGGTATATGGCAATATTTTAGCTCTTCTAGTCAACAACATTAGCCTCGAAGAAAGTTTTTTGCTAAAATTAATATTTAAGAAAATAATTAAGAAAATAACAACAAAATTCCAAACATTTTATATACGTTTTATATATATAAAAGAGGGATTTAATGTCAAGTGAACTAATTTTTAAATCGAAATCTTTCGATTTGGATGAAATTTGCACCACCGTTAGTCCCATTGAATAGTAGTTCAGACACAAATTTTCAACAAGATCGGTCAAAAAGTTTCTGAGTTTGGGAGGGTCAAAGTTTGATATTTTGGCCATACAGGTGTTCTTTCACATCCATGTAACTTATTACCAATTGGGGTTAGCAAAATTTGTCTCAAGCAGCTTAGATAGCTATTTAATCAATCTTTTTAAAAAAAAAAAATTTTTGGTTTTTTTAAAAAATTTTTTAACATATTTTTTTATATTTAAAACTTTTTTTTTTTTTTTTTTTTGCCAAGTTGTAAATTTAAAAAAAAAATTTTAAAAAATTCAAAAAAAAACAAAAAAAATTTTTTTTTTAAGATTGATCAAATAGCTATCTAAGCTGCTTGGGACAAATTTTGCTAACCCCAATTGGTAATAAGTTACATGGATGTGAAAGAACACCTATATGGCCAAAATTTCAAACTTTGACCCCCCCAAACTCAGAAACTTTTTGACCGATCTTGTTGAAAATTTGTGTCTGAACTACTATTCAATGGGACTAACGGTGGTGCAAATTTCATCCAAATCGAAAGACATCGATTTCAAAATTAGTTCACTTGACATTAAATCCCTCTTTTATATATACAAAACGTATATAAAATGTTTGGAATTTTGTTGTTATTTTCTTAATTATTTTCTTAAATATTAATTTTAGCAAAAAACTTTCTTCGAGGCTAATGTTGTTGACTAGAAGAGCTAAAATATTGCCATATATCATGTTCTTGTAAAATGTTGTTTTTAAGAGATAGTCATATGCAAACAAATTACATTTGAATAAATGGCTTGATAGCAAACTTTGAGGGGCGGACGGCCCCCCTAAAACACAACTTATCGCTACGAAATTTTTTTGTATTTTTTTTTACATAAAACTGAACCGATTTGGGGGGGGAGAATATAAGAAATCAAAAAAAAGAAAATAAGGGCCACCCTAATGTACATATATATAAATATAATAGATACCCAGTTAGGTTTGTGTGAAGAGTACAAAATTTAACTATAAACCTTATTGGTGAGCAAAACAAAAATTTTTTTATGAGGTGCGACAAAACCGTGGAAATTTTTTTTTAATGAGAAATGAAACAACAAACATACTTAGGTATATAATTTCTTTTTTTTTTTGGTTAGATGAGACCAGTTGAAACCCGCAAAGTGGCTGACAAAAAAATTACAGAAGTGGTAGGATTTGATATACAATGCCGTAAAGAACTACACCAGCTTCAGGTAGAAAATCTACAAAGGGAATCCCAACACCGCGATGAAATGCACCAGCTGCAAATTATAAATGAAGAAAAAAAGGCAAGAAACCTTGACCTTTAATACAGAATACTGAAGGAGAAGAACGAAGATACTCAGCTTTTTAAAAGTAAACAAATTGGTATGTACTTTTTTTAAAACTATTTATTGAAACAAAGTTGTATGTACAATAAATATAAAGTGACTATCAATATAAAAAAAACAACTATCACTTTAATTTGTAATTTTTGTAATATTGAAATAAATAATTCTAAATGAAAAAAATTATATGATTTTATTTGATTATTTACAACATTTATTTAAGTAAAATTAAAAGGTGGTGGTTGTTTTCTTTTTTGGCGCACACTGTTGTATGTTGGATTTCCAAAGTAAAATAAAAACTAAAAATGTTTTTGAATGAAAGTTTTTAAAACAATTGCAGCTCCTCTTCCTTCTACTTGCGTATTAAAGCTATCATTTTCTTCTACTTCGTTTTCTTCTGTATGTTCCTCTATGGTGTACTCATCTGAAATATACATTGTTCATTATTACTTACATTAGTTGCTTTTACAGATACCGATTAAAGTGACGGAAAGTATTCAAAGCCTGAAGCCAAAACATTATTTTAAGTTAGTAAATTTGATTTTTTTAAGTCAAATTTGAAATTAATTTCTGTTTTGTTTTTTTAATTTTAAGTGAATTTTTTTATTGGTTGTTGGTTTTATTATTTTTTAAGTCAAATTTGAAATGGATCTCTGTTGTGTTTTTTTTAATTTTAAATGAATTTCTTTTTTGTTGTTTGTTTTATTATTTTTTAAGTCAAATTTGAAATTGATCTCTGTTTTGTTTTTTTTTTAATTTTAAGTGAATTTCTTTTTTTTTTGTCAAATGAATTTCTGTTTTGTTTTTTAATTTTAAGTATTTATATGAATTTAAGTTTTTTTTATGTAAAATGAATTTCTGGTTTTTAAAAAGTACCTAATATTTTTAATTTTTTATTTTTTTTTTTGTTAATAAAAGAAAAACATATGTTCTATTAAAAAAGAAGCGAAATGTGTTTATCATTTATTATCAATAGGAATGTCTACTGCTTAAACTCTGTTGGTCCTAAAAGAGATTATACAGCTTTTTGTATAATGAATAAAATTTAACCAATTTATTGTTTTGAAAATAAAACCTACTAGGTTTTAACAAAACATTATGTAACTGCCAAAATATTTTCGGTTGAAACGTTTTTACCTGGAACAATATCATTTTCCTATATAGCAATGTTGTGAAGTACTGCTAGGGCGATTATCAATGTTTTCCCGTTTGCCAGATTAACCGTCAACCCATCTAATAAGCAGCGAAATCGCTGCTTCCAAACCCCGAAGCAACGTTCAACAGAGTTTCTAGTTCCTATCTGTGCAGCATTATATTTGTTTTCTTTTTCATTGCTTGGTTTGGATAGTGGGGTAAATAAATAAGTCTGCAACTTATATCCCGAGTCTCCCAACAAAATGCCTTTAAACTCTCCGCTTTCAAACCACTGTTTGATAGTTGACTCATTAAAAATACGACAGTCATGAGTGCTTCCTCTCCATCTTGCAACTACATCTCTTATTTTCAATTTGGCATCGCAAACCACCTATAACAAGTTAAAGAATGTATGATCAGATTTATTAATTACATATGTAATTCTAAAATATAACTTACTTGAACATTCAGGGAATAGTAACCCTTTCGGTTTATGTAATATTGGGCTAAGTCCCCGCCGGTTTTTTTGATACGTATGTGCGTACCATCAATAGCTCCAATAACGCCTGGGAAATTTTTAATTGTTTTAAATTGCCTCATTAGGATTTCTTCCTCTACAAGAGATGAAGGCATTTTAATTTTTCTATTGCCCCAGCGAGCTAAGGCACGAGCCACTCTGGCTGATATTCTACACACAGTTGCTTGAGATAATCCATGAAGATCGGCCGCATCATCCTGAATCTACAAATTGTTATTTTAAATTCAATTTACCTAATTTGTTAATAGCGTTTTTTTGGAAATTGCTAAAATTAGTTTTTAAATTTATGAATTTATAAATTTAAAAACAAAATTTTTTATTATTGCAATTTATCACAATCATACATACTTCTCTTCGACCCCAATATCGTAGTGCCACCAAAACTTGCAAGTCGGCTGAGGTACCGCAGCCTCTTCTATCTAACTCAATTTCCGGCTTAACCATTCCAATAATTTTTTTACGGTGGATTTGTTGAACCGGTATCTTGCTTTAAATAGCTCCTCTGGCATTGCAAAGGGATTTCTTCTCTGCCTAAAATTTTTGGGACGTCTTGCACTCGATATTTCGACGATAGATTCTAAAATCGTTTTTACAAAACTGATTTAAATACATAGCACAAATTTTTTATACTCACCAATTCTGGAAATCAAATTTACTACATACAATATTTTGTTCCCGACGTTTCGTCGATTGTTTGTCGACTTTTTCAAGGGATTGTCTATTTAAAAATTATAAAAACAATAAAATAAATACAATAATGTACCACATAAACATTAAAGACTTACAATATTTTTTTTTGTCATTATTTTTTTTTTTTTATTGAATCTTCATATATTAAATATGAACTAACAATAATTAATCAAATCTTAACCTAATACGTTATTTTATCTCCTGCCAGTGCCAGACAAAATTTTCTTCATCACGGGTTATGTTCACTTTTATAGGTGTTTATCGCTCATCTAATTGGGTAAGTGCTGCAGTGTCTCTTCTTCTTAAGCGAGTGTGGCCGCCATGATTTAAAATATTTCGAGCTAGTGGATTTGGGTGTTGTTCAAGCCTTTTTAAATATTTTATTGCATATTTTGTAATCATAGATTTCACTAATGGCACATTGAGATCCTTATGAATGTTTGAGTTTTTAACATACCAGGGAGCAGCTGTGATTATTCGAAGAAGTTTATTTTGGCGCCTTTGAATTTTGTCGATATTAGAGGCCGAGGCAGTGCCCCATAGTTGAATACCGTAGCACCAGATAGGCTTTAAGATAGAGTTGTAAAGTAGAAGCTTGCAATCGAGACTAAGGACAGAATTTCTTCCAATAAGCCAATGAATTTGAATGGCTTTTAGTTTCATTTGAGTTAATTTTGCCTCTATATGGCATTTCCACGTTAATCGCCGATCCAGATGTATACCGAGATATTTAACATGCGAATGTTGAGGAATTATTTGATTATTGATTGTAATAGGGGGCAAGATTCCCGGCGCAAAGTGAATGTTATATGTACACATTTTTGCTCATTGACCATTATCCTCCATTGTCTTAACCATATTTCTAGTTGAAATATATGATGCTGTAAGTAACGCGATGCTTCATAACGATTTTCGTGGACGCTTAGAAAAGCTGTATCGTCTGCAAATGTTGAAGTTTGTGTGTAGTTGCTTGTTGGCATGTCCGAAGTATAAATTAAGTATAATAGGGGGCCCAGGATGCTGCCTTGTGGGACTCCAGCGGCAATGGGCTGAGGTGAACTTAAGAAATTTCCTTCTTTAATAATAAATTGACGACCGACTAAGTAGCTTTCTAGCAGCTTGTGTGTGTTTGCTGGTAAATTTTGCTTCAATTTGTGTAATAAGCCTTCATGCCAGACTTTGTCAAAAGCTTGCGAAACATCGATGAAGAGTACTGAGCAATATTTCTTTTCTTCAAATGCTTTTCTTATGACATTTACTATTCGATGAGTCTGCTTGATTGTGCTGTGTTTTCTTCTAAATCCGAACTGATGGTTTGGAATACATCTATTTTCACTTAAAATTGGTGTTAATTTTGAAACTAATAATTTCTCAAACAGCTTTGACATATTTGATAATAAGCTAATAGGTCTATAAGACTCAACTTTTATATGATCTTTACCTGGCTTTGGTATCATGGTAACTAAGGAAACCTTCCATTTTTCAGGATAGTATTCAAGGCGTAAAATAGCATTAAAAATAAAAAGAATAATTTTCTTTGCTATGCGAGGTAGCTCCAAAAGCATTTTATTACTGATTTTATCAATACCAGGTGCCTTCTTAGTGTTTAAGTCACAAATAGCCTTTTCGATTTCTCATATTTCAAATCTGAGGGGAATAGCTGCTCTAGCATCAACAGGTGGTAACTCGACCGCAATATTGTGAGATATATTTGGTGTAAATACGTTTTTCAAATGATTTACAAACAGGTTTCCTTTTTCATTATCATTTCTTGCCCAACTACCATTCATGTTTCTTAATGGTGGCTTAGATATAACTGGCCTTTTTAGATTTCTAGCTGCACGCCATAATGAGTAGTCAGATTGTGGAGTTGCATCAAGTTCCTTAAGATATTTTTCTAGAGAAGCCGTTTTCTGATTCTGTAGCAACTTTCTTAGCCTTTTTGTGCATTCTTTTAATAAAATCTTAAGTTGCGGGGATCTGTAAAGTTGCCACTCTCTTCGAACTCTCGTTTTTTCAGTCAAGAGCCGCTCGACATCTGAAGAACATATTTTATTATTTTTAATTTTTTTGGGGGTAACGCTGGAGTGTTGAACAGCTAGTTTAAGATAACTGTCAAAGTTAACAAGAGAGAGATCCACATTCTCCGGTGTACTAAGCGGAATATTTTCTGTGCAATGGGCACTGAGAAATTTTTTATATTTTAACCAATTTATTTGTGTGGCTGGCGTCGCTAAGTAACCTGACGGAAATACAATTCTATTTGGGTTCGATATAACATACAATTGTTAGGTGTGTGGTCGGATGATAATTCTAAGGAAGCTTCAACATGAATCGTTTCTGTGGGGATGTTTTTAACCACGCCAAAGTCGATAACATCTGGAATTTTTTGCTGATCAGTAGGCTAATATGTTGGTTGCCCGCTCGCGACCACATTTAAACCCATTTTAGAGATTGTGTTAAACAAAACACGACCTTTTGGTGTTATAAGTCGTGACCCCCAGAAGGTATGTTTAGCGTTATAATCGCCAGCGGCCAGAAAACAGGGTCCTAATGATTTATAATATTTATAATATTGGCCTTCTGATATGGAAAATCTAGGTGGAGAGTATAAAGAAGAAATTACTATGTTTCGATTTAGCTCCTCAACACAAATAGTCGTTGCTTGCAGATAGTCTTCACGGTGATCACACATAATGTAGTGTTTGACTCGAGTTTTTATTAAGATGGCAGAACCTCCACAAGCTCTATCTCGAGGGTCCTTGGTATCATATAGTATATAACCATTGATTTTAAACGTATTTCTTGAGGTCAAATGAGTTTCAGAAATCATCATGACATCAATTTGTTTATTTTTAAGAAAGTATTCTAATTCATTTTTATGTTGGCGGATGCCGTTTGCGTTCCAAAAACAAATTTTTAAACAGTTCATGGTTTGTTAAGTACAGCTTGCAATAACATCGATTGCATTCTAAGCATTTCCTGCATCATATTACCCATTGTGTTCGTAAAATTATTTACTGTTTGCACTAATGTTTCCATGGTTTTTTCTAAACGACTTAAATTAGAAACCGGAGTTTCATCATTACTTGGCGAGGCACCTTGCATTGGCTGATGGTTTGATTTTAGGACGTTAGCGTAAGAGGTTCTGTTATTACTAGGCTGGGGGTCTTGAATTGCATTTGTGTTTACCTGATTTGCAACCTGCATTTGAGGGGTATTTGTTTTCGGTCCAACCGTCTGCTTGACAATATTATATACTGGGCATCCTCTATAATTGGCAGTGTGATTACCGCCACAGTTGCTACATTTTTTTACGTTGGGGTCGGTTTTAGACTTATCGCAAGAAACTGTACCGTGTAGTTCACCACATACTACGCAGACAGGGGGTAAGTAGCAGTATGCCTTGGTATGGCCAAATTCTTGGCAGTTTAAGCACTGAACAGGTCCATTTTTTTTGTGCGGCTCTTCTATAGTTATTCTTCTGTAGAGAATATATTTTAAATTGTAAATAGGATGTGTTTCGTTTTTTTTAAGTTTTACGTCGCCGGGTTCAAACTCCACTCGAAAAAGACTTACAATATGAAAATTTAATCACATTAAAAAGTTTTAGATGTACTCAGGATCTTACAAATATAAAAATTAATTTTAATATTTAAAAAATACATATTACTTTAAACTTTAAATATACCACAGCTGAAGTAATGGCAACAATATAGCTCGCATTTATTTTGTTCGTGTCTTCCTTCAAATCCATTGTTCTATTAATTTGTTGTTTCAATTGTGTACCTCTTTCTTTCTTTATTTTCTTTATCTAGAATTTTTACATCATCGAACCTAATTGTGTGACCAGTATGTAGGATGTGTTGTGCTAGTGCTGTTGTCTCTTTTCTCCGCATAATGTCCATCTTGTGTTCTCCCATTCTTGTCTCCAGTGTACGTTTTGTTGTTCCTATATAAATTAGCTCGCATGGCTGTTTGTCATTTCCTTCATATTGTAATTCGTATACAATGTTACTTTGTTTTTGTTTATTCATTGGCGCCTTAACTCTAGAAAAAATTGTACTTAATGTCAAATTGGGTTTGTATGCAAAACATGTTTTTTGTTTTTATTGACGACCGTATATTATTATCATCGGTTAACCAAGGTATGTATTTTACACTGTAAAATTTGTTCTCTTCTTTTTCTATGTTTGCAGATTTGTTGTGGTTATTTTTGTCCTTATCCAATTGTTTAATCGTATTGTCTATCTATGTAGATGTGAGTTTGGTGGGGAAGCTATTGTTCTTTAAAATGTTTGTTATAATGTGTTTGTTTTTATTATGAAATTGTGTATCACTTATGTTGTATACCCTAGAAATAAAATTTTTTGCTGTGTTTATAATTTGATTTTTGGGTTGTGTAGCGTGGTAATTCATTAACCTTCCTGAAGATGTTTCTTTGGTGTACCAATCAAACAGAATCTTATTATTTTTGCGTATAATTTTTAATTGTTTTAAAAATTTACTGTTTAAAAAACTGTAAAAAAAATTATGTATGTTGTACAAACTTAAAGTTAAAAATCTTTATTTCTAAAAATAAAAAATCTTAATTTGAGAAAAAAAATCTTCAAATCTTATTTTGTTCAAAAAATCTTCAAAAATAAGATAAATCTTAATTCTGGCAACGCTGTCCATATCTACTAAACTACAGTGCTGCCAAAAATTTTCCAAAAAATATCGCTGAAACAGCATGAAAAATCGCTAGAAAATAGCTAAATTTTAAACATATTCAAAAATTTGGCGATAAATCGTTAAAAAATATTTCTCATCCTAAAAACAGTAGCTTAAGATAAATTCTATAAAATGGTAATAAGAAACAAAATGTTGATGCATTAAAATGCTAATTTTATTAAAAAAGGAATTTTATTACATAGTGTAATTGATACAACTTTTGTAAATTAGTAAATAAAATTTAAATTTAATTTCATGAGCAGATGATGCGATAATAATTTAATTAAAAATTTGAAGCCAATCTTCTACATCTGCATTTTTGTAGGTAGAACTTGTTCCTATTTTGTCTACCACCGATTTCGGTACTTTGTAATTGGGGCAACATTTGTTATTTAATTTCAATCCGTACCTGCAAAATATTAAAAAAGTTTATACAAAAAATTCAATTAAAATTTAAAAAATGCTTACCTAACGTGTAAAACTGCATTGACAGTTTCAGTAATTAATCTGTTTCTTAATTTGGTTTTAACAATATTGAGTTGACTAAAGACTCTCTTAATATCAGCATTTGACCACGGTAACGATAATACATTAATAGCAAATTTAGCTAGATCTTCAAATAGGTTATTGCCAGCAGCATCCTTAAAAAGTAAAACTTCAGCCCAAAACGCACAAGTTGAAGTGGTCTCAGACCATTTAACATAACATATGTTAAAATATTGGGTGTTAATTGCATCAACTAAACCACTACTAACATTAAAAACCGCTAAAAGAGGAAGTAAACTGCACGTTTTTGGTTTTAAGGTATTTTCAACAGAAAGCAAACTAACCAGCTTTAAAATTTTATAATTTTCAGGTAACCTGTTTTAATACAAAATGATAAAAATTACTACATATTTAAAGTTAAAAAAAATTTGACCTGTTTTTAATTCCATAATTAAATTAAGAACAAACTGAATACACGAATAACGAACATCTTTTTCCTTTTCCACATTTAATAATCCTTTATCTTTTAAGCCTTTTAAATGGGTTTCGAATGCATATCCCATATAACAATCATAGGAGATATGCGGATTTAAATCAGAAGATAATACATCGATTTCTATTGTTGGTTGTATAACAAATTGTTTTAAAAAATTTATCGTTAATTCGATGTCGTTAAGAAGTTTAGTTGGGTCACAATTCTGACTCTGGAAACTTTTGTTTAGGATCTGAACACGTGTCAGTATTGGTCGAAGAAATAAGAAGTAGCATAAATTAATTTCATTGTATAAATCATAGAGGTTTTGAGCCATAAAACATTTTTCGTAGTTTTTTGCAATGCCAAAATGTGTTTTCAATTCAGTCCACTGGTCAATAATTCTTGATATTGAAATCTCTATTGAAAGCCAACGAGTATCACAAATATTTGTGATTTTTAAAGGATGCTAAAAATTTTGAATATCATTACATATAGAAAATATAATTTTTATAAAACACGTACTTCTTCATCATTTATTGCCTCAAAAATGTGTTTGTAAGATTGTTGCCTTAAATAACTTCTTGAAAACCAGTTGTAAGTTCATTTACAAGATACTCAAGATATCTCGGCATACAAAGCTTCCAGGAATGCGTTACTGCCAGCTGTACAGAGTGGCAAACACATCGTATAAGAAGAAGATTTGGAATATATTTTTTTAATTCTGTGTATACGCTCTTTTTATTGCCAACCATAACGTTTGCGTTGTCAGTGCCAATACCTAACAAATTTTTCAATTATAAGTTATACTTTTTCAGCACTTGCAAAACAACTTGTGTAATACCTTCAGCTGTTGAGTCAGTTACTTCAGCTAAACTTAAAAATTTTGATACAACTTTGTGTTTTTCCTTACTAAAGTAAATTAGAACAAAACCTACAATAAAATATTTGAAATTGGGTTTAAAGATTTGTTGAATTTAAAATACTAACCTAGCAAATTGATGACTCCAACATCTGTTGATTCATCTAATAATATACTGTATTTAGATTCTGAAATATCGTTTCGTAGTTCCATAATAAATTGCGGTGCTAAAACGTTTTTAATTATTGCTGTACATTTGGTTCTATGTATACGGATTTTATCAGCATCATCAAAATTATTTTTACACAAATCACTAAGGTGATCAATAGAACTATTTGACGTATGTTGACATATAAATAATGACAAAGCGACTTCCTGTACTTTAGCATTGTCAACAGTATTTGCATTTGAGACAAATTCTAACTTTTTCCAGCACGATCCTCTAAGCTAAACATTTGATTTGTGCTTCTTAGTTTCTGCATGGCTAAGAAGGTCATACAGTTTTCTACAATACTTGCAAAATCCTTTTGTCTCATTTTTTTCATCCTGTGCCACCCACGACTTTAATTTTTCATGGCTTAGCCACTCACGTCGAAATTTTTTATTTTCTGTTTGTGCACAGTTGGAAATTGGAATTTGAGTATGATTTAATTTTGAAACTTTACTACTTAATTTACGATTTATTTCAGAACCTTCGTTCTTAAGCCTAGATTACACTATCTTACAAGTCTTACGTATTCCATAATACTAATAACTCCAAAATAGTAATAGATATAAAATAAATGTGTATGGTTAGTTTAAGCAGAATTTTCCGGTGAATCTTCTGTTCCTCCTGCTTTTAAAATCGGAGAACACGTTTTCAAGTTATGGCAAAATATATAAGGCAACCCAACGATTTAGGGGGTGAAGTATGCCACGCCTTTAAAAGAAAATCCTTGCGTACTAGAGAAACACGGAAAACAGATTTGAATTAAGGGCATCAAAATCCATATATAGTCCACATACTTTTATTTCTAGGGTAGAGAACAATTTTTTTGTTGCGCAGTGTAATTTTTTCAAAACCTGCCACTAGACTTTTTACATCATACTACACCTAAAACTATCAAAAAACTCAAACTTTTAATTCAAAAAACGCGTTTAATAATTTTGGCCAGCTTTTCAGGCCAAATACTCCTCTGTGCTTCGGAAGGAAATAATTCCCAGTTTCAAACAAAAAATATATATTTCAGGTAGGCAGTGCTTAAAAAACTTAATTTGTTTATGGAATGCCCTTTCCTGTTTTTAACACTTGACAAAAAGTTTGTTCTTCATCATTATAGCTCATTTTTTTAATACTTTTTATGTTATATTCCGAATTTTTTTTTTCTACCAATTTAGCGATTTCATATAAATTTAAGGTTTTGTTTCCAATTTTGCAATCGTTAGCGAATTTTTTCCTGCAAGTTTTGTGATTCTTTAATGCTTACCGCTGTTACCTGTTAGTTTTAGGGACTTTTAATCAATTTGATGGCGCTATTTTTGCAAAGTTTTTCGAATTTTGAAATTTTTGCGAAGCTTTATTGCTCTTTGAGGCAATCCTCGCCGTTTTAAAAATGGCCACATACATAAACCGATGTCACATTTTTTACAGGGCACTCTTAATATTGTCGATTTTAAAGGGGGCGAAAAGTTCAATGCCTTATGACATTAAGGGTGAATTTTTTAGCATAAAACTTGCTACTCTATAAGAGAGCAAAACATTTATAAGAAACGAACTACTAATTGCATTTTTTAAATAGAATGTCAATTTGTATTTTCCTAGAGAAGTACATATACTTATTAGTGGTGTTAAAATTAAAATGAACTCTTAAGTCAATGAATGGGCTAATTTTGTTTCTTTGTATATAAAAACATAAATTATGAAGTTTGGTGACAATTGGGTAAAGAAAAGTCAATTGATAAGTTGAATAGTGAATACAAGGCGAACAATCTTTTATTTAAGTTTTTGTCAATTTTTTAAGTGTCGTAAACTTTTCTTCTAGATGATAAAGTAATCAAAGTGTAGATACAACTATGTTTTCAATGCAGATTCATTATAGGGAAGTTCGACTGTATATATACATACATATATGTATATATAAACTATATATGTTTTTAATACAACTACATATTTCCCTACAATATAAATGATCTCTTGTAGAACATAGTACAAGTAAAACTCAAATAAATATTTAAATTATCCGTTAAAAATGATGTATTTTTTACAGGGGCTTATTTTTGGGGATTTTCTCTTTTATTGGGGGATTTTAGGGAAAATTTTTTTAAGTTTGGGGAGGACGAAAAAAAGTACCTGGCAGCGCTGCTTGGGACTTTCTTTCTCTCTCAACAAAGCGAATTTAGTTCGCCTTGTCTCTCAATTTTGGATACTCGTTCTCTTTCTGATGTTGCCATAGTTTTTGAATAATTGGCGATGTTCACAACATTATTGAAAACAAACATGATAAAAATGTGTGCACAAATAATAAAACATACCTTTCTTAAAACCCCTTCAAGATAACCTTTTTGCTTAGTCCTTTTGACAGTCATTCTTTGGAAAGCCTTCTAAGAGCCATTTATTTGAAGGCCTTTAAGAAGCTCTGGGGAAGAAAGGAAAGCGGAAGGCCTTCTCCGCAATGACAACGCGTGTAAAAAAGATATGAGTATGGACTGGAGCCAGAAGGCCTCTGTACTCCTTCTTTTTCCCGTTGGGACATTTGCCGTGTACAAATACATCCATACACCTATACGCGTGTATTTTCTCTCCCGCAACAATAATAACAAGGGGTGAACCATGAACGATGGAATGGCAAATGAGAAAAGAGAAATTAACGGAGTCTTTTCTTTGAATGAATGTTTATAATAAGAAGTATAATGCAATTTTTAGTTACTTAGTTGGATTTTGGTAGTTGATTCTGGGCCGTGGCCCAGGTCAGTTGATCTTGAGCAGTGGAAAAAGTTAGTTGTGTTTTGGAGTAGTGTTAAACAAGTGTCAAACGCGGTTAGTCGCAAAACACAGAGCATATACTCTGTCTTGCAAACATGGGCTTAGCAGCGACTTATAATAAACAATTTTAATAAAGGAAAAATTTCATTTATGCTTGCAAAAGATGATTAGTAAAAAAAAAAAAAAAAACTGAATAAATGAGAAATAGTTAACAAGATAATAAAAAAAAGGTTTTTTTTCAATTGGATCTTTTCAAATTTATTTACAAAAGAAAGAAATTTTATGAAACTTTTAAATACTTTTAATAAGTCAAGAAATTTTGAAAATTAAAAAATAAAATAAAAAAAGGTGAATGCAAATATACAGTATGGGCAGATTAACTTCAGAACTTTTGTGTGGTTTTCCCAAGCTATTGTACTTAAATAAAGGAAAAGAAAACGTTCGATTATAATTGAAACATAATGAAGCTTGAAATAAATGGAAAAGGAGTGAAACTACTATTAGAACATTACCAATTAGAATTAATACTACAACTTTAAACTAACAACGCTTAAATATAAAACAACTATATCTCCGTGAACATAACAAAGTAGTTAACAAAGTAAATCTTGTTTCACTCAAAAGAAAGAGAGCAACAAAATATGTCTCTCTTCTCCTCATTAAAATTGAGTATTTCTGGCCGAGCAGAACTAAACTTAGGTGCGGCCAAGTTAAAATAGCGAAATATTGTGAATAGATATGGCAACTTTAGCCATTTTATAGAGAATAATATCTTCTTCTTGTTTTCGGTGTATGGGACAGCGTTGCCATTTTGGTGCCTTTCGGGTATTTTTTGGTGCTTTTTTGCTCATGCAATACCCGAAATTTTGTTAAACACCCGTTTTTGAAAAGCGGGTATTTATAGTGCTTTTAACAATTTCTCACAGTGCTTTTTAGTGCCTTTTACAATATTTATTGTTTTTGTACCATTTTTTAAAACTTCGATTATATTGAGGATGATTAAGATGAGATTTGCTATTTGGGGTACAATTTTGGGAAGGCCTGTAAAGATTTTAAGGTTTCAAATGATAAAAAAAACTGATAAAAGAAAGTTGCATTCGTTTTACCAAAAACTTTATTTACGAGGTTAGAGCTAGGCTTCCTAGCAATTTGGAAATTTTACAAAACGTTTACTTTTTTGCGTTGACAACATATTTTTTTTATTAAAATTTGGGCTGTCATTAAGTTTTATAAGGAATGGTCGGTCACTGCAAATTTTCGGTAATTGCAACAGGCCAGATTTTTTCTAACTACGAAAATCTAGCTCGCACTTTATTACTGTTTTACGACCAATTCAAACCCAGCTGATGATGATCCAAATGATTTGGTTGATATAATTTTTATTGAAGGTAATCTATGTATATATAAATCGGCTCAGGCAAAACAGTTAAGAACACTTTCTCCTCCGTATGTCAACCGATTTGAACAAAATATACACCATTTAAGAGGTAGAAGTGCACAATGTATATTTTATTAAAATCTGTTCAATAATTTCAGAGTTATAAGCGTTCAAAATTGTAACTAACAAAAATGCAAAATAAATAAATAAAAATTTATTTTCAATTATCAAATAATAAAAAATTAGGGTGATCGATTATTCGACATTTTTCAGAAACCGGTTTTCGAATATTTCGACTATAAAAATCAAACCAGGCAAAACAGTTAAGAACGCTTTCTTCCTTTGTTTGTCAACCGAACCTCTATGGGGAGAAAAAAGGGGAAATATGGGAAACTAAATTTCTTTTTTTTTTACTTTTCTGTGCTTCATTTGATAATTGTTAAATTTTCTGTAATATAGAACTTAGAAACATAATATTATAGGTGTAGATCCTGAGTGAGTGATAACCTATAAGATAAAAAATGCTGGTATTTTTTGTTTTTCATCTGGAACTTTTTGAATTTTCGTTAACATTCGATCTATAAAGATAAAATTATAAATTAAACTGGGTGAATAAGAACATGTTAGGGGAGCTTTTTGGTACTTTTCGTTGTACATCTGGTACTTTGATTAATTTTCGATAATATTAGACATAGAAACATAAAATTAAACGTGCAACGTCCTGAGTGGATGACAATATATATAATCGAGACTTTTTGATACTTTTTTGTTTTTCAATTGTTATTTTTTGTACGGAACTTACAAAATTAAATTAACTCACGTAGAAGATAATATATGAACCGGAGGTTGGTCCCTCGCCAAATCGATCCACTTTGAAGGGAAAAATAAATGCTCGAAACAAATAAATTCATATATCGTCATCTTAAAGGCCTAATAACCTATCTGCAAAAATTTCAAAATTGTGTTTTTTATGGATTTTTATTCCCTATATCATAACGCATATGTGTGCAAAATTTTGAACACGTAATATTACAAATGACAAAGTTTTTGTACCTAGAGGACCGTTACTCACAAAAAAAGAGAAAAATAAGTCATAAAAAATCACGATAAAAGTTTAATTTTGTTGCATAGTGTAATTTAAACAAACATTAAGTCCTTGTTTTTGCTTAAACCAGTAAAAGAAACTACTACTGTAATTATTTAATGTTTATAATATTCATGTGTATAAAGAAATTTTTATTTATTCATACTAATTAGTACTGCAGATAGGTTATTTGGTTTCAGATTTTTACAATTCCAAAAAACCTAAGTGTCATAACATAAGCTGTGATTAGAAAAGCAAAATTTTCCCAACCGATATATATTACTGGTTTCATTTTAATCAAAATGTGTAATTTTCGTTTCAATATCGTTAATAGTTCCAATTTTATTACGTTTTTTCCCTCTCCTGTAAACTTTTGAAAACTGCAGATAGGTTATTTCGTCTTTTAGGTGACGATATACTTAGATGAATTATGTTTTCTTCATATTTACAAAAAAAAGTTTTGGTCGAATTTTGACCATAAAGCGAACACTAGTAATAATAAATTTAAAAATGCTTATATACAAATGTAAATATATTTATTATTTAATCTTAAAAGAAAATGGTCCCCATCAACGCCAACGACGAGTTTTGTGTTAAATTAAATTTAAAAAATGGCTTAGTGCTTTTTTACACTTTTTTTGTTCAAAATAGTGCTTTTTAGTGCTTTTTTTAAATTTTAAAGTGCTTTTTGCTCTCAAAAAGTTGGCATCACTGGTATGGGAGAGAATTTCGGCTTTTAACAAAGATAACAAAGTAAAACCGGAAATGTTATTTATAAAATAATAAATAATTAAAATATTGCGACAAATTATTAGAAAAACTAATATATTTAAATTAGTTTACAAATGTTTGTGTTGGATTCCTTAAAAATATATATTTTAAGTTTAAAAAAAATAAATTTCTATTAAACTTCACTCATAAATTTCTATTGAACTTCACTCATTTTACTTTTTTGGCCCTGGGGCCAAATTTAGGACTTCTGACTAACTTCTGTGAATTGGGCGTTCTAGCGGGCCACCTTAGCTACAATTTGACATACATTTCATTTTGGGCGCTATTTTTTTGTAGAACAAAGTTTTCAAAAAACTATTTCTAGCCAATTCACTCATTTTACTTTTTTGGCCCTGGGGCCAAATTTAGGACTTCTGACTAACTTCTGTGAATTGGGCGTTGTAGCGGACCACCTTATCTACAATTTGACATACATTCCATTTTGGGCGCTAGTTTTTTGTAGAACAAAGTTTTCAAAAAAGTATTTCTAGCCAATTCACTCATTTTACTTATTTGGCGCTGGGGCCAAATTTAGGACTTCTGACTAACTTCTGTGAATTGGGCGTTGTAGCGGGCCACCTTATCTACAATTTGACATACATTTCATTTTGGGCGCTAGTTTTTTGTAGAACAAAGTTTTCAAAAAAGTATTTCTAGCCAATTCACTCATTTTACTTATTTGGCGCTGGGGCCAAATTTAGGACTTCTGACTAACTTCTGTGAATTGGGCGTTGTAGCGGGCCACCTTATCTACAATTTGACATACATTTCATTTTGGGCGCTAGTTTTTTGTAGAACAAAGTTTTCAAAAAAGTATTTCTAGCCAATTCACTCATTTTACTTTTTTGGTCCTGGGTCCAAATTTAGGACTTCTGACTAACTTCTGTGAATTGGGCGTTGTAGCGGGCCACCGCAGCTACAATTTAGCATACATTTCATTTTGGGCGCTAGTTTTTTGTAGAACAAAGTTTTCAAAAAAGTATTTCTAGACAATTCACTCATTTTACTTTTTTGGCCCTGGGGCCAAATTTAGGACTTCTGACTAACTTCCGTGAATTGGGCGTTGTAGCGGGCCACCTTATCTACAATTTGACATACATTTCATTTGGGCGCTAGTTTTTTGTAGAACAAAGTTTTCAAAAAAGTATTTCTAGCCAATTCACTCATTTTACTTATTTGGCGCTGGGGCCAAATTTAGGACTTCTGACTAACTTCCGTGAATTGGGCGTTGTAGCGGGCCACCTTATCTACAATTTGACATACATTTCATTTTGGGCGCTAGTTTTTTGTAGAACAAAGTTTTCAAAAAAGTATTTCTAGCCAATTCACTCATTTTACTTATTTGGCGCTGGGGCCAAATTTAGGACTTCTGACTAACTTCTGTGAATTGGGCGTTGTAGCGGGCCACCTTATCTACAATTTGACATACATTTCATTTTGGGCGCTAGTTTTTTGTAGAACAAAGTTTTCAAAAAACTATTTCTAGCCAATTCACTCATTTTACAAAACTTTGGGAACTTTGGGAAATCCCATCGCCAGACACGATTCAAAATCGCCACGTTTGGCGAGAAATCGCCATATCTGACAGCCCTGCCGAGCAGAACTAAACTTAGGTGCGGCCAAGTTAATGCTAGGAACACAACTGGGACGAATTTTTGGCCGCGAATATTCGTCGACAAAAATAAAACATATTTGTGTATATGTAAATACACACAATCAAGGCGTCGGCCGAAATTCGTCACACGCGGCGACCTTGCAATAGATTTATTTCTATTTCATACGCCGGCGAACGACGAACAAATCAGTACCAGGTGACCATGTTGGATTTTAGTTTTCAAGTATTTAAGTATATAAAGCTACTTTTTTACTTTAATAATTATTTTTTTTATTATTTTATCGCATTTAAAAAAAACATACAAAGTAGATAACTACAAGAATAGTTTTTAATTGTGTTTTTGTTAATGTTTGTGTTTTTTAAGTAATTTTTTTTTTTCATATGGTCACACTATCTCTCTCTCTTTACACAAACAGTAAACAACTTTCTCAATTAGTTATTCGTCGTTATTGTGTTTCATACGACGAATTTACTCAGCGAATTTTTACTAAAAAATTCGTCGTGTAGGGCGAAATTCGTCGTTCGTCCCAGTTGTGTTCCTAGCATTAACTTGGCCGCACCTAAGTTTAGTTCTGCTCGGCAGGGCTATCAGATATGGCGATTTCTCGCCAAACGTGGCGATTTTGAAACGTGTCTGGCGATGGGATTTCCCATTTGGCGACTGGCGACTTTTATGGCGATTTCTGATATAACTGGCGATAAACTTGGCTATTCTTAGCATTTATATTATTTCGGCGATTTTGTTTAACAACTTGTCATTTTTTGTTATCATTACTAATATAAAAAAACATATTAAGTGAATTTTATATTCAGTCACTATTTAATAATATAAGTATGTAGGTCAAAACTCCAGTAATGAAATCGGTGAGGCTGAAGTGTACGATATTATAGACTTGTGTACTTAGTTTAAGTTTTTAGCTGAATACATATGAATATAATCTCCATTTTATTTAATTAAAAAAAAAAATTACAGAAACAAAACAAAATTTACTTCGGCGACTTTTTTGTATTTTTTCTTAGTTTTTGGCGATTTTTGACTAAAAAATTATGGTGGGGTGTCACAAAGCCATAGGACATAAAGCCATATGGCGTCAAGTCCCATTCCATTGAGACATAAGGGCATATGCCATTAAGTCTCAATATAATGGGACTTAACGCCTTAAATTTTTTCCGTAAAATGAGACATAAAGCCATATTTTTGATAATGATTGTATTTCACCCTATTTCATGTAGAAAATGCTTTGTTGTTTCATGTCGCCCTGTTTTATGTCAAAAATGGCGGTTTGAACTAAGTCCCCAATGAATTAACTCCCCAAACCCAAAATGAACTAAGCCCCTAAATTTGGGGACGTCGTTCATATATGGAAAAAACCCGAAAAAGCTACACTAGCAAGTGCTTCTCTGCATAGCCGGCCTTCGGCCGGACGCAATGATTTTCTCCTCTATGGTATAACAAACACCGGCTTCGCTAACAAAAGCTTCTCTGCGTAAACGGCCTTCGTTCGGAAACAAGACAGATTTTAGAAGCTTTACTTAGCGAAATCGGTACTTGTTATACCATAAAGGAGAAAATTCTTGCGTCCGCCAAATGGCCGGCTATACAGAGAAGCTTTAGTAAGCGAAGCCGGTGTTTGTTATACCATGGAGGAGAAAATCCTTGCGCCCGGCCGATGGCCGGCTATACAGCGAAGCTTTAGTTAGCGAAGCAGGTCTTTGTTATACCATATAAGCATTTGTAACGCAACACATCAAATGGGACATAACACCATAATGGCTTTATGTCCCATTCCACTTAAATTGATATGAGACTTAAGGCCATATCAAAATTATGGCTTTATGTCCGTTTGGATTGAGACATAAAGCCATTATGGCTTTATGTCCTATGGCTTTGTGACACCCCACCAAAATTATACTAGCGTTTTTTGTATGCAAAATGTAATTTAAAAAAAAAAGAAAAATTTACAAAAACTGAACAAAATCGACGTTTGGCGATTTTTGGCAATTTCTGACATCCGGTTTGGCGATGGAGCTCAAAAAATCTGACAACCCTGTTGACAACCAAATAGCCAATAATATTTTGTGCTGCCAAGTTTAACATAGTTTTTACATTTTCTGCGCATTGCCAGATTAATGCGTGTTGCCTGATTAGCTAATTTATGCCATAAATAATTTTTGTTATGTTTTGTTTTTTAAAAATTCAATAGTTTTTTTTCTAGTATTCTCTGAACAGTGCGAGAATTATCTGTAATTTTTGTTATTTTCCAATAAATACTGGAATGGTATGAGAAAAAGTTTTTTGCAACAGTGGTATGTAAGGAGTTTTGGAACAAATCTAGTTTACAAATGCACCTCCAAATATATACAAAACTTAAAAATAAAAGTAATCGTGGCTATTCTGAAATACGCTTCGAATAAGTGAACATTTACATGAAAACAAAACCAAATTGACAAAAATGGTTTTTGTTTATCATACAAAATTTACAGTTTTAAAAGAGAAAACAAAAATGGTTTTGTTTATCATACAAAATTTACAGTTTTTAAAAGAGAAAGAAACGCGTTATACCTCTCGCGTTAATTTGATTTTAGAAGTGTATAGATAACAAAAATAATTTTCGAAAATTTTGTTTTGTTTTCCTGTAAATGTACACCGAAGTTTTCAGATATACATATGTTTATGCAATTTTCCACTACAATTCTGAACTTGTGGCCTATATTAGTATCATTTGAAAGCTTTAAAGTAGGGATTTAAAGAGACGTCTTTTTGCCGATACCTATACACAAAAGAAAATATCGGCGATACCGATACGAACATAAAATTTAAGTTTAAGGTAAAATTAACAAAACTCATGTAGTGTAATTTCTTTATTATAAGATTACTGTGTAAGTATAAATATTTAAAATTGATAATAATATTTTAAAAACTACGAACTGAATTTTAATTCATGGTAAAATTACTAAAAGTTTTATTATTTCTTAAACAAGAAAAGTGTTAGAGAATATTATTTAAAGTTAATATTAATAAGAATTTTTTTTTTGTATCTCAGATGCGACAGAACTGATATCTGCGCCATGTTCTTAAATTTTGGGTATAACTATTCATTCCGTTAGTAAACAAGCGAAAATGCATCTCTAGAAAATCTAAGGTATCTTGAGACTTCTTCTTTCTTATAACATTTTCACAAACACTCCAAAGTTAGTTCTGGTAGACTTATCAGAACTTTTACTAGGTGTTGAGGTTACCGTGTCTGCAACACTTTCGGAATGCAGAGGCATGTTAAGTAGCTTATTAAGCAAATTTTTCAATATATTGTCCTTGAAATATCTGACATTTGTGTCTCAAATCGTTCATTTATTAAAATTGGCGACTTATTGAGTCGCTTAAGTTCCGCTTTCGCTTAATTTAACAGCTCCCGATATTTTCTTTGGAGTTACCTTAAGGGTAAGGTGCTTGTCAATAAGTTAAGAACTATCCAAGTGAAATTAAAAAAAGTTATTGGAAATGCACATCAGGTCGAAGAAATTAATGGCCACCATTTTAAGGATATAATCTTCAAAACATAAAGTGAACATATTTCAAGCTTAAATCTAAATTTTAATAAATGCCGACGTTTGAGAAAATCAGAAAAAAAGTTACAGTAGTTTTGACTTAACTGCCTTTTGTTTACGTGCACTTTTGACTTAACTGCACAAAATTTTTTTTTTCCATAAATTTTTTCACAAAGAATTCTCATTGGTTTTGTTAATGTTTCTTTCATATTAAATAAACATACATACATGTATAAAATGATCTGTTATTTCCTAGCTAGCATAGGCTGTTTGTAAGTCAAAACTAATGTTTAATATACAACTCCTAAAATAATCTTCTCATGATTATCTGACGAGTAACAAAACAAAAACATCTAAATCTTATTGTAATTTATTATTTATTTTTTGACTCGCTCGTCCTTAAATCTTGGAATGAACCTTTTGGGACTCTCTGTAAGAGTCGTATAACAGTTACTGAGCTACCTAAATAAGACCGTTTTTGAAGTATGAAAATGCTATTACCAATTCAATTTTAATAAAACAAACCGGCCTAAGGATCTGTAAAAAAGGATTTTCCGACAGGATGGTGTTAATTTTGCGACCTTAAGGTTTGTTTTATAGAAATTGTATGAAAATTAGAAGTTTTAGCATGAAAAATACGCTTGATGCCCTTATTAAGGTAGCTCAGTCATACGGCTGAGCATTTCACGAAAAATAATACCTACATGAGTCTTAAACTACTCTTGGCATGCTTTTTGAAAGACTCGTTAGATAATCTCTACATACATCATAAACGATTCCCTTTACGATTAATATAAGCGTTTTTCGCTGCGTTATGGTAGAATCTCTCATAGGAATCAGCACGTGTAACAGTTTCTCCCGTGCGAGGAATTGTCTACAATCAAAAAATGAGCTTGTCGACGATCAAAAACACTCTTTGTGAGATTCCCAGTGGACTCCTATACGATTGAAAATGCTAGCTCGGTTGAAATAAAATTTGAATAATATATAAATTTATGTAGTAATAAAATAATTTTTTTATTCTACTTTTAAATCAAACATTTTACTTAAGCTGAACTTTTGAGCAGGTAACCACAACTACTGTATTCTTTAAATATATCATAACGATACTTATGCGCCACCCTGTATTTTGTATGGTCATTAGCATTTTTGTATATGCTAGACACAGAAGACAAAAATGTAAAGTGTGTAAAAGCAATAAATAAGGTCATACAAAACTTTATGGTTTTAAAAAGTTACTGCTTTTAAAAACTGTAGAAAAATTGTGTTGCTTGAACAAACATACTTAAAGTAAAATTTTCTCGTTTCTAAGGTGCTGTTTTTAAGTGACAGGCGATTGATTGTATTGTTAAATTTATATAAAAAACGCTCAGTTTTTTAGTCTTTGGAAACAGCTCATAAGTTCTTCTCAAATGATTTTCTATTTGAGGAAAATTATATTTTGGTAAAAAAAAATTATCAAAAATATGATAAAATCATTTTTCTGGCAACGCTGATGTTCATTATGTTAGGTTCTAAAAATAATTTACCTTGGTAGCACTTCTTGAAAAAGCACTCAATTTTAAATAGCCATATTTGAGTCACTCTCCTTAAAATGAGAGGACTTTTTTATTACTCTCTTCAAATTGAGTACTTTGATAACTTACTTTGTTATCTTCTCGGCCGCATTTTCAATGCCATCAACAGCTCTATACAAACCACATAAAACCGCAATTTCTTCTTCTACTCGTGAAAGAATGAATTGGTTAAAACTACCACCGCCCGTTGCATGGACCTCCGTTTTGTTGTGGGCCAGTTTCCGGCGGATGTTCCCTTTCCAATCTATCCATGCCTGTATAAACATTATAACATATACGTTTTTATTTTTACATTTTTGAACATTTTAAAAATACCTTTTTCCAGCCGGAAACTTCTTTCAAAGGTGGACCTTTACCATTCAGTTTGTTTGACAACTGTGCCCATAGTTCCTCTTGTGCCACTTTACCACCCTTGAAAAAACCACGAGCTATATCTGGATGGTCAGCCGCCATAAACTCTAAAAAGACCTTATCCTGTTTGGAACTTTTGTGTTTTCCCCTTGTAAGAAAGGTTTTAAAGCAAGGACCGGATTTTACGAACGGAAAACACAAAATTAATTTTTATTTTTTAAATAAAAAATTTTTGTGTGTGAAAAAAAAAATATTGTTTTTCTGTGTTTAAAATTTAAACGAAAAAGAAAAAAAAACATTTCTTTGAAAACAAAATTTATAGTTTAAAAAAAAAAAGCAAAAACTTTTTTTGTAAAAAAAAAACAAATACAAATTTTCAAAAAACTTTTTTTTTTGTTGAAAAATATTTCTTAAAACGTTTTTTTTAGATTTTTTTTCTATGTATGTATTTTTCAAAAATGAAATATGTATGTACCTATGTATTCTCAGAAACCTCTTCATAAATTTTATTTAAATTTGTTTTGAAGAATGAAATTTTTATGACAATGCACACTGGGAAATTCCGGCCAAAAATTATTATTTTTTTTTTTTTTTTTTGATTTTAATAAAATTTTGATGACAGATTAAGCGAACACTTCAAAACATACAACTCATTTCTTATTTTGGCTCTTAGATAACTATTTTACTGTTAATAGTGGAGCAAAGAAGATAATTTGTTTTCTTATAAATTTATAAAGTTTTTAAAGTTGATATTTGTGCTTTGAAATAAAAGTAAGCTATGATTTTTTTTTCAAGTATTCTTTGAAAATAAGCACGTTAAGTTTAAGCCGTATTAGTAACTAATTATTCCATGTGATAATTGTGATTTTGTGCGCGTTAGTTTTTTGGATAAGTGAAGTGATTGTGAGTTACTTTAAAAATTAATAAAACCTAAAGTAAGCCAAATTTAAAGAGACCATAACAAAAAAGGTGAGGCTAGGGGAGGTTAAGTGATAATTAGATCTAGTACAGGCATTTCCAAAAATTTTTTGGTTGTGTATTAGTGAGTACCAGAGAGTAAAAAAATTGAGAGAATGCATTCATTTACAGCCGAAATAAAATGTTAGTAATATATTTTATAAGTTGTATAACACAAAGGTACAAAATAAAAATTTTTTGTGTTGATAAAATATTTGTAGCAATTCTTTACCAATTCAATGTCGCTGATTTTAAAACTGCACTTTTTTTTATTCGGAGGCTTTTTGATTCTAAATCAGTTTCAAATATCTTATCAAACTATTGTAAAAAAATTAAAGATTTTTATGTTTTAAAAATTCATAAAAAATAAATATTGCACGCAAATCACAGCTGATAGAAAAAAAGTGCTGTTTTAAAATCAGCGACATTGAATTGGCAAAGAACTGCTACACATTTTCTAGCAACACAAAAAATGTTTAATTTTGTTCCCTCGTGTTATAAAAAAAATCTTCTAAATTTATACTTTTATGGCAGTTTCGTAATAGCAGAATGCTTTTCAAATGGGATGAACTTAATTTAATTTACGTTGCTTGGAACAAATAAATTTTAAATCCGAAAAAATGTGTTCGCATAGGTAAGTAGTGCCGAATAAAGAGAGGCACTTAAATGAATTTTTTTTCAGATCAGGATAGAACTTGCCATCCAAATCTTTCCAGAACTCTACAATATTATTTTCGTCTAGAGCATTTACTTCGCTTCGTAGTATGATTAGTTCTGATTGAATATCAAATTCGAAGTTGCTTACTTCGCAACGAAAAGGGTTTTCGAAAAGATCTAATAGCGGTTGTAAAATTACAAAATCTTGAAACCTGTCTTGGAAATTATTGAAAAGTGTTTCAAATATTTCGGCAGATTCATATCTTTTGTCGATTTCGAGAGTTCTATAAACAAGTGAAGTTTTTGGGAAAAAATTAGAACCTGCTGTCACATTTGCTTTTATCTGTATAGGATTACACATAAATTGTAGCAAAACAAAACTTTTTTTAACTTGTTTTTTAAATATTTTTACTTACTTAAGAAAAGAGTTTCCAAAGAAAAAAAACCCACCGACGCGATTGGTACAGAAACAAAAAGATTTTTACAATAACAAAATACCAACAAACTCTTGTGGCTTTTTTTTTTTTTAATAATTTCTGCATTTAGGTACGTCTTTTTAACGAAAGAAAAAGGGACCCTTTTACAGGCATCAAAGAATTTTTTTCACAAACAAAACACATAGCGTTAGCTTAAATGCAAAACAATGTAGATATTATTTGAAAATTACAAATTAATAGAATACAATATTTTTTCCTTAATAATATATCGGTTAACGCATTTTTATCTGAAATATTAAAAATTGATTTTAAATCTCAAATAATTACCATTTTACAAAGTTCTTTGCTTTGCATGTAAACTTATGAAATGTTATATTATTCTACATTTGTCTTAAAATTTAAACTCTAAATAAAAATTGCACGCAAGGCATTGAATGTTACCAAAAGCATATTTGACCGCACAATATTTTTTGAGTGTTAGCTGAAACAAAATAACATAGCATCCGCTAGACATGTACACTTGTCGAAGTCACATCGACGACTGAATTGAAGAGCATAAAAATATGTCTAAGTATTGGTGTGCACAATTGTGCAAAGAAATGGAAATCCCTGATCTAGTACTATTAAGTATCAAAACTAAGTACTATACATTTCAGCTGCCACCGCCTGCCACCCTAGTAGCCAGATCATTTTTAGTAATTTCCTATATTTGTATAAGATTAGCGTGACGGACTGGGTGATCTTCGCCCAGCCCAAACAACTTAAGCCAGACACTTGAAATTTTGTATGTAGACTCCCCTCTCAATGTGTCAATAAAAAAAGTAGAGAGTTTTGGAAATTAAATTCATAAGGGGTTAGAAATGGGTAGAAACGGGTAAAATTAGCATCATTATATCTCGTGATCTAACAGAGGTAGATGTAAAATTCAAAAAATACAGTTATTGAATCGAAAATTTAATTGACCACTATTCTCCGTTTTTGGCAACTTTGGTATTCTGTGCCCATGTTCTGTAACTTCCACGCGTGGGGTTTTAATTGAAATGTGAGAAATGAAACAAAAATGCCATAAATTGAAACAAACATGTTTTTCTCACTAAACTATTACTGTAACATTTTTGGTGTGTAATAGCTGTAACGTAAGGAAATTAAGCGCCAAAAATGTTACAGTAACAGTTAAGTGAGGAAAACATGTTTATTTCAATTTATGGTATTTTTGTTTCATTTCTCACATTTCAATCGAAAAGTTTCTCAACGCGGGAGTTACAGAACATGGGCACAAAATACCAAAGTTGCCAAGAACGGAGAAAATTTCGATCCGAATCGAAACGCAGAATAGGGGTGATTACCATGTGTTGGGTACTTTTTTGAAATTTGCACATTTTGGGTATAAAAAAGGGCAACAATAAAATGTTGGTACTTTTTTGGTAAACAATTTATCTTCTTAAAGTAATAAAGACAAAAATAAAGTTAAATTGTGTTCTCTTCTCTTTAAAAGCTCTTATACAAATTTTGGTACCTTTTGGAAATTCGAATATATAAAATACCGTTGGTACTTTTTTTTGTGAAGTTATTTTTATTTTTATACTGAATATATGCCCAATATTTGAATGCCAAATTTCAGCTATTTACTGAAAGAACAGATATTTGCTATATATATGTAGCTGTGCAGTCGCGAGTACAGGGGAAGAAAAAAGAATTGGTACACATCCTTACCCATCTCAACCCCCACCCACCTTAAACGGAAAAATATATACCATTTCTATGATCTTTCCAAATGAAATTTTGCAAAATGGTATGTTTCAGTTGAGGGTTCCTAAACAATCCCCCCGTCACCCATCCCACAGGAGCTCAAGTCGGATCCACGTCTGAGTTATGTTAAGATATATATACATATGTTTATGTATTTATATAATCACATAAGTTCACATATTATATTATAACCATAAATGATCATATCTACTTTTATTTGCTCAGGTAGGCAAAAAGGTGGGGACAGGAGATGAGCATATATAGATATTCCACAAACTACTAATATAATCGCTTTAAATGATCATATTTTATTAAATCTCCAAAGCCTTTTTTAATTTTGTTCGATACTTTTGGGTCTTCAATGATCTGGCCAACCCCTGTATGTACGTGTCTAAAATTTTACCTGGGGATCAAACATGCTATTCTTATGTTGGATACCAAATGTCAGCCATTTACGTACAGAAATAAAAAAGTTATGGATTTTTGGCCGGAATTTCCCAGTGTGCAATGCTTAAATATAATTATTTTGTTTTTTTATGTTTTTAAGAAAACGTTTTATTTTAAAAACTTTATTTTATGTTTTTAAGAAAACGTTTTATTTCAAAAACTTTATTTTATTTATCAAAAAGTAATTTCAATTTTTGGGAATACAAAATTTTAATTTCAAAAGATTTTTTATTCGTGCCTAATTCCCAGAATTTCAACTAATTGTAGTGGGGAATGTAAGATGAGATAAACCCACTGTTTATTGTTGATGTGTTTTGTTTAAACTTTGATATTATTACAAGTAGAACTGTTGCTATAAGTCTTATACGTTTAACAGTTTTATTTGGTTTAATATCTTTAGTTTTTCTAAAATCTTTATGGATGAAGTTTCCTGATGATCTGGCCTAAGCAACCAGTGAAATGCGCATAGGAATAGCTTATCCCATCAACAATAAATTTCAAGTGTTTTTATCAATAATAAAAACTGGGAATTAAGCACGAATAACAAAATCTTTTGAAATTAAAATTTTGTATTCCCAAAAATGAAATTACTTTTTGATAATAAACAGGCAAGTGCACGGCCTAAAAAAACACTTAGGCCCTAAATTTGTAAAACGCAAACGCAATGCCAAAATAATATTGAAAGCCAAAACAATGTCAACAAATTATCAAAATTTTATTGTTGCTTTCTACAGAAATACATATTGCGTTTTAAAATTATCAACGCCACAAGATATGCAGCGTTAAAAATTTAAAAATTCAATATACATTTCTATAGAAAACAACAACAAAATTATGAAATATTTTCGAGTTTGTTTTTGCTTTCAATATAATTTTTGGCGTTGCGTTTGCGTTTTACAAATTTAGGGCCTTAATTAACATCTTTTGTAAGTTGTTGTTGTTTTTATTTTGTTTTTCTTAACCTACTTACAACTACAATTAAAGTTGAGAGAATTTCAACTAATTGTAGTGGGGAATGTAAGATGAGATAAACCCACTGTTTATTGTTGATGTGTTTTGTTTAAACTTTGATATTATTACAAGTAGAACTGTTGCTATAAGTCTTATACGTTTAACAGTGTTATTTCGTTTAAAATCTTTAGTTTTTCTAAAATCTTTATGGATGAAATTTCCTGATGATCTGGCCTAAGCAACCAGTGAAATGCGCATAGGAATAGCTTATCCCATCAACAATAAAATTAAAGTGTTTTTATCAAGAAAACAAACTGGGAATTAAGCACGAATAACAAAATCTTTTTAAATCAAAATAAAAAATAATACGGAAGCAGGACCAGCGGCAAAAAAAAATTAAAAGAATTGTACATGATGTAAGTATGTACAGTCTGTCAATAATGAGTTTGCACATTGAAAACAAATATGGTTTAGCTAAATTATTAGCAATTAAGTTGTACTTTTTGTTAAAAAATATATTTTTCATATATGTATCATAAATCTAAAGATACTTAAAGAGATCATGTTGAAAAAAAACTTGAAATCTGTTTGAAATAAGAAAGAAATACAACAAAAACAAATTTATACTTCATTTCACACTGTCAATAAACTGTTTGCACAAACATGTTTTGTTTGTATTACTCTTCGCACATCTTATATTTTTTTATCTCTTTTTTAAATTAGCGGTGATTTACCGTTATAAAATGCGAACATTGTTCATATTCAGGACTGTTTATGTTAGTTTGTGCTAAATTTTTGTAATATACGCGTCGTAAAGTGGCATAATTTTAAATATTAAAAATGCCAGGAAAAAGATTACCGTATAACATAATTCAGTTGATTTATTATAATCGCCAACTAGGAAAAAGTGCTGAGGAGTTGTCAGAAATGTTTTCAGTTTCAAGGAGAACAATTTATAACGTTATAAGTCGGGCTGAAAAAGAGGGAAGACTGGAATTAAAACAAGGAGGTGGAAGAAAAAATAAAATTAACAAACGTGCCGAGCGTTTAATAACAAGAAAAGTGTCTCAAAACCCAAAAACTTCCACTAGAGCACTTGCGGCAGAGCTAAAGGAAGAGCTTGGTGTTGTTGTTTGCCACGAAACAGTGCGTCAAACCTTAATAAAAAATTAATACTCATCAAGATCAGCAAGAAAGAAACCACTACTGTCAGCAGCAAATGTAGAGAAGAGACTTTCCTTCGCTACTTTAAACGTTTTACACCCGAATGACTATTGGGATAATGTTATTTTTTGTGATGAAACGAAGATGATGTTGTATTACAACGATGGACCATCTAGGGTGTGGCGACAGCCTTTAACTTCTCTAAAACAACAAAATATCATCCCAACTGTAAAATTTGGAAAAATGTCCATAATGATCTGGGGCTGTATATCAAGTCAAGGAGTGGGTAATCTTGCTTTTATAGACTCAACGATGGACGCGCATCAATACTTGAATATTTTACAGACTCATTTACTTAGCAGTGCACAGAAATTTGGATTCATTAGAGACAATAAACCACAATTTAAGTTTTATCAAGATAATGATCCAAAGCATAAGTCCCACGTGGTGCGGATGTGGCTGCTATATAATTGTGGACATGTCATCGACACACCCGCTCAAAGTCCCGATCTCAATCCTATTGAGAATCTATGGGTGTATTTAAAAAAACAAGTCGCTAAACGCCAGCCAAAAAATATGGCATCGTTAAAAACAGCAATATTAGAAGAATGGCAGAAAATTCCTACGAATTATGACCTAAAGAAGTTAATAGGTTCAATGAAAAATCGTCTACAGTGTGTGGTAGATGCAAAAGGTTTCCATACCAAATATTAAATATTCTGAAAAAAAAAGTTTTCAATGTTTTCACCAAAACAAAAGGCTCAAGAAAATGTTTGTGCAAACTTTTTATTGACAGTGTGAAATGAAGTATAAATTTGTTTTTGTTGTATTTCTTTCTTATTTCAAACAGATTTCAAGTTTTTTTTCAACATGATCTCTTTAAGTATCTTTTGATTTATGATATACATATATAAGAAAAATACTATATTTTTTTTAACAAAAAGTAGAACTTAATTGCTGATAATTAAGCTAAACCGTGTTTTCTTTTCAATGTGCAAACTCATTATTGACAGACTGTATTTACATATGTATGTATAAGCTTTTTTGCCCACACTTTTTTTAAAAATTGTTTTTATATCAGAACGAATTCTTCAAAAAGTTGGGACGATCTCATTTTCAATAGAATTGAAATGATTAGGTGTGTTCCACAAGATCTCGGGCAAGTTCGGACTAATGAGAGTAAAATGAAAATTACTCTCTAAATTTGCCAAATTACCCAAATCTGCTGGAACGCAAAAAACCATTTTCGCACTTCTTCAAATACTAATGCTGCTTACTTTTCAAATTAAGATCTATTTAAGTGATTTTAGACCCTTAAAAGTAATAACATTATAAAACCAAAACATTTGCATCATTGTAATTTTTTATATTTTGTTTTTTTATATTAAAGATTAAGGGAAATACCTATGTATGCAATAACGTTTTTACCACTTGAATTTTTTTGCAAAAACCTTAAATTTGGTTTTTTAATTAAAACTAAACTTTTTCTTTTGCTTGTAAATTTCCGGAATTATTTATCAGTTCAAAAGTAAACACAACCAGCTGATTGTTTTTTTCTTGTCCGAACTTACCCAAAGAAAAAGTTCGGGCAAATTTGTACAGGAAATGAAAAATATAACTCTCTCAATTACTCTCTTAATTGCACAAAAATTGTTATGTGGAACGCTTTTGGGTAACTTTGTGCAAGTTCGGACTGTTTCGTTATGCATGTGGAACAGAGCTATTATTGGTAAACGCAAATTATATTTATTACAAGTACATGCAAGTGATCAGCTGTTCAATTGTTTTATTTTCGATATTGTCAAAATTTGCTTACATTTTAGTGCGCCATGATTTTTTTTTTTTTTTGTTTTCTTTATGGTTGGCTGTTTGACAGTATCAAATGTTTTTACACAAACAAAATTAATGTTGTTTTTTTTATTGTTGATTTGTTGTTGACTTGCATATACTTGGTATAAATATACTTTGGGTAAACGTTTCATAAATTTATTCATTTTCACAAAACTACTAGTAATTGTTTTTTTTTTCTTTATGTCAAAATTTTACGTTGTCAAAAATGTTACAATTTCACACAGCCCAAATATTAATATTTTCTACCACAAACAAATTTCATTTCACCATAGAACTTTGCTACCGTTTCACACACACCCAAAGTCTGAAATTTTTTTATTCAATAACTTTTATACAAATTTATTTTTTTTTTTGTTTCTTTTAAATAAATTTTTTTCCCAAAAAATTTGTGTAAATTTTCTATTGATTTGAATACATTTTTATAATATTAATGAATAATATAAATTGAAATAATAGTCAATTTAAATTCCAAGAGAAGAAATGAAATTTGAAAGACATTATCGTTAATTATTTGAAACTGATTTATATTCGTCAGCATTCTTTGTGTCACACTGGATAGTGATACTATAAATTGAATTTATTTAACTCAACAATTTTAACAAATAGAAACTGGGAATTATTTCCTTCCGAAGGTAACTTTATATTATATTCAACATTTTTCATTTTTCGAATTTAGTCTATGAGCTAAATTTCAGTTATGTATTTCATAAAGCTTTTTTGTAATAGTTCTATTCCTTCAAATTTTTCAGAAATGACTTTAAACACTACCAGACTATTATATTAGCCCAATTCACAATCTTGTGCAAATGGTCTTGCATCGTAGCATTTGCAAAATGGAATAGTAAATACCATAGCATACTTTTGGGATTATGGTTAAAACCATAACTATATATCGTAGCATTTGCAAAATGGTATAGTATATTTTTACTCTACACCAACAAAATATACAGCAATGCACTTGCTACTCTTTTGCAAATATGCAACGCCTAAAACCAATAGTTTATATTTACTCGAGTTGATTGCAAAACGACAGCTAACACTCAGTGAACCAAGCCGATCTGAAAAATGTTATAGTATTTAATATAATCCCAAAAGTATACTACACTATTCACTATACCATTTTGCAAATGCTACGATGCAAGACCATTTGCACAAGATTGTGAATTGGGCTATTGTATTTTCTTTTTACATTTCACCTTAGCCTTCCTTTGGAAAGCAATGAGGTATATTGTATGTACAGAAAAATTTACAATTATTAGACACCAGCAGAATGTAATGCATTTTCTGGTGTTAAATAAATTCAATTTATAGTATCACTATCCAGTGTCACACAAAGAATGCTGACGAAGGCCGTAGCGGGCCAGAAAATGCATTACATTCTGCTGGTGTCTAATAATTGTAAATTTTTCTGTACATACAATATACCTCATTGCTTTCCAGAGGAAGGCCAAGGTAAAATGAAAAAAAGAAAATACAATATAATAGTCTGGTAGTGTTTAAAGTCATTTCTGAAAAATTTGAAATTAATAGAACTATTACAAAAAAGCTTTATAAAATACATAACTGAAATTTAGCTCATAGAATAAATTCCAAAAATGAAAAATGTTGAATAAAATTATATTAGGAAATTTTCTCAAAATCTATATGATTTCTGCAACTATGTGTGTGGTGAAAATGGCTTTAAATACGAATATGTTTAAAGAAAATCGTAGTAACACAATCAATGGGTTAGTTGTTTTAAGGTAAGTTTCTCCTTTCTTGTATGGCTTACAGCAATGTATGGTTTTCCTGTCTTCATATTAAAAAAATAAACAGAACGTTTAGGCCAAATGCTTTCGTATATGTATTTATAAAATGCCATAAAATGGAAATCATTCCTTTGGCATTACACATTTTAAGTGCATTTTTGTAAATAATTGTTGTTGTTGTATATTAAATCAAAAGTTTAAAATATTTTTAATAATTTAAATAACTAGTTATGTTTTCGTCCAAAAAAATGTACCGTTTTTTTCTTGATTGTACTGTTTTTTTGTATTCAATGTACTGTATTTCCGCATTAAATGGGTGAAAAAAACAAAATGTCGGAAAATGGAAAAAAAATTGCGAAAATGGCGAAAAATCGCGAAAATTTTAATATTTCAAACAAAATTGATAAAAAGTCCCTAAAACTATAAGGAATGGCTAAAATTCGGTAAAAATTGCTAAATTAGTCTACTATTTATAATAAATCGTGAAAGCTGTAAAGAATTAAAAAACTTACAGGAACAAATCGCGAAAAATTGCAAAATTTTAAACAAACCCAAAAACTAATTTGAGATCGCAAAATCGAAATGCAGAAAACTAAAAATGCTGAAGAAATCCATTTCGAATGGGTACGGATTTTATGACATACCCGATTAAGTTTTTTAAAAATTAAAAAAAAATTTAAGTTCACGCACTTATTGTGTCTCATTTGACGAATTCGTCGTACTATGCGAAGTTCGTCGTTCTTCCCAGTTGTGTTTCTAGCATAACACAATACAACTATTTTAATATATAAACATATATATAGATAAACTGTTTTTTGATTTTAAGAATTCATAAAATTTAATTTCTTAAAATTTATGTGCATTAACGTTATTGAAATAAAACAATGGACCGTGCAAAACTAATAAATTTGTCATAAATGGTTGGTAAGTTGCTACAGAAAAAGTAAGTGCTGGTTCACACAAGTCAAGTTTGACTCTTCAAGTCTTGATCTTTTAGGAGAGAAGGGAAAAGAGAATGCCATTTCTTTTCCCCTCTCTCCTTAAAACTCAAGACTTGACGAGTCAAACTTGACTTGTGTGAACCGGCACTAACTATTGTAATTTCGTAACAGAACGGCACGGAACAAACAGTAACAGAAAGTAAAGACTAATTCTGCAAGCTGGGATTAATTGTTTATGTAAAGGAAAAAAAATTATTTTCTGTAATATTTCAAATTTATTAAATGTTATTATAAATAGGACTTAAAATACACGTATATTTTAATAGTAACTGTGGAAACTGTATAAATGCATTTGAATAATAATCATACATCCATATGTATATAAATTATCACGCATGTCATAGAGTACAATTCCGTTCGGAAACGGAATTCATTCCGTATTTTGGAGCTTCAGAAAATGACAAAACATTTTTTCGGAATAAAACCATCTTTGTTTTTATGAACGGAATGCGAGTTTTCTGTATCTGAAAGGCTAAAAACTATCAAAATACACTTTCTATCAATAAACAAATATGTTTTCTTCAATTCCGAACGGAATCATTCCGATTGGAATTGTACTCTGTGACATGACCCTATAAAATATAATACATGCTATGTACATTAAAACATTGTATGTATTTATTATACATAATTTTTTTTTTTAATTGTACAATAATTGTGTTTGTTAAATTATAATTGGCAGGTTTATTTGTTGTTAAAATTTTTTAATTATGGTAAAAGACACTTTATTTTGAATGAAAATTAATTTTTGTTACAAGTACTGTTAGAAGAAAAAATTGAATATTATAAAAAAATTTTGGGCTATCAAATTTGTTGACATTGTGTTTAGTAAATTTAAGGTGGATTAAGGTTTACACAAGGCGAATTCATAAAGGTAACATTTTCCAGTCATCTGTTTATTGTTTATTTGTTTGTGTGTATACTGACTGTCAAGCTTTGTTTACATTTTGTGAAAAAATTAATTCAGATTTAAAATTCAATAAAAATTTAAATAGTTGAAAAAAAAAACTTATTTAAATTGTATAAAACAAAAAAAAAAGTGAAAAAATATAAACACAAGAAATTAAAAATGCGTAAGGAATAAGTGGAGCCACAATTAATTCGCAATTGAGGAGTTTCTTAAGCAATCGTGTATATTTTATTAACAAAAAATTTCCTTTTTTATATTTTCAACAAATATTTTTGACATTCATTCTAACTTTTTACAAAAACAAAATACATAGTATTTTTCAATAAAAAGGGATAGCTAGCATAAATCTATCTCATGACGCGGCCACCTTTATAAATTCGCCTTGGGTTTACATACAATAAATGCATAGTATGTTATGAAACATTTTTTTATTTATACGTTCATCAAACAAAACTACCAAATATAGAAAACATGGATTTATTATAGAAATTAGAAAAATATCAGCGTACATATGTATATAAAATATGGGTAAAAAATGTGATGAGAGATTCGTTACTCGTTCGTTTTGGTTAAGAAAAATTAAGAAAATAACTATTTTCTTTAGTCATCTGTAAGAAAAAGAATTAAGTAAATTATTAATAATAATTCATCATCAACTTAAAAACTCTAAAACAAACCTAAAACTTTCGATGCTTTATCATAGTTGTCCGACAAACTTTTCTTTATTTTATCAAAAGAACTTTGTACCTCATCACTGTGATCACCATCATGATAATAAACGAAGTACACCGCAACACCACCAATTAAAATAATTACCAGAAACGCACTAATAATTGCCATCAAAACTCCCAATGCGCAATTGAAGCAGCTGAAAAACAACATATGTAAAAAATAGAAAAATATTTAGTAAAAATGTATTTATTAGAAATATTACAACAAAATAAGTACGAGTGATGTCAAAAATTCGTTAAAGGAATGCTTACAAAAGTTTCAATTAAAAATTCTAAAAAACATTAACTTTTTGAAAAGGTCTGTCCCATATTAATTTTTTGTGTAATAGGTACTGTGTCTTAAATTAATAGTGAAGTCAGTTCTATCTCAGTTCGCGTTGAGTACGGACGTCTCTCACAAAACACCGGATAGTTATTTTACAACAACAAAATTGACGTTTAAAGTCTCGAAACAAATACATTTATTTTGTAATCTCGGCTGTGGATTTTTCTTTATTTTTTATTGAACTCTACAACGTGCCGATTACCAAAACACTAGCAGGGCTAGGAAAAATACATATGGCCCCGGGGGCCAAGTCTTATAATCTAGATTTAAAAAAAATCTAATATGAAAAGGACCAAAAGGTCAATAAACATTCCAGTAGGTATGCTTTCAAACCTACCTACAACATCAAAAAATAGGTTTAGTGAACTAGCTAAACTTAATGATATGGAATTGGATACATCTTCCTCCAACATTACAGAAGTTAAAACAGTAAAACCTCCACCATTGGTAGTGGATGCCAATATTAACTTAAATGATCTCCAAAAATTATTAGGTAAAGATTCAATTTACAAACGAACATCCATTGGAACTAAGGTATTCTCAGGTATCCTCAAAACTCCGATACATACGAAAAATGCAAAAATATCTTATTAAACAAAAATATTGAATTCCACACTTTCAACTCGAAAGAAAATCGTCTTTACACTGTGTTCTTGTACGGTCTTCCTAAACTAAGCATTGATGATATCAAAAAAGATATTCAAGAATATAATCTAACACCTTCATCTATTAAAGAAGTGAGTACAAAATTCAGTTCAGTTAACAATGCAGTTTATAAAGTACAATTTGCTAGAAAAAACTTTAACCCAAAATCACTATGCAACATTATAGTACAATGGAAAAAATATAAACCAAAAAAGAACGACAACCCAACTCAATGTTGGAATTGCCTTATGTATGGCCATGGAGGCGAACACTGTAATCGCATTCCAGCATGTATGTTATGTGCCAACCAACACCATACCCAAGTTTGCCCACTTCAGAATCAAGTTTTTTCTTGTTTTAATTGCAAAAAGCATGGAAAAGAAAGAACCGATCACTCAGCAAATGATATAAATTGCCCTTTTCGATAGAAAAGCTCGCAACAGCATTTCAGTAATAACATCCACATTCAGAGTTGCCAATTTAGCGCCTTTGGCGCTAGATTAAGCGCTTTTTAACTGTCGAAAAGGCGCATATTTTTTCCTTAGCGCTTTTTTTAAAAAGAGCGCTAAATTAGCGCTTTTATTGATACCTAACATTTTTGTACTTTTATTTGCATACATTAAAATCAAGACACATTAAACCAAAATTTGTTTCCGTTTTGAAAATACTTTACTCTGAAAAGCATTCTATACAAGGAAAGAAGTTTATTTTCTAAAGAAATCCATTTCGTTTCTTAAAACAAGAAAATTCAAAACTAAATAACTGATTTTAACTTATTTTGTTCGTATTAAGTAAAAGTTTCTTAAATAAAGGAACATTTTCTCATGATTAAAAAATTCACGTTTTTGGTATATGATCAAAAATTTCAAGAAGCATTTATTTAATATTAGTCTGATTTTAAAATAGAATCAAGAAAGAAAGTTTTTTTTTATAAACTAACTAGTGCTATACGTTTTTATGGAAAAATTTTAGGCTTTTCTTCTGATTTTGTAAAATAAAAAGCAAAGAAAACTTGATTTAAGCAACTATAGAATTAAAATTAATTTTTTAGCTGTATTTTAGTAAATTTTAGTTCGCTTTGAGTCACAACTTTTTGCTTATGTTTATATACAATAAGAAATTTTTGGCTTGGACGAGAATAGTGCAAAATTTTCGTGGTTCAAGACATATTTTCTGGTGAATTAGTAAATAATTCTTTCCGTGTATAGTTGAAATTATATTCTTTAATCTTCCTTAAATATCAGAAAAGGCTTTTTAAAAATATTAAAGATTTATTAACACTGCTCGGCAAAAAACTAAAAAAGTCGATCTAGAGAACTTGATTATGTGATTTTAATTCACTTTAGCGTGCTAAATGCAAATAGTTTATTCAATCACGTCTAGTTAACATTTTGTTTACTGATTTCTTGCTTTTTTTATTCATAATATACCTGGATTTCTGATAAATGATAAAAATACTAATTTGCATGGAAAAATATAATATAAAATATAAAATAATTATTTGTAAAATATCAATATCGTTCTCAAGTTATGATAAAATATATGTAGCATAAATGCCTTATTTCGGTCAAAATATAACGACCCCTAACCGCGAAAATAACGTAAGCGACAAAAATCAAATTTTACAGGAGAGAGCTTTTTTATTTTATTACATATTAATTTTGTATGAAATTTGCCGCTTACAATAAAATTGTTTTTGCTATAAAATCGTAACTCCCCGTCTACAACTGACATGATTTGCTGTTATAACATGATGTTATAAAAGCGTTGTTAAAACATTTGCATTAACAACCGTGTTATAACATGAGAAAACCTCTAACATGATGAGTCTATACTTAACACTAACATCATTTTAGTGTTAATGTTAATCATTTCATGTCAGTTGTAGACTGTATGTAACGGTACTTTTTGTGACCATGACATTTTAGGAGATGATGCAAGTGTTGCCAATAAAGTCATTTATTAAAAAAAAAACGAAAATTGAAAATCATGTCGCTTACGTTATTTTCGCGGTTAGGGCTCGATAAGTCTAGCCCATAAAAGAACAAGACATGATAGAAACAACTGAAAACGGATTTGAATTTAGCGCAGTAGCATCTTTGTTTTTCATAAATTTTTATTTAAAACGATTTTTTTTGACGGCCAGTGTTACTAATAAAACTTGGATCTTGAACATGTCATTAAGTTTTTTATTTAAATTTTATTTAGCGCTTTTTGATTGGAGACACGGCGCTTTTTGATAAGAAATAGTTCACAGCCCTGTCCACATTACCAATCCCAACAACAACAACATAAATCATAATACTCTCTTGTATGAAAATTGCGTGAGAGGAAATAATGATCTCTTTAAAGCACGATGGCCACGTTCAAACTGATTTGACAAATAATATGTATGTATTGGTAATATTTGGTTTTGCTTAACACAGCAACGTATCAAACTCAAACGTGTGGTTAATTTGGTCGCAAAATATTTTTATGTTTACAAATTTTTTTTTTTTTTTATAGAAATGTGAATGACATAGAAAATTGTTGCATAGCTATTGCTCTGGCATATGCAGGAAAATACTTTTCTTTGTATTTTTGAAGAAGAACTTTATACTGAGAATTTTTCTCATCTCTGTTGCTGTATTCCTTGGATTTAACCTGCCATAAAGCAGGCAAACCACGGTATACTTCAATAAATTCAAGTACAAAATTTGTTTCCTTCATTTTTTATTTAACCACAAAATTTTTACCGTACGGTGTTGTCGCTGCGAAAACTGAATAAAAATGCCATTTGACGTTTTTCGCAGCAACACATCAAATTCGCTTCAAATCATAGTAGCAGCGGCAGTGAAAATCTAAATTGTTTTGATTTTCGTCAAACTCACATCAACATATACGTGTGAGATTTTTTTCACTAACACAATCAAAAAAAAACTGAGTTTGACAAATCAATTTGATACGTGGCCATCATGCTTAATATAGACGAACTCTTTAATATTTTTACTACAGCAGTGCAACAGTGCAGTGTTACCGTCGGTTATTTTAAAAAAGTACCAAAAAAAGGGGACATCTACAAAAAAATTGGCACCATTTTTTGAGGTTTCATTAATCAGAAGTTCTCTCGAGAAGTAATTTTTATAAAATATTTACTTTAATGTTTTGGTAATTCAAAAACGTTAAAGTTGTTTTCTGCCAAACATGTTTTTTGGATTATGACATTGTTGCAGCAAATCGAAGATATTAATGGAATGTGTTTTATATAAACATTTATTTTTTCATTCTGAATATGTACATACAAGATATTGTATTGCACAGGTAGCAGAGAACAGCTTTATACAATTGAAAAAAAATCGCATTTAATCAACAGCAACAAATACACTCGCTTGCGGTCATACAATGAAACTTGCGCAACCGCAAATATTCGCTGCTGGTTTGCAGTCATTCAAATAACGCACTTCGTGCTTTGTTATTTATATAATCGTTAGCTTCGTTTTTTAATAAAGATGTTTGAGTGTTCGGTAAGACAATGATTGTTTTGGTAAAGAAAAAAAAAAATACAAACAAAAAAGCCTGAAATGAAACAATCATTACTCATGAAGACATTCAGCAGCAACTTTGTAGTAAAAGGAAAAAAAAAATGAAATGAAACTAAACACACATACATATGTATGTACACACAACCCAACAAACACGAAGGTTTGATTTCAAATTGAAAATGATTTGAAATCAAATGTTTTCTCAAACGACAAACGTTTGATAATGATTTGAAAATCATTTGAAAATCATAGCGTTCTCAACAAAAAGGGGAAATTATTTTCAAATTGAAAAATGCCTTTATTTTCAACTTGCTTTCAAACGTAATTCTCAAATGTTTTTCAAATGTGGATTATAATACAATGTGGAATATAAATAAAAATATTTTATTTTTTTTAATATAAATTTATTATTTATTTAAATAAACTGTGAGATAAACATTCGGCACCATAGCTTAAAGATTAAATAATGTCCTCTAATTCTTGGAAAGACAAACTACTTGGCTCCCTTTTATTTTGAGGATTGTAGCACCGCGATCGTTCAACAAACTTTCTTCACTTTCCCGTTTTATTTTCCTTTTTTTCGTATTTTTAATCATTGAAATTACTCACAAATAATTTTTTATTTTTCACAAGAAATAAGCTGTTCACTTTATATTAAAATTTATTTTTAATAGAAAAACACATGTAACCGCAAAGAAAAAAATTTAACTTTAATCGCCATTTTTACTGATTACATTTATTTTTCGCTTTAGTATTGCCAAGTTTATTTTTGATTTGATTTAACATTTGACATCAAATTGATAAAACATTTGATATCAAATGTTTATTTTCAAATCATTATCAATTTGAATTTAAATGTTAAATCAAAAAATTGAAAAACGTTTGAGAATTGTGTTTGATGTCAAATGACAAAGTCATTTCATATCAAAGGTTTGACTTCGTGTTTGTTGGGAACTTCCATAGAAACAGACTTTTTTTTCATTTTAAAAAGTACAGTAGTAGTAGGTATGTACAATGTATTCTTGTTATTGTTGTTTTTATTGTTGTTAATTTGGAAAAAGCGTCTCATCGAGTGGTTTATTGCTGTTGTTAATGTAAACAAAAGTATAAGAATGTGTTCTTTTGAATTTACTCAGTTGTGTTATATTGAGTGAGCAACAAAAATGCAAATAAAGCACTTTCAATAAAAAACGAATAAATGCAAAAATAAAATGTGTACGAAAGGATGTAAAAATTACCAACGTTGAACTTAGTTTTGCAAGCAAAGAATGAATGTAAATTTTAGCGTATGAATAAATCAAGAAAAATAGTGATTTTGAGGTTCTCTGACAGGTAGACATTAAAAAACTTTTTAGAAATGTATGTGACCATTCCAAAAGATTCTTATGTTTTTTAAGATTCTTATGTTTTTTGGAATGCTTTGAATATGAGCACAGTTTTCTCCCATCACGCCACATTTATCAGATACACCAATAACTGTAATTTCGGAAGATGATTTGTACCACAATTAATAACAAAATCCATAGTTTTATTATTTTATCCTACAGTCAACCTAATTACAAAAATTGTAGGCGCAGGCCCACGATGTCGACAAGAACATTTCTTTCGTATTTTTGTATTGAAAACAAAAACAAATTTTAGTTTTTTCATAAATATGTGGAAGAAGTGTTCTAAGCTATAATCGGATAATAACAAGAAATCCTATGACCAAAAAAACGAAAATATCACTTTTTCAAATACTTTATATTTAATCAGTTCCGCACTTTAATACAAATAAATGCAATCATGCTATTGAATTTAAGTGCTAGTGTTTTAATTTCTATATTAAAGCATATTTGGTTTTTATCCAATTTCGTCTATTATTGCTTAAATTTTTTGTAATCAGGCTTATAGACCAAAACTATTAAGCTGGATTTTGTTATTAATTGTGATACAAAACATCTTCCGAAATTACAATAATTGGTGTATCCGATAAATGTGACGTGATGGGAGCATTCCAAAAAATATAAGTGTAGCAAAAACTTTGTCTAATTTACTTTACAAATTTAAAGTAACAAAAGAAACGATTTAATTTGATTACAATGATTTATTTAACTGTGGCATTTGAAGATAAAATTACAACTCGACTTTTCTTTCCAAAATTTAAATCGAGCAACTTAACATTTATTTGGTTATAAGACAAACTACATTTGTGGTGCAATTTGCTTTTAATAAATACCAACAATTGCATTCAAAAAAAAACTTAACGAGAAAACTGGTTTTGATTTCAGATGTATGTATGTAGATACATACATACATATGTATGCATTCTAGCTAAATATTTGCATAAATTCTTTTGGGCCACAACAAGAACAAATGTGCATATTTATATATTATTTGTGCTACAGAAAAGGCAAAAATAAGTAAATTAAGGTTACGTAGGTGGATTTAAAAGTATATGTAAAATAAATTAAATATTATTTAAATGAAAATTTTAACAATAAACAGATAAAAAATATTACAAGTTTATTAAGGTTGTGATCTTATCCGACATGCTCCCCCCGTTGAAGCTCTTGATTCAACCATCATTTGAAGAGGGTAAGGGAGCCACCTTTTGTATTGGACGACGAAATGAGCCATTTTTTGATTTTAACTCAATCACTCGAACTCGTCCATCAGAGCCGGCTATAGTTTTGGTTACTCGAGCTAATAACCAGTGTTGAGGGGGAGTGTTGTCTTCATGAATTACAACTAGCTGCCCTTCTGTGATGTTAGGTTGTATGTGGTACCATTTTGAGCGTTGTTGCAGCGATGAAATGTAATCACGGGACCACAAATGCCAAAATTGTTGCTTTAAAAATGAAATACGTTGCCAGCGGTTGAGCGACGTTTGTTTGGTAGCATCAAAGTTCTGGTCTGGTAAAGCGACTAGTGATGAGCCAATAAGCAAATGACCTGGTGTGAGCGCTTCGCCGTCATTCGGGTCATCTGACAGTGGGCAAATTGGGCGAGAATTCAAAATTGCTTCGACTTCAATGATAAGGGTCTGCAACTCTTCAAAAGTGAGGTGGGCTTGGGCAACATTTTTTACGAGCAGCGTTTTTACAGATTTCACGGCAGCCTCCCATAGACCACCGAAGTGTGGAGCACGAGGGGGTATAAAACAAAATTCAAATCCGGTTTGTGATGAGTATGTTCGTATTTCCTGAGCCATGGTTTCATGAAAAAACAACTGCTTCAACTCTTTCAGCTTATTGTGAGCTCCAACAAAATTAGTTGCGTTGTCGCAATAAAGCTTCTCTGGTATTCCTCTGCGACCAACGAACCGTTTGAGGCACAAAATGAAGTTGTTGGTGGACAAGTCAGACACCAGTTCCAGATGCGTTGCCTTTGAACTAAAACAAACAAAAACGGCAATATAAGTTTTATATGGAACTTTACCTCGAATCCGATAAGACGTTAGAAAAGGGCCACAAAAATCCACGCCGGTAATTAAGAACGGACGTTGAGCTCTGAAGCGGTCAGCTGGCAAATTACCCATGATTTGCTCTAACAATTTCGGCTTATAGCGAAAACAGTGAACACAGTCACGAACAACCTTTCTAACCACGTCTCTGGCGTTGATTATCCATACTTTCTGCCGCAAGATGCCCAGTAAAACCTTTGGACCTGCATGCAAATGACTTCGATGCAAATGTTCAATATATAATTTTACGAAACGATGGTTTTTGGGCAACAAAACTGGAAACCGTGCTTCGTACGGAATAGGAGCATTTGATAATCGTCCACCAACTCGAATTAAATTGACAAAGCCGCTACCAACATTGGTTTCATTGAGAAATGGGGATAATTTCTGCAGCGATGGATGAAGAATTTTTCCTTTAGCCATAGCCTTCAAGTCATCTGTAAAATAATGACGCTGAATGTGAGCAACGATTCTTAAAAAAGTGTGGCCTAGCTCGAGAGGTTGAAGATGAACAAGGTCCTGGGGCTTCAATGAATGGTCTACTGGGCATCTGTTAAATAAACGAAAAATATAAGCAATTATTCGAATAATTTTAAAATATGATGAATGCTTATTGATAACGCCTTCTATGATGCTTGATGTGATATCAGAGTATTTAAAAACAGCTGCCTTTCTGCATTCTAATGGGCTAACGGATGTCTCTTCCTCAGTAGGTGGCCAATTTGAATTGTGTTCCTGAAGAAAAGTTGGACCTCTGAACCAAATTGTATGAGGCAAGTCCTGAGCACTGCAACCCCGGGAAACGATATCCGCTGGGTTGCTTTTAGAAGGAACGTGTCTCCAAAATATACCTCTAGTGTTTTCTTGTAGTTCTGAGACTCGATTAGCGACGAAGCACTGTAAAGTTGATGAATGTAATTTTAGCCATTGTAGGACTATTTTTGAATCTGTCCAAAAATAGACGGATGAAACAAATTTTTCAATTTTTGGTTTGATTTTGTGCCATGTTTTGCTTAACAAAACAGCGGCACATAATTCGAGGCGAGGAAGTGATTGGGCCTTGATAGGGGCAACCTTGGATTTTGCGATCAAAAGAGAAGTTTTATAAGCACCATCAATGCAGTCGCGATAGTAAATACAACAGCCGTATGCTCGTAGAGACGCGTCTGCGAAACCATGAATTTCTCCTCGGTATTCTAAGGTAGTAAGCACATATCGAGGTACCTCAATTTTTTCGATATTTTCAAGATCTTCTTGAATTTGTAGCCAAAGTGATTTAAGGGGATTACTGATGATATCGTCCCAGTTACAATTTTGGACCCACATTTCCTGGAGTAGAATTTTAGCACGAACAACAATTGGACTCAAAAGTCCAAGTAAGTCGTAAATTTTTGCAACGACTGACAAAATGGATCTCTTCGTGGGGGCGACAACCTTGGGCAACTGGAATCGAAAACAAAACATATCCATTTTTGATTTCCAAGACATACCTAATGTTTTGGTGACGTCGTCCTCAGTCATTTTAAATTGAATTTCGTCATCTTGGGTGTTAGTGATGTTGCCATAGTTGCTGTTCCATTTTGATAACTCCAGACCATGTAGTTCCAGGATTTTTACAAGTTCGTGTTTCTTCCTTAGCAACGTTTCCACGTCGTTGGATCCAGTAAGAACGTCATCGACATAGAGGTCATCACGAAGAACTTGCGAGCCAAGTGGATAAGAGCTACCATATTTTTCTGCAATGAAAACTAAACTACGGATTGCTAGAAATGGAGCCGATGCCAAACCATAAGTGACAGTGTTTAACTGAAACACTTTTAATTCTTCTTCTTTGTTGCTTCTCCACAATATGAGCTGATACTTTACATCACGCTCATCGACTCGAAATTGGCGATACATTTTAGATATGTCAGCGGTGAGAGCAAATTTATTTAAGCGAAACGAAAAGAGCGTTGTAATGAGGTCCTGCTGAATTGTAGGGCCTACCATAAGAATATCATTAAGCGAATGATTCGACGAAGTTTGAGCTGACGCATCGAAGACAACTCGGATTTTTGTTGTAGTACTTTGTGGCCGAAGAACACAATGATGTGGAATGAAATAATTCGGGCCATTCAACGATTTATTGTAGGGCGACATGTGTCCAAGCGATAAATATTCGTCCATAAATTCGACGTACATTGATTTTAGAGTTGCGTCACGTTCCAATCGTCTTTCGAGCGACAGAAAACGTCTACGAGCCATTTCAAATGAGTCTCCTAATACTTCGGGCGACTTCTTGAACGGCAAACGAACTTCAATTCTGCAGTTTTGATCTATGCGCACGTTTTTCATGAAATGACGTTCGCATTCTTCTTCTTCCGGTGAATGTTTCGCTGGAGAATTAACGTACTCCTCAACTTCCCAAAACTTGGCCAAAATGGAGTCAATGTTTGAAGAACTAGTGGTGAGATTACATGTGGGCAGTGAAGATCTTGCTCCCGTGTTAAAAGTTCCACCAACTATCCATCCAAAAACTGTATTGGTGAGGCACGGCATACCTGCTCCCAATGAGATTCGTTTATCGAGCAACAAATCGAAAAATATTTCGGTACTAATTAACAGATCAACATGTTGTGGTTTGTAGAACAAAGGATCTGCTAGTTCTAGAGTCTGTGGTATTTTCCAATGAGATGTTTGAATGTACTCACCAGGTTGCCAGGCTGATATTGATTTGGTAACTGCAAAAGTAGAGGACCACTGGAATGAACTCACACGAGACTTTACTGTAGCGCAAACCGATGATTTAATGTTTGTGCGCACTTCGCCAATTCCAGAAACTTCTTGATAATACGGCTGAGACTTCAATCGGAATCTTTTTGCAGTTTCCTCTGAAATGAAATTAATTTCGGAACACGAATCAAGTAGAGCCCTTACCGGACGAAATGTGCCACTGGAATCCTTCAAAAGAACAACAGCAGTGGGAATGATCGCTCGTTTGAATGAGCGGACTACGAATGAGACTGGGTTGCTTTGATTTCCAGCTGATGGTTGAGGTTGAGCTTGTGATGTTGAATTGTCAGCATTCGCAGAACCAGAATTTTTGTGCAACAAAGTATGATGCAGAGAGTGGCACTCACGACAACGGGATTTCGATAAGCATTTCGACACCATATGACCTTTACGGAGACAATTGATGCAGCAATTATTGCCCTTTATAAAATTAAATCTTTCGGGAACAGCAAGCGATGAAAACGATGAACATGTTGATATATTGTGGTCCGAGGAGCTACAGTATGCACAATTACAGTTGGTGTTTACAAAGGTGCGAGACGACTTGTTGGTGTTTGACTTTGGGGTTGCACCTTTCGATTTGTCATGTACTTCAACCTTTTTACCATGACTCTCCAAAAACTGACAGCGATGGCTTAACATGTCATAGCAGGTATCCCATGAAGGCAACGATTTGAAATCTTGTTTTTCATCATAGCTCATTTTAGAATCCGCGTCTAATTTTGATAAAACAATATGAGTCAAAAGTCCATTAAGAACATCCATCTCTGACCCGAGCGATAGAAGCGAACCACGGATCGCTGCAACAGTATCAATGATGTTTCGTAATGAGTTACTGTCACCCTTGGACATCGAAGTAATATTGAACAACGTAGAAATATGTTCTAGAAATATGAGCACCTTGTTATCATATCGGTCCTCCAGCCTCTTTAGCGCCGTTGGGTAATTCTCCTCGGTTACCTGGAATGGTTCCACAACTGCTAAAGCTGGACCCGACAAACAATTTAATAAATAATTAAATTTGTCGACGCCAGTTATTGAAGAATTTTCATGTACCATGTTGTTAAATGTGGTGATGAAACGTTTGTAATCACCATATTTTCCATCGAACTTAGGCAACTTAAGTGCGGGTAAACGAGTTTGATGTGGAGAACAAGAACCTGAAGCGTTGAATAATGTTTGATCCATTTGCATAGAGCCACGTTGTTTATTTAGTAAACCCATTATTTTTGCCTTAGCAATAATAAAACTTTCTTCAAAATCACTCCTTGCAGCATCGGTAGGGCTGAGTTGTTCGATTTGCCCTTGAATGTGACATAACTGTTTAAAATATGACTCCAAAATTTGAAGCCGACATTCCAAAATGGTGGAGTCAGAACTGTCGCCATCTTTTTCTACCTTTTTTTGAATGTTCGTAATGTTTCTCTTCATGTTGCTGCGTTGTTGTTTTAACATTACCAACTCTGAGCTAGCAGCAGCAGCCTCCGGTACACCATCAGCGTTGTTGTTGGCCATTGTCCTTTACAAATTGAGCGACAATTATATAACAACTAACGAACCACAACCTTATTTGACGCTTTGAAGTTATAAATCACTTTCGAAGCAAAAATTTTCAAAATTGTAAATGATATGAACAACTAGCAACGATAAAAGTTTCCGCTTAAAAATTACCAATTGTAATTTTCTTCTACAAATATTCGGTCGGCTGTAATAAGTTGTAGCCCAAAATCTCCGTAATAACAGCAATTGACGAGCGAATTAATAGAGCAACAAATGTGAAATTATGATACACCACACTGATAAAACTCCAATAAAATTTGTCACTATACTCACGCAACAAATTTGTAATAATTAATGTGCAGCACCGATGACAATCCAATAAAATTTGTGCTTTCTCGTAGCTCAAAAAAAAAATCACTGCTTACGGCTTACGGATTAACTAATAATTTATGTAACTTCTTATTACAGACTGTCCTGTCACGGTCGCCAAAATGTAGCAAAAACTTTGTCTAATTTACTTTACAAATTTAAAGTAACAAAAGAAACGATTTAATTTGATTACAATGATTTATTTAACTGTGGCATTTGAAGATAAAATTACAACTCGACTTTTCTTTCCAAAATTTAAATCGAGCAACTTAACATTTATTTGGTTATAAGACAAACTACATTTGTGGTGCAATTTGCTTTTAATAAATACCAACAATTGCATTCAAAAAAAAACTTAACGAGAAAACTGGTTTTGATTTCAGATGTATGTATGTAGATACATACATACATATGTATGCATTCTAGCTAAATATTTGCATAAATTCTTTTGGGCCACAACAAGAACAAATGTGCATATTTATATATTATTTGTGCTACAGAAAAGGCAAAAATAAGTAAATTAAGGTTACGTAGGTGGATTTAAAAGTATATGTAAAATAAATTAAATATTATTTAAATGAAAATTTTAACAATAAACAGATAAAAAATATTACAAGTTTATTAAGGTTGTGATCTTATCCGACAATAAGCATCAGTTGGAATGGTTAAACAAACTTTTTTAATGTCGTCCTGTGTAATTTATTAATGGTCAGTTTCATACAAATTTTTTTACAATTAATTGTTCTTAAAACGACTTCTATACTTTCGTAAAATGTCTTCAATTTGAACCCAATCTTCAAGGATAGTATTTAACAAATTTAAAGATAAAGCATGGATTCGCAAGTATTTACTTTTAACCTATTTGTTACTTTATTTTTGATTAAAGCTAACTTAGTAAAAACACGCTCAGCAGAAGCACTATTGTGTGACAATGTAAAAATATTAGGTATCAATTTGTACAAGTTTGAATATATACTCATCAAATCAATTTTTCAATGTTCCAATTTCACGCCAAAATTCTTCAGCATTCGAAATTTAAAATATGTGTTCATAATTCGTGTCATTTACTTTACTCTCTTGAAGTTTAAATTCATGTATAAATGCATCTGGGTCAGTTATAATATCTTTAATCTCTGAAACTAATTCGAAATAGTTTACATCTTCATTAGACACTATAAATAATGGGTCTAAGTACTTCAATACATGAGCTTTTTGTTTTTTATATCCATTCTTGTTATCAATTCTTTACAAAATTTTTAAGAAAAAATTAGGTTTTACTTTTAATGTCAATTACACAAATTTTAGAAAAGTTTTCGGTACACAACAGTTCGGTTTCTGCTTCACGACCAATACACATATATATGCGAGATATCTTTACCCCTTATTCATTATAAATAAAACAGGTTAATAGAAAGTTTATTCAACCAATTTTCAGCTAACCTCGCATGACAAGAAAAAAAATTCATATAAAAGTTTCTTTCTAAAGGATTTTTTGGCAGTTGGGAAAGACTTGAACCCACCAAGGACGCTAATTTCTTAGCATATATTAAAGCTGGGAGTTATAATAAAACAGAAAGAAAAAAAGTATATTTTCCTAACGTTAAAAGTATCACAAAAGTGGCAAGAATAACAAAAAGTACCACATTTGGGTGCATTTTGTAAAAGTGGCCAAATAGTATCCAAGCAGCCGAAAAAGTGGCAAATTGCCACTTTAGTGGCACCAAGGGTATCGCTGATTAATGGTGTTTTCTTTTCTAAAAAATAATGATGCATTATAGTTGTGTAATATATTTATTAGGTTACACAAACCCTTACAAAGTGGTACATTTTTCTAATTGGAACAAAATAATAGCTACGTTTTACACTCAACACTAATGTGTATTTAGCGTGTTAAATATTGAATGCAAAGTTTGTACTAAAATCGATATTCACCACGCTTGTAGCAATTTTCAACATTAAATTTTCTTACAATTCCAATAAGCGTTAACAGCACTGATTTTCAATAATTAATGTCAGCTGTTGTTAAAAATTTTGCGACAAAAAACATATAAACAAAGTAAAACAAACGAAAAACAAAAAGTTTTTATATCCATCACATTATAACTAAAAATCACAATATAACGCAAATTGTCCGCAAACACAAGTAAAAAATACTTGAATACATGAAAATTAATTAAAATTGTTATTGATAATCTTTCATTCTTGACGTGGCTCGGGCTCGATCCCGGACTCGAAGTAAAGGAAAAAACATGTAAAATCAATTAAAATGGATAATCATTCAGGAAAGCAAATTTCGATCTACCAAATGTTAAAATACAATTTGGTTTAAGGATTGATGTTTGACTAGTGACGTCAGCAGTCGTCGATGGCTGCGAGTGTAAGACGGCAAATCCATCTGAGGAGATCGAGTGGTTGCGATCGAAACATGTCATGGTAACCTGCCGGCCAGGGTTCGAGCCCGAGCCACGTCAAGAATGAAAGATTATCAATAACAATTTTAATTAATTTTCATGTTGTAAAATTCCTTTCTTCATAAAAATAATTTAATAAAAATTAAATTTCATGAACTTAAGCCTAATTAAAAATATTAAAAAATTTGGATTAAAAACCATAAATAGTTCAACAAAATAACCACAATACTAATTATTAATAAGGACCTTTGACACCGTATAAGTTGTTGATAAGAGTAAGATAAAAGTTTTGCTACTTTTTTTTCATTTTTAATACGAGACAAAGAAAAATAAGCATAAATAATAAAAGGGAAAATATATTAAAAGAGTGTAGAATCCCCAAAAAATCCCCGAATTTTTTTTTTTAAATCCCCAATCCCCAAATGACTTTCTTTGTCCTTTTAGCTCGCATAAAATCCCCAACTTTGGGGATAAATCCCCAAGTCTGACAGCCCTGATGGTTAAATATGCATATGGCTTACATTAATAACAATGACTTAAAGATTCTTCATTGGAATGCAAATGGCATTTCTACTTACGCACATTTAGCCCAACTTTTTACCCAACTCAAAGAAACAGAAACGCTTCGATCATTGACTTAGTGATATCTAACAGTTCATTGAATATGACTATGGACGAGCTCGAATATGCAATTCCATCTGATCACAGACCCATTATTTGCACAATCGAAAACTCAACGGTTACCGAAACAGATATTAGGCACTATAATTACAAACTTACAGATTGGATTGCATTCAAAAATATAATAAACAACAAAATCACAATTAATTCCGCCGCATATAACTCAAAGAGATGAATTGATTTAGAGATAAACAAATTTGTTAAAATCGTATTGGATGCTCGAAATGTCTGCACTCCATTATTCCAACCTTGCGGCAAGTCAACGTTGCCAGACAGTATTGTTTCCTTAATAAAAGCTAGAAAAACCTTTAAAAGAAGAAGCCAACGGGCATCGGACCCACTCGATGCCAACTGGTACAAACAATGTATAAAACTCCTAACCAGTATTATCAATAAAGATATTAATTATTATCGTAACATAAAATGGAATAATTTGCTTTCTACAATGAAGCCAGGAAATAAATCCTTCTGGAAAATCAGAAGAGGTTTGAGAGGTTAAAATGGAAGTGGAATTCCACATTTAAAAGAAGGAAATAGAAAAATTAATACAGATAAAGAAAAGGCTGAACTTTTATCTAAAACTTTTTCCGTTTCTAACAGTCTTATGCTATGTTCACATTTGGGTTTTTAAACGCGTTTAAGCAAAATGTTGATTTAGCTAATCAAAGCCGTTCACATTACATTTGAGATGATTAAGATGACAGATGATTAAGAAAAAACACACACACAAACACACAAAAAAACAACAAACAAATTTAAATTTCTTTAACATATTAAAAATGGATAAAAACACTTTTATAAAGCTATCAGAAGACTATTTTAATAATTTTAATGATGTAATTGTGAAAATATATGAATTATTTAAGAAAAAAAAAAAAATAAAAACATTAAGCAGAAATCTTGGCCGGTTGTACACGGTTGTTGGCGATTCTACATTTGAGGTATGTTCAGTGGATTCTATGTGGTTTATGAAGTGATTTAGTTGTAATCATGTCAATTTGAAGTGATTAACAAATCACTTCAATGTATGGGTAATCATCTCGATTTTGAAGTGATTAGAGCTTAATCACGTTCGAGCTGCTTAAACGCGTTTAAGAACCCAAGTGTGAACATAGTATTACGTCTTCATACAAACACTCTATCGATAAAATCGTTAATTCCAAAGTTAATGCACTAAAATCCATAGACGCTTATTCCGAAAGTTTAAACTTATTATCGCGTAATGAATTACATTGTATTATTTCCAATCTGAAAACTTCCAAATCTCCCGGCCTAGATGATGTATCCAAAATCTTAATTAAAAATTTACCCCATAAGGCAGTAAAATTATTGTTGATCATCTTTAATAGCTGTCTAAAACTCAATTACTTCCCTAAACACTTCAAAAAGGCAAAAGTCGTTGCAATTTGTAAGCTAAATAAGCCTAAGCACAGTGCGCTCAGCTACAGGACTATAAGCTTATTAAGTAACATTGGTAAACTGTTTGAAAAAGTTATTCAAACCCGAATCCTCAGTGTGGTCGAAAATACACCAATACTAGCTAACGAACAATTTGGGTTTAAAAAACAACATAGCGCTGTTCACCAAATTAACCGTATCACAAACTTAATCAAGTCCAACAAACGATTAAAAAAATCTACAGGCTTAATTGTTTTAGACATCGAGAAGGCGTTTGACACCGTTTGGCACAACGGTATTATTTATAAACTGCTGCAAGCCAATATACCAAAATATTTGTGCAAAATTATTGCAGATTTTCTTACTGAAAGAACATTCACAGTAGCTATCAACGGAACATATTCGTATCCAAAACAAATAACTGCAGGTCTACCACAAGGTTCCATATTATCACCACTATTGTATTCAATTTACACATCTGATTTCTTTCCCCCTTCGTACATGAAAGTTGCTTACTATGCCGACGACAGGGCCCTCATAACGTCTAGCAAACTTACCAAATCACTGTTAAAGAAAATGGAAAAGGGATTTGCTGCCTGTAACAAAAATCTATATATATAAAAGAAAGTCGTGTTAGTTACACCACTTATAACTCAAGAACGGCAGAACAGATTTGGCTGAAAATTGGTAGGGAGGAAGCTTAGAGCCAGGAGACGGACATAGGATACTTTTGCCCCGCCCACTTTTACGCCCACTTTTTTCGATTTACCTAAAATCAGAAAACGGCTCCATCGAGTTGACTAATTTTTCTTTCAAATCTTCGTATTAATCCATTTTAAGTTTTCATCGATAGAAAAATTTACCACGCCTACTTTTTCTATTAAGCGCATAAATTGAGAACGGCTTGACCGATTTGGACGATTTTTTCTTTAAAATGATCGCCATGGTCCACCTTAGGGTTTTACGGAAAGAAAATTTTGCCCCGCCCACTTTTACGCCCACTTTTTTCGATTTACCTAAAATCAAAAAACTGCTCCATCGATTTGACTAATTTATCTTTCAAATGTTCGTATTAATCCATTTTAAGTTTTCATCGATAGAAAAATTTACCACGCCTACTTTTACGCCCACTTTTTCTATTAAGCGCATAACTGGAGAACGACTTGACCGATTTGGACGATTTTGATTTGACTAATTTATCTTTCAAATGTTCGTATTAATCCATTTTAAGTTTTCATCGATAGAAAAATTTATCACGCCTACTTTTACGCCCACTTTTTCTATTAAGCGCATAACTGGAGAACGACTTGACCGATTTGGACGATTTTTTCTTCAAAATGATCGCCATGGTTTAACTTAGGTTTTTACGGAAAGAAAATTTTGCCCCGCCCACTTTTTTCGATTTACCTAAAATCAAAAAACTGCTCCATCGATTTGACTAATTTTTCTTTTAACTGTTCGTATTAATTTATTTTACGTTTTCATCGAAAGAAAAAATTACCACGCCTACTTTTACGCCCACTTTTTCTATTAAGAGCATGATTTGAGAACGGCTTGACCGATTTGGACGATTTTTTCTTTAAAATTATCGCCATGGTCCAACTTATTCTTTTTTGATTGAGCCCATATCCACACCATATGTAAGTTATTTTTTAAAAAAAATTTATGATAGTACTAGCTTAACCCGGTGCGCTTCGCAACACTGCTTTAACCACTTTATCGATTGAGAGATATTTAATATATGCATCCTATGGAAGGTATTTCTCCCCTGCGCCTACCCGCTTTATTTTTATATTTAAAAGTGTAGTATACCATAAGAGTGACTTCTACAAAGTTTGAACATTATCACTTTAACAGTTTTAAGGATATCCGATATTAAACATTGGCGTCCTATGGAGTGTAACACTTCCCCCGCTGCTATTTAAATTTTGGGACTCAGAGGATCCTACTACCAAAAGTTCAACAAAATGCTTGCAGCGGCTCTTATTAATATTTCTATCTATGAGGGGAACTGCTCCTCCTCTGTCTACCCCGCCCATTACTATATTGAAATTTAAAGTTTGCCATAATAGTAGTTTTAACTACGTTTGAAGACTCGCCCTTTAATAGTTCTTCAGTTGAGCGATATTTAATATATACATCCTATGAGAGGTATTCCCCCCTGCGCCTACCCGCTTTATTTTTATTTTCAATAGTGTAGTATACCATATTAGTGACTTCTACAAAGTTTGAACATTCTCCCTATAACAGTTCTTAAGATATGCGATATTAAACATTGGCGTCCTATGGGGAAAACCACTTCCCCCACTGCTACTTTATTTCAATTTTGGGACTCAGAAGATCCTACTACCAAAATTTCAACAAAATGCGTGCAGTGGCTCGCTCTTATTAATATTTCTATCTATGAGGGGTACTGCTCCTCCCCTGTCTCTCCCGCCCATTTTTATATTGAAATTTATAGTTTACTATAATAGTAGCTTTAACCACGTTTGAAGACTCTCCCTTTAAAAGTTCTTCAGTTGATCGATATTTAATGTATGCATCCTATGGGAGGGATTTCCCCCCCTGCGCCTACCCGCTTTATTTTTATTTTCAAAAGTGTAGTATACCATAAGAGTGACTTCTAGAAAGTTTGAACATTCTCGCTATTACAGTTCTTAAGATATGCGATGTTAAACATTGGCGTCCTATGGGGGATTCCAATACCCCGGCTGCTATTTTATTTCAATTTCGGGGCTCAGAAGATCCTACTACAAAAAGTTCAGCAAAATGCGTCCAGCGGCTCTTAAGATATGCGATAATTAATATTGGCATTCTATGGGGGGTACCAATTCCCCTGCCCCTATCGAAAAAATAAGTAGCCTATTTTATTTTTAGGGCTGACGTGAAGTTACTGTAAAAATTTCAGGAAAATCGGTTCAGTAGTTTCGGAGTCTATAAGCCAACAAACAAACAAACAAACAAACATACAAACATTTTTCATTTTTATATATATAGATAATGGCTAGACCGATTTTGGATTTCAAAATCAACTAACCATCATCACTCCTCCCTGTACCTTCCCTAAAAATTTTATGGCAATCGGTCGAGCCGTTCTCGAGTTATGGAGTGACAATCAAAATGTACACTTCTTTTTATATATATAGATTCCATGGATTTTTATTTTAAAGGCCGTAAATTTCGTTAAATGCTCAATTTAAATCGTGTGGTAATACAAAACTAATGTTTACTTAGGGCCAGCAACGTAGACCGGGTCAGCTAGTATTTTTATAAATGGAAAATAAAAATAAACCCTAGTAAAACTCAGGCTATTATTTTCCCTTACAATAATTCCCCAAAGCGCGTACCAAGTCTTCAGTTAAGTTTCCAAAATGAAAGACTGGAAATCCAAAACCATATTAAATATCTTGGCGTTTGCCTCGACAAAAAACTAAATTTTGCAAACCACATTGGCGAAATATGTGAAAAATCTATGAACGCTATTAGAGCTTTGTGGCCAATTCTTAATAGACGTTCAACCCTCAACCTGAAGAACAAAAACTTAATATTCAAGAGCGTAATCAGACCAATTTTAACTTACGCAAGTCCTATCTGGTACAATGCTGCAAAAACACATTTAAAAAAACTGCAGATTATTCAAAACAAATGTCTGAAAATCATAAAAAACAAAAACTGGAGATATTCAACTCAACTTCTCCACAACGAAACTGGATATGATCTAATCATCGACTTTATAAGAAAACTCATCAACAAATATTTTGAATCCAATCAACTTTCTCCTTATCATCTGATAAGAGAATGTACGCAATGGGTCTGACTACATCTCTGAAAAACTAGTCATTAAATTGAAAATGGCAAGTATACATACGTTATCATTTAGATAACTCCATTGTATATTTGTATATTTTCTAACTATATTTAACCCAGATATGCCGACCGTACTACATGTAGTACACTTGTTATGTTCAGGTTTCTGCGTTTACTGTGCTTTAAATTTTCTAATCTACTTGTTGCCGTGCTACAGAATATAACGGCCAACAAACCTTGCATTGATCGGTTTTGTCTAGTGTAATTGGTTATGTGTATTTTTTTGGATCAAAGATTTCAGTTTTGTGAAATTAGCAAAAGTGTGAAGATGGCACGTAATCGGTGAGAAAAATTCTTATATGCATATATTATTATTGTTGCATTTCTATGTTTTTATAATTGTAATAATTGTAAAAGCTAATACGATGCAAAAGTATATGTGAAAAAAAATATTATATGTGATTTTAGTTGATGTATTTGTTGACGTACTACATGTAGTACCAAGGCGAATTGACTAGAAGGTGAGGTCAACTCTACAACTACAATGCTTCTGTGGTCGGGTTGTCAAAAATATTGCTAGTAAAAAAACAGATTTGTTTACATAAAAAACCAGTTTGTATACAAACTTTGACAAGTCGACCACCAAAAAAAAAACACCACATGTTGACTTGACCCCACCTTCTAGTCAATTCGCCTTGTGTAGTACGTTCGGCATTGGTGTGCAAAAATGGTGGAAAAAAATTATTTTTTTTCCAGATTTTTAACACTAAAGAGATAATAAATGCCTTAGAGGAAAGTGATGAAGAGTTTATACAAAATTATTACGACATCTCAATTGTGCTTACTCAAGGTGCGAACAACTACGTCACAGATGAAGATTCTGAAGAAGAAGATGAAGTGAATTTTGAATACTTACCACCCCAATTATTAAATGCTGAGGCTGAGCTTTTTCGAAATTCTTGTTCTACTGATTCGGATAGTGAAGACGATATTCCACTTGCGTTAGTGCAACAGGCCAAGAAACGTAAAAGTATTAAGCCGTCTGTAAAATGAGTAAATCACGATCTGGAAGAAACGGAGCCTACTGTTACAGCATGTGAACAGGAAGGTTTACCTACAACTCTTGAGTTGTTTGAAAAATATTTTGATGGTGACTTGCTGCAAGTTGTTACGCAATACTCAAACGACTATGCGTCAAAAAAAAAAATGCAACTGGAAATATAACTCCAGACAAAATCAGGTGCTTGATTGGAATTTTGTTACTGTGTGGCAAAATGATAGGGATACACATAATTCTTTTGTGTCGAACGCAATGAGAAGGGATCGACTTGAGTTTATAATAAAAAACTTGCACTTTGTCGATAACAACAGTCTGGATAAAACAGACAAGTTCGCAAAAGTAAGGCCACTTTTACAAATGTTGAACAAGAGTTTCCAAAGAAATGCTCCGAAAACTATACAGCATTCAGTGGTGGAGTACCATACCACCAAATAATTGTTTTTTTTATTTGTTTTTCCTTACGTATGTACACAAAAGTTTCTGAATTATAAACGACTTGAATTAAACCACAAGAAAATACTGCCTTTTGTTCCCATATGTGCCGAGCGTACTTCATGTAGTACGGACTCAAAATCCAAGTTAAAAAGTATTTTTTTGTATTCTTTGTTCAGTTTTGTAATATAATCTGTCATAACAAAGATATGTTGGAAAATTGCGAAGATTGTTCAGCTAGTATGCCCGTCGGCATATCTGGGTTAAAATCATTTCTTTCTTTTTTTTCATATAAGGGTTTTACCTATTTTTCCTTTTAACAATGTCATAATTAAACAAATTTTATCAGGATTATTTCGACATTATAATCACTCGTAGTATCTTTAGATAAAATCTCGAATATTGTTAATATTTGTATACTAAGTATAAAATATAAATAAAGGTGAAATATAAATAAAAAAAAAAAAAAAAAAATTAATAGTGAAACTGTTATTCCGTATTTATTCATTTTCTATGTGGCATACACGGAACCTAAAGGGTATATGTGTATAACTTTATCATTGCGTTTGTTAGTTCTACAATATTGATTCTTGTTAAATATATAAGAGTTTGAAGTTAAAAAAAGTTTAATATTAGTCCAGAGCATCACACAACATCACACTCAGAAGTGAAAGGAAGAAAACACATTTAAACAAATTAGAAGAAGCAACAAGAATTAAAATAAAAGAAATCTTTAGAAGCCTATGCCCATTACGAATCCTATTCGATTTTCAACACGTCTCTTAATTGTTTTATTAAGTTATTACCTAGTCACTTCAATCTGGTCTTCTTTAATCATGTAAGTTTAAAAATCTGCACAAAAAATCCAAGTTTAACAAGTAAGAGTTCTATATTCGGCTGTGCCGAATCTTATATACCCTTTACCATTGTGTGAGCAGAATACAGAGACAGAAAATCACCCATTAGAATAATAAAATTCGACATGCAATGTCCTGAGCAGAGAATGACAAAAGTATAATTTTAAGTACTCTTTCAATATTAGTGAGAAAACATGAAAGGACATGTATGGGTAAAGATCAAAACCAAACACATACATACCAATACTCATAACAACCCTGCAAATAATAGGACCAGTCCAAACACGCGTGTAAAGAGTAGTCCACAAGGGACCAGGACTAGTCCAAAATAAACCCAAACGTATGGAAAAAAACTGGTCTATTTAACATTACGATGTCCTAGGAGAGGACCATATAACCCACCTTTGGACCACTAAGGAGTAGTTTTAAAACTACACCATGGTATACTCAAAAGGATTAGTTTTGAAGTCGTTTAAAAACGAAAGCATGTCGTTAAAAAACGAAGACATGTCGTCTCACTACAAACATTTTTTAACAATGACATGGTCCATGCTTGCATTACATCGGACCAGTCCATGGAGTAGTCCATTTTATCAAAATGGATCAGGTGGTCCAATTTTATTTGCAGGGTTGTGGTAATAAGAAAGTGTAACCGTCATTTAACACGTTTTTTATGTATGCATGTAAGTATTGATTTGTATGTTGTACTAATAAGAAAGAGTGAAACAACCACTCAATACATATGTATTTATAGCGTTTGCTTAAGACATTGTACACATGTTTTTTACAACTGACTTGTCAACTTTTCATGTCACATGTTGCTGTGCATGTGTGTTACAATTGCTGTTTAACAATTTTTTTTTTAATTACTGTAGTTTTGACTTAGCTGCACTCTCCTTTGCACGATTTTTTGTGCAGGTAAATCAAAAATGCAGTTATCTTAAATGCATTTACCTGCCTTAATGTGCAGGTCCAAAATTGTGGTTAACTGCAGAAAAGTGCAGCTAAAGTAAAGTGTTTGATTTAAAAGTAGAATAAAAAAATTATTTTATTAATACATACATTTATATTTTATTAAAATTTTATTCTAACCCAGCTAGCATTTTCAATCGTCTAGGAGACTACTGGAAATCTCACAGAGTGTTTTTTTAATTATGGGCACTTCCTTGCTCGGGAGAAACTGTTACACGTGCTGATTCGTATGAGAGATCCTCACAACGCAGCGAAAAACGCTTATATTAATCGTAAAGGGAATCGTTTATGATGTATGTAGAGATTATCTGACGAGTCTTTCAAAAAGCATGCGAAGAGTCGTATGAGACTCATGTAGGTATTATTTTACAACTCGTAAAATGCTCAGCCGTATGACTAAGCTACCTAAATAAGGGCATCAGGCGTATTTTTCATGCCAAAACTTAAAATTGTCATACAATTTCTATAAAACAAACCTTAAGGTCGCGAAATCAACACCATCCTGTCGGAAAATCCTTTTTTACAGATCCTTAGGCCGGTTTGTTTTATTAAAATTGTATTGGCAATAGCATTTTCGTCCCAAAAAGGTTAATTCCAAGATTTAAAGACCAGCGTGTCAAAAAATTTAAATAAAAAATAATAAATTAAAAAAAGATTTAGATGTTTTTGTAACTCGTCAGATAATCATCAGATGATTCTTTTAAGAGCTGTATATTAACCAAAATCGTCTAACAAACAGCCTATGCTTGCTGGGAAATAACAGATAATTTTTTTTAATTAATATAAAAGAAACATAAACAAAAACAATGAGAATTCACAAATATAAAAATTTATGACAGCTTAAATTGGATATTTATGTGAAAAAGTGGCCACCAAATATTTGTATGTGTGCAGCTAACTTTGATGTGTATGAAAATATTTTAAAGCTGCCCAAAAATATGAAAAATGTCCAGGTATACAAAATGCACGTAAACAAGAATTTTGATGAATAATGCCATAAAATATTTATTTTTGGCAGTTAAGTCAAAGTGCAGCTTACTTTGATTTTCTGTATGAAAATAATTTTAAAATGCCAAAAATTTAGTGCATTTATCTTAAATGTGCAGGTACAGAAAGTGCACTTAAAAAAGGAATTTATATGGAATTATAAAGAATAATTCCAAAAATTACCAATTTTGTGCAGTTAAGTCAAAAGTGCACGTAAACAAAAGGCAGTTAAGTCAAAATTACTGTATTGTTATAGTGTTTGGCGTATTTAAAATACGCCAACGACTGTTTGGTAATAGATTAAAGAAAACAAGTTTTCCCGCTGTGTAAGAGTTAAGCTTACACATTAGACTGGTCGCATCTTGTATGGGATTTTTTTTTTTTTAAATTTAAATGTTTGCGCTGCTTTAAATATGAGGTTTGGTGTAAGAAATCAAGTCCTAATTTTTCAGATCAATCCGACGGTGACTAGTCGTGCCAAGTGGGGCCCAACGTTCCCCATATGATAAAAAAAACATCTTTTCTATCAGATCTTTATAGTAACATTAGTTGAAAAGCCGAAAATCAAAAATATGACTACGCTACGATCTTCGGCAGAGAATGTACTTCAAGTGTGCCAAATTTCAGCTTCCTATGTCATCAGATGGCTTCAGAAAGTTGCGGAAAGAATAGGACATACATGCAAACATCCTGACATACTAAGAAATTATATATTGTATAGATAGATTAAAGTATTTGCTGTTTAATATTTTAGTATGATACGAACGAAAGATTTTTAACTAATTTTAACTAATTCGGGGTCGCTGAATCCAGTGGTGCTAGCCGTTTTTTTAGGTTAGCTTTAGTTTTCGAGATATACCGTTATTTCGAAAATTAAGGATGTTGCACAACATATGGTCGCGCAACTCAAAAACGCTTTAGCTTATTGAAAAACTAAAAAAACCCGAAATTCGGCAATAAAATTTAGTTTAAGAAAGTAAAAACTTTTTTCTTTATATTGGCTTTGGTTTTCGAGATATACCGTTATTTCGAAAATTAGGGAGGTTGCACTACATATATTCGCGTAACTCAAAAACGCTTTAGTTTATTGAAAAACAAAAAAAACCGAAATTCCGAAATAAAATTTACTTTAAGAAAGCTAAAACGATTTTCATATATGCGCAGTCGTTTTAGAAACATTTTTTTATTAAAATTTCGGAATTTTTGTTTTTAAAAATTCATAAAAAATTGAAAAATTGATCTAAGCTTCTAATTTTATAGAGTCATATAAAAAACAATATTGCAAACAAAACAAGCTATAATTGATTAAAATCTGTTCACAACTTTTGATTTTATGTATCATCGCGGTTCAAAATTTCTTAGAAAGTTTTAGAAATTTGCTTCCCTGTGTGAGGTTTTTTCGCAAAACGACGGGAGGTGTTTTCATTACTAAAACATTCTTGGCCACTCCGTCGTACTATGCCAATAATTTGGTTATAGCCCTAGTATACATATTAGCACTCAAACCTCTACATTGTATTTTTTTAATTCGTTGGGGTGTATTTTCTCTAATTGGCGTTTAATATTGACATTTGTTTGGCGCAACATTTGCATTTAGCGCTAGCTCAATTTTTTTCAAAAAAACTCCAAAAAGGATTGTATGACAATGTATACTATAAAGTTTGGTTTGTGGTTCACCCAAAACTAGATTATCTTACCATTCGCAAAATATAAATTGAATATTTTTTGACCAAATAAAATTTAACCGTTTTTTTTGTTGCATTTTTAACCGTCTTCTAAAAATTACACATAAAGACATTTTTAAACACTTAAGCATTTTATTTAGTCATCGCTGTATTTTTTCGAACTAATAATCATAGAGAAAAATAGTTGTATTGTTTTCGCATTATTTTCATAAACAATGATGCCAAATTATAATTTGAAGTTATAATAATTTGTTATTTCATAGAAAAGTTCGGTGTTCGGTAAAAATTTCGCCGAACACCGAACCTTGGCCGAACATAATTTTTTGCCGAACTCCGTAACCGAACCCGAACGTTCGGTCGGACACTATATTCATCTATATTTCCGAAGTGGGTTTAAATGGGACATATGGGCAAATCCCAGAAACAGTCCACCAACCAAAAATTTTTCAAATTAATTTTTTTTTAACGGAATATAAGACTAGATGTTTAATTTCATTTTTATATTAAATAATATGTATTTCAATGATCATTAATGCAATAATTTTTACCAAATCCTACCCCACTGCTGATTTCTTAATAAAATACGTGAAGTTAGCATTATTTTAGGTGATTTTTGTTCTTAAAATAGCACTTTCAGCAAACTTATCAAAATATAAATTTCATTAAAAAAAAAGTTGACATTCATTAGTTAAGAAATGCAATTCATAAAAATATAATTTGTTTTGTTAAAATAAATAAAATATAATAATAAAATACTACTGGAAAAACTGTAGCGTGCGTTACGTAGCGTGCGTCACAAAGGGTTCACGGCCTTTGTCAAAAAATCACAACATTTTTTGGCTGCGAATAAGTGCGTTTAGAATTCTCTTATAGCCATCTTTCTTTTAGGAATCAGATTTTGGATACCTTATGATGCAAAATTCGCTAAAAATTAGGAAAACGCACTTCAACCTTTGAAGTTACTTCCACTTTTTGTAGCGTGCGTCACAAAACTTTGTGATCAATTATTTCGCAACAAATACTGGCTTATAAATTATAATATATGCCATTCGATAGTACATATTAATGTCACTAAATACTATATATAAGTTGAAAGACCAAAAAATGTGTATATTTCAATCAGAAAACGCGTGCGAATGTAGCGTTCGTCACGCAGGATTTGCCCATATGTTAATTATGGGCTGATCTTCACAAAATATGAACAAGTAATTTATAGTCTTATAAAACTTTGACTGACCAAATGTTATTATAATAGAACAAAGATTGAAAGCTTTACGGTTCTACGCGTTCTATAGCTTTTCGAGAGTATGCTTTATATGGGGCTATGGTAAGTTAAGGATTGATCTGCACGATAGTTGACAGTGTAAGTTCCAGTCATATAAAACTGTGACAAACCAAAATTTAAAAAATAGCATTATTTTTTAGGGCTTTAGACGTTCTGTTTTCCAAGAGAAGGTTTTATATAGGTCCTATGGTAAAATATGGACTGATAATCACGAAAATTGACAGCGTGATTTCTAGCCATATTAAACTGTGGCGGACCAAATTTATTACAATAGCATTATTTGTTACGTTTTTAGGCACACTAGAGGTTTTTTCCTATCGATAATTATGGACCGATTTAACAATATGATTTTTAGTCATATGGAACGAATTTGAGCACTTTTCCTACTGAACCGATTGTGCTGGACTGCAATCCCAAACTGCTTAGGTGAATTCTAAACAATTTGATGCCAATATTTATATTCCCTTTTGAGTGTTTTGAATGTGACAACAGACGCAGAGACAGACGGAGATGCTTTAATGCGTGCTTAAAGTTGTGAATTGTTACATACAGGATTAACAAAATACTAACTAAAAATCGAAAAAAAATGTCATATACAATCTTCAGTTCACTAAAACTATCAGGGGTGTTCTGGAAATCAAAAACGCAAAATGCAAGAATTTGGTAGTTATTTTTAATACACTTTTAATCAAATTTTTATAATTTTTGTTATGAAATTCTGTTTAATAGAGAAATATTTGTCATAAAATTCATTTATCACAGAAATCTTATTAAAAAACGACGTTTTAAATTCAAGCGTTTTGCGTTTTCGATTTCAAGAACACCCCTGTATAAAAGTAATTAAAACCGTGAACATAAACCAGAAGTTTTTAGCCAGAAAAACAAAAAGAAAAAGTAAAACATCTGTAAATTTTTAATTTGAGAAAGTTTTTGTAGCGAAAATGAGCCGCTTAGAGTTCTTTGAAAATAGCTAGATTTCTCTAAATTGGCAACAGTGTGAATAACATCTGCATAATATTCATGTATTTTTGTTTACTGAATGTGGTTGCGTGAAGATATTGCCGTGCATAAGTATAAGTAATAACTATACTTTTTGCAACGCACAACCATAGCTGTTGTTATTATTTGCGTTATAAATATGTGTACACTCATAAAATTATTACAGTAACTGATTGTAGGTTATTAAATTCGTTTTCGGTACTGTTAAAATTGAATAAAAATATAGTTATTTTACGAATAAATTTATTTTTCAACATTTATGTTTGTTATTAAAAAAACAAACTACCAAAAAATAATGTTTTCCGTATTTTTTTTTGTTAATTTGTTTGATTTTTATCGGTTAAAATATATTTTTTTAAAGTAAAAACTATTCAATTTTAACGAATATGATGTTCAATAAATAAAAAACTTAGAAATTACTGAAAAAATCATTTGTTTTAAATGAAATGTAAATGATCCGTTTTTTAAATGAATTTTAATTTGTTTCAAATGAATTTTCGTTTGAATTTAACTACATAATATTTTGAGTGTATTCACAATAACGAAAAGCGTGGGTAAATACCTCTGTATATTATTCTTATGGGTACTTTTGTTGTCATTCTCTGGTCCTGAGTGGATGATAATCTATAAGAAGGAACTTTTTGGTACTTTTTTATTCATTAACAGGTACTTTTTGATTTTCCGTTAGTATTGGACCCAGAAAGATAGAATTAAACATGCAAGGTCCTGAGTGAATGAGAATCTGTAAGAGGGGTTTTGGTACTATTGTGTTCTTTAAGTAATACCTTTATAATTTCCGAATTTATTGGATCTAGAAACATAAAATTAAACATTCAAGGTCCTGAGTGAATGAAAATCTGTAAGATGGCTTTTTTGGTACTATTTTGTTCTTTAACTGATACCTTTTATATTTCCGTATTTATTGGATCTAGAAACATAAAATTAAACATGCAAGTTCCTGAGTGAATGAGAATCTGTAAGATGGATTTTTTGCTACTTTTTCGTTCTCTAACTGGTATTTTTTTAAATAAACTGTTCCATTTAATTTAATATTTATTTTTGTGCATTAAATAAAAAAGCAAATTAGAGGCTGGTACTTTTACGAAATTCGGTCGTTTTAGGTGGTAAACCGATAGAACCTGTATTTTCGAACTTTTTTCACCATCTAGCTTTTAAACCAATACGTATAGAAATACAAATTTATAACATTTGTAACTTATCTAAAAATACAAATGCGTATTTGGTACTTTTTCGAAATTCGAACGTTTAAGGGGTGAAAATTGTTCCTATGTATATCGATCCTGCGAACCTCATACCTCATAAAATAAAAGAGATACAAAAAATTGGATACTAATTATTGTTCATTAAAAAAATAAACGGAAAGGTGTCTGATACTTTTTTGAGGTACGGCCTTTTTGGGGTGTAAAAGGGCAAATAAATATTGTATCCAGAGCTGCCGTTTTTGGTTATTTCTAAACAAAATTGGTTATATTTTTTTCCAATGCGGAGATGTGAATATTTGTTTAATTTTGGTTACTTTTTTCTAAAATAATAATACGTACGAATGTGTTTTCCTTGTACAATTATTAACGAGCTCGAATAATTTGTACTGTGTACTACGATTTTTTCATTATTTGTTACCAATGAACGGAAGTTTCTTATAATGTATCGAAAACAAAAAATCCCTTTCAAAACAGCAACCAAATTTTTTAAGATTTTTGCTAATAAAATATTGCCATTTGTGATTTTTTAATTAAAAACGCCATGTTCTTAAATCGAAAACAAATGTAGTTTTAATCAATGGAGATTTTAAATTATTTTTTTTTAAATGGGCGTTGTTTTTCTTGATTTTAAGAGTAGTAAAGATAAGTAGTACTTAAAGTAGGAAGTGCATAAAATCATGTGGAATCAATTTCAGAAAATTACTGAAAAATAACACAAAAGTCGTTTTAGTGTTTCTAAAAACTTGAAAATAAGTTTAATATTCTGAATTTATTTACATAAATATTTGAAAATACACATAGAAATTATAAAGAGAAAAAAGTTTCTATAATATTTTAGATATAAATCTTATATTTTAATTCGACCTTTATAATGTATTAATAAAATAACTTTTTTTCTTTTGAGATATAAGTTTGTAAATAAGAAAACTATTTACATTAAATGCATTTCGCATATCGCTAATCGTCTTAAATTTCGTCAAAATAATTACCATATCGCCAAACGTTAAATTCCATCGACAAAAGGATTAAGAAATCGCCACATTTGACAGTCCTGCCAATAACAGCTAAAAAGCGGAAAACAATTTTCCATTTATGTTATTTGTAACTATTTATTAAAAAATATTAAATTTATTAACTTCGTATGGAAATTTTACGGGTTTAACTCTTGAAAACTAAAAATTTTTTTTTACAAAAAAAGTGTCAATTAAATATTTAATCAAGTTTCTCGTTTTTTTTTACATTTCTTCTTTTGTTTTCTTGATTTATAATTCTGTGGCCGTATGGAAGAACTAGTTAACTCCACTTTTTGCGAAAATTAATGGCGATTTCTTTTCTGAGAAATATGTAGCATAAATGTTACATGCTCTATCTCTTTTGTGTAGGTCATGTAACATTTATGCAACATATTTCTCAGAAAAGAAATCGACATAAGATAACACAAAACAAGTAAGAAAGTATTGTCGGTCAAGCCCGACCATATGATACCCTACACCACAGTATTTAAAAACACATCATGCTTATGTGTCCATGTAAATATGGATTTATCTATGTTTATAAACTTCATGAAAATCGGTTTGAAAGTTTGTGAGAGGCAGAAATTGCCCCCTGCCTCCCCTTGTGATCCTATTTTTTAAAAACTGTATAGCTAACGTGTCCCTATAGATATGGATCTATCTGTTTTAAATTTTATTAAAATCGGGTTGAGAGGCAAAAATTGCCCCTATCTCCCCTCGTGGTCCGATTTTTTTAAAAATTTATACATTTTGTGTCCATATAGATATGGTTCTATCAATGTTTTAAATTTCATTAAAATCGGTTTGATAGTTTCTCAGAGGAAGAAATTTCCCCCTATCTTCCCTCGTGGTCCTACGATTCGGCCCATTTTCAGTAGGCTTGGTCCTTGTGTCAATAGGAGCCTATGACCCAAACTTGATCAAATTATCTCCAAAATTGCGACCTGTACTTTGCGCACAAGGTTACATGGACAGCCTGCCAGCCAGCCGGACGGACATCGTTAGTTCGACTCACAAAGTGATTCTGAGTAGATCGGTATACTTTAAGGTGGGTCTAGGACCACTATTTTAAGGCGTTACACACATCAGCACAAATGCATAATACCCTCTCCACTATTGTGGTATGGGTATAAATAGAAAGCGAGTTTCACTTACTATCACTCTGTCAGATCGAAATTTTGATATAGTTTCTCATTTAATAGTTATTTGAAAAACAAAAATTAGAAAAATATAAATTTTTATGTAAAAACTAGATAACTCCATGCATTTTTTGAAAAAACAAGTGTTGTCTCGAAAACTAAGAGTCAAAGAGCGATATAGAACAAAATGTTGAGCCTAAAAATTGCAACTCTAGAGAATTCAAAGAATATATTTATGCATTCTTTATATGCATATTAAATCTTTTGTACCCGAAATCTTTCCGAGTAATAGTTTTTAGCCCATATAGATATTCCGTACCCTATGTGGTACAGCAACTTTGAAAAGTGTTTTAACATACTTATTTTTATTTGTTTCTGTTGCAAAGATAATAATTAGTAAGGTGTTTTTACGTACAAAAATAATAAAAACTATTTTTATCCAGTTTTTTTTTTTCTAAGAATAAACTTTTTGAATCTGGAAGACAAACAAACTTTATTAAAAAATGGAGCTACCTAGTTTTTATAAACGGCCACAGTTTTCTTAAAAAAGGAACAAATTAACTGCCTGGCCCATGATGTCGACAAGAACATTTCTTTCGTATTTTTATATTGAAAACAAAAAGAATTTTAGTTTTTTATTCTTGTTTTAAATATAAATATGCGACAGAAATGTTCTTATCGACATTGTGAGCCTGGTTGTAAATTTCTTTATTTTTAAATTAATCTAAGAAGTTCTTAGATTAATTCTTAGTAAGAACATATTCATATTTTTTACACTTTACGATATTTAATACTAATAAAATTTTAATATTATAAAATTATTTTTTTCTGCAACCTTGACGATCTTCTCAATGTTAAATGTTCATCAATAAAACTTCTCTTGAGCTTTTTCCGACTTGATTTCAGTTTGTTTTCTGAAGTATTTATTCCTAAATTTACGAGTTCTTTGTCCGATTGCTCGATCACGTTTTGCTTCCTTTTTTTTTTTTCGTGCTGCCTTGTGGAATAATTTCCTCCAACTTAGTCTGTATTTGCATGAGGTCAAGGTCTGGAAATAAGTTTATGTTAGTCGGTCGCAATGTTGATTTGCTTGTGTTGATTTTTATATTTTTTGCACGCAAGTGTAACTATTACGTTTATTTTTATCAAAAACATAAAAAACAAAGTAGAAGCGTAAGACATTGTTTTTAAACTAAAAGGCTTAAAACGATCTTATTACCAAGTTAAGTATAAAAATTTAACGGAACACCTTTTGTTTAAAATTTTAATATGTATTAAGATAAAATTAACCACAAAGTCAGTAGCTCTTTTTCAGCTTCAACCTATGTTAAACCGATTATAACGTTAATCAACGTCCTTAAAACTGGCCAATTCATTTCATAAAATCAAGAAGGGTAAACCTTTTAATTTTGTTTATGTATAAAAACAGACAAAAACTCAGCTTATTTTTTGATATATAAGCATAAAGGGGGAAAAAATATTTTTTTGGAAAAACTGGATAACTCCATTTATTCGTAGAAAAAACGGGTAAATTAAAGTGTTGAGTCAAAAAGTTAATGTTTTTCCACAAATCATTACTTAAGTTGCCTTAATTCCGTAAAATACTAATATAATTTAAGAAAAAAAAAATTTTCGGAAAAACTAGATAACTCCATTTTTCGAAAAAAAAACAAGATAAGTGACATTGATTTTCGATTTTAATGTCCAAAAATCAGTTTAATGGTACCAGAAATCTTTAACTGAATCTAAAATATTGTTTTGTTTAATGCGCATGCATAATAACATAAATTCATATGAAATACTTAGCGAAATATGTTTAAAACTTAAAATGTGTTTTTCTCGTGTTTTCAAAAAATGGAGTTATCTAGTTTTTCCATACGGCCACAGAATTATTATTTTACTATAAAGTGCAAATAACCTTTGTATTACAATTAGGGTTTTTTCACTTATTATATTTCCCGTTTTCCCGGGATTTTTGTTGCGGGATCCCGGGAAATAAAAAGTTCTTCATAGTTTCAGAAAACAGCTATTTTTACTCTGAAATTTAGTTTTCTTTTCTCTAAAAATTAGCATCTGTGGATGGGTTGTCGATTAGATCAATTATAAGAAATGTGTACAAACGTAAATTAATGTCTCCTGCGGCAATAAATCTATTAAAAGCAGAATGGGCAGTGCAACAGTTGATAATTAATAGATTAAGTGAAGTGATGAATTGATAAAGAACATAAATTCAAAATAAGATGCAGGCAGTAAGTTCTCATTGTCCATGGACAAGTCTTAAAAATAGGATGTACATAAACATATCGCTCCGTTATTGCAACATAGTCGTATCTACAAAAAAAAAAAAAAAAAAAAATCGAGCTTGGTAATATATCCGGGAAGTGCGGGGAAACCGAAATAAAAAAATAATGAAACTCGTGTAACCAAAGAAGCATGCAACAACGGTGCACTTTTAATTATTTGTCCAACCTCGGTAAAAAAGTAAACGAAATTTTTCGGAAACATGGTAATCAGTAAACAAAATCAGAAATATACTCTTTGGCGACTCACTAAACGCTTTGAGTGTGTCAGAAAGTAATTTCCTACGCCGTTAAAAAATGTTAATATATTTATTAAAATATTTTATATATTTTATGAATTTACTTTTTGATCTCATATCTTGAGTACCTCAATTGTTATGTTTATTTTATCTTGTACTAGATCATCATAATACGGAATTTACTTATAATAGCCAAAGGTAATAATAATTCAAGTTCCGCTTTCAATCTTCAATTATTTTTGTAGTATTTAAGCATTTATTTTACTTACTTTGTAGACAAGTTCCCTCACGTTTGTTTATAAAAGTTTTTTTCATTAATAAAACCAAGTTTACTTTGTATTATTTGTATAGAGCGGGATCCCGGGATCCCGGGAAATTTAAAAATTTTTCCCGCTTTCCCGGGAATCGAAAAACTCCGGGAAAAAAAAAACTCTAATTACAATGCAACTTGAAATAAATTTCAATGATTTTCTCAATTAATAAAAGGAATTATAAATTTGGTTATATCTTTTTACATTTGGTAACTTTTTCAAAAATTTTGGTTGTAAAAATTGTATTGGTTGTGGCAGCACTGATTGTATTACACTTTTAGCTTATCTAAAAAATGCAAAACAGATTTGGACCTTTTTACATTTTTTTTTTTTTTGGTAAAATGCTTTTTTGACCACCTTTTACTCAATGCAAATGAATGAAACTTTGCAGGCATGAATATTCCCGATGGCAATACACGAATACATGGGCGTAGCCAGGATAAAATCAAGGGGGGCAAATTTCTTAAAACCTTTTCTTTAGCTTCACTTCGGAAAATCAAATCTTGTAACGTTAATTTACCCGCCTTATACTCAATGCAAATGGATGAAACTTTGCAGGCATACATATCCCCGATGACAATACACGAATACATGGGCGTAGTCAGGATTAAATCTAGGGGGTGGAGGGGGGCAAATTATTTTTTTAAATGTTCCTTTTTAAGAAAAGCGTTTCTTAAAAATTTTTTTTTAAATGTTATTATTATTCAATAAGTTTTATACAAATTTATTTGAAATTAAAACGTTTAAGGTGTGAAAATCGTACCTAATTTTGTTACTTTTTTTCACTATTTTACTCCATCTCTATAATATACAAATTTGTAAAGTAACTGACTGATTCATTATCGCACATCCTAAACTCCTGAAGATAAAAAGCTGACTTTTGGACCGGAGGTTAGCCTCTGGCCAAATCAATCCCGCTAACCTCAAAAATCCAAAATTAAAGAGATCCAAAAAATTTAACATTTATTGTTGTTCAATAAAAAAAATAAGGGGACAGGTGCCTGGTACTTTTTTGAAATTCGCTCCTTTTGGGGAGTAAACGCGTATGACCTGTACATATTTTGGAACCTTTTTGTCATGCCATCTATCTTTTAAACCAAAACATTTTCTTCATTCTATGACATAAATTATGGGCTCCCACAACAACACTGAAATGTTTGATATATAAATGGAGAGAAAAAAGTATCAATAAGGATAATACTGGAAATTAACTTTCTTTCATTTGCTTTTGTGTCCTACAGTGGTACTTTTTGAATTTTCTATAACATTGATCTTAGAAACACAAAATTATAGGTACAAAGTCCTGTGTGAATCAACCTATGAGATAAAAAATTTTGAGTTTTTTTTTTTTTGCTAAAACCTAGATACATATGTATGTATATTTTGGCATATAAATATGTTCATGAAAGGAAAGGCCCTATTACAAAGTAGTGAATTAAATGCTAGCATTTTTTTTAGCATTTTTAAATTTTTTTTTAGCATTTTTAGCATTGTTTCCAATTTTTTTTTAGCTGTGGTCACACTGGCTAAAACTTTATATTTGTATACAGCGTTGCCAGAAGCTTTGGTAAAAAAATCATCATTTGGCGAAAAAACATATTTTGAAGAGAAAATATATAAAATTTATTTTAAATCAAATTGTTTATAACAAGGCAAAACAACTTTGAAGTATTTCAAGAACAGGGAATATTTTTATGATTTCCTTAGTACTTATCAATCAATAAATGAATCAGCTGATTTTAATATTAGAGATGTGTGCTGTATTTTATTAACATTATTCCCGGAAAAAATTTTCCGGGAATAATTTAAAAAAATGTTCCGGGATTCCCGGGAATTCTTCCCGGGTAGAAACTCTAATTTTCATGTTTCTTTTAATTTATTTATTATACAATTTACGTATAAGAATCATTGAACTTCATTGGTTTTGATTCTTATTAATTCAAATGAATATTTCAGATCAATGAAAACCCTAATCTTAGGTTTTTAGAGCCACTTTTTGGGTTAGAGATTAGCGATTAAATTAACTTTAATCTCCACATTTACTTTTTGAGTTGTATTTTTTTAACTTTTTTAAGCGGCCAAAGGTGGTGGTTTAAACCTAAACTTAAACTGTCAACATACACATGTTCAACATAAACAACCTTTGCAAAAATATTAACAAAAAATACATTTTAAAATATGATATATTGCTTAAGCCTAGATTACACTATCTCACAAGTCTTACGTATTCCATAATACTTTGTGAGATCTAATGAGTTTTGTTGCGACTGTCAAAAAATCTAACGTAACTTGACAGTTTGTGTTCAGACCATCACACAAAGTATAAACACTCACACATGAAATAAAATGCAACCCTGATCCAATGAAAAGTATTATTGTTTAGAAATTTTTCAAAAAACGATGAAGTCGTATGGGATGTCAAACTTTTTTCTTAATACTTGTCAATTTCGTGACACATTGCATTCACACTATCACACTTTGTCATATTACTTGCGATTTTGACATGTATTAATACAAAGTATAATAGTGTAATCTAGCCTTTAGCACTTTTATATAATTTTTCCATTCAATATTTTTTCTTATATATATTTTTTCCAAGGACACTAAAAAATAATTATGCTTATTTTTCAGGTACCAAAAATTTACCACTTTTAAGAAATATTCTATAAAAATTGGTTTTAATTATTATGTATAACTAGCTTAACCCGGTGTGCTTCGCTACCCCCATCGTTATAAAATATATAAGTATTTTTAATATATTTTAACAAAAATTTATTTATTAAATTATTAACTGCTTCGTAGTAAGAGAATTCCGTGGCATTCAGTAGTTTAATTTTATGGGGGGTATTGCTCTCCCTCCGTCAACCCCGCCCATTTTTCTTTTAAAATTTACCATAATAGTGGATTTTTCCACGTATGAAGACTCTAGCTATCATAGTTCTTCAGTAACGTGATATTTAATATTTGCATCCTATGGGGGGTACCACTTCCACCTCTGCTATTTTATTTCAATTTTGTGGCTCAGAAGATCCTACTACCAAAAGTTCAACAAAATGTTTGCAGCGGCTCTTAAAATATGAGCTATTTATTATTGACATCCACAAAAAAATATGGCACCGCCCCTTTGTCCAACCACACCTTTTTGAACCCAACGACACATTAATTCAGAACAATAGCCTTCTGTGAAAATTTAGTGACGAACGGTTCAGTAGTTTATTAGATATAACGTTGTTTACTTTTTCTATAAAGGGGCGGGGCCACGCCCACTTTTTTAATTAAACGTATTTCTGTTCATGCCAACAACAAATATACCAAATATTATCGCCGTAGGGCAAAAAATGTCATAAATAACACGAATTTAAGAATATTATTTTTGTCAAGCTAATAGGGCCTAAATTTCTTCAATGTAAATAAAATTCAATTTTTAATTACAATATTTTGTTGGGTTGTATGGGCGTGGCATCGCCCCTTTGCCCAGTCACAATTTTATATAGCCTAATGTCTCTTCCAGGGTCACAGTTACATGCTGTGAACATTTCAAGTTCATCGGTCAAGTGGTTTGGCCTCCTATAAGGCACAAATATATATATATACAAATATATATCCATACATTCACTTTTATATATATAGATGAAAACAACTATTTGTTAAACACTATCATAACTATTATGATCGATAAATATTTATTTCTTTTACAGATAACTATTACTAAAGATTTTTATTGTTTTAATTTACGATAATAATTATTTTGAATATTTTCTTGATACTAATTGTTTTATTTTTGCAGATTATACACGTATATATGTATATATATTAAAGAGGGGGTCAATTTGTTCGGGCCCAAAAAAAGTGACAAAGCGTATAGCAAATCGTAATCTACGGAAAATTCTAAGAACTTTTCCTAAAGAAACCATGATTCGAAAATCAAAATCGAGCTTCCGGTTTTTGACGTGAAAGTTTGGTGCTCAGGAAATCTGAAAAAATAATACTTTTTTGGAAATATTTATTGCAATTGATGAATAGTTTGCCTGTATCGCTGAAAGAGGGCTTGTTTAAAAGGAAATTTTCTCAGCTTTCTATATCTGTGCTCATTTTTAGAAAATTCTGTACAAAAATAATTGGTTAGGAGATTTTTGTCAAAATGTTCATAGTCAAGCTGGTAAAATAAAAAAAAATTTATTTTTTTTTTAACCCAATTTTCTATTTTAAATTCACTACCTTTTAAAAAAAGAAACTAAATGAAAAAAATAAAATAAAATTACTAAATAAAATTTTTTCTCATTTTGCGAAGCACTAATGGTAGGTACATTTAAAAAAATAAGCGCAATGTTATGCGCAACGCAATAAGACATACAGAAATGCAGTAAAGTATGTAAGTGAAAGAGCTCTCAACAACTTAAAAAATAACATTTCAAGTGCTACGGCATTCCCTTACTACGAAGCAGGTTTTTAAGGGAGAATACTAAAAAATAACTGTATCAGTGTGTAAAGCTGATTGTTACATCTAACAATTTTTATATGTTGTATGTGTCATAAATGTATTGCCTCAAAGTGGGAACGCGCCAAATAAAATTCATGTCTTCCTTACATACCTGCTTTGTTCGAGGCTCCATTTTTTTATTGGGTACGACTTCAATAAAATTGTATTTAAAAGAAAAAATACTGGCCAAACCAGAAATTAAACCATTACATCCTGGGTCACAAGGCCCAACATAACCTTTAAACCATCACAGCACTTATTTACTAATACGCTTAATACGAGTTTTTGTACATTTTTTAAATATTGCTGGCTATTCTTGAAAACGCGTAAAGTGAAAATTTTTGTTTACCATACATTTCTAAAATCGAATAAACGTGAGAATTTTTACTTTAAATTGTGTGAACGATAGAATTACAAAGTTTTCAGTTTCTCATTACGTATTTATTTTTTGTTTTTAAATTATGGCCCTTATTATGTAAAACGCAACGCCAAAGAATTACATTGAAAGCAAAACTAATTCATAAATACCCAGATTGAGTCAAGAATGAAAAATTATCAGTAAATTTTAATTAATTTTCATGTTGTAAAATTCCTTTCTTCATAAAAATAATTTAATGAAAATTAAATTTGATGAACTTAAGCCTAATTAAAAATATAAAAAAATTTGGATTAAAAACCATAAATAGTTCAACAAAATAACCACAATACTAATTATTAAATTCATAAATATTTTGTAATTTTGTTGTTGCTTTCTTTAAAAATTCATGTACCGTTTTAAAATTTTCAACGCCTCATTACTTGTAAAATTTTAAAACGCAAAAAGAATTTCTGTAGAAAGCACCAACAAAATTACAAAATATTTATGAATTTGTTTTTGCTTTCAATGTAATTCTTTGGCGTAACGTTGCGAATTATATAATTAGGGCCTATGTTTCTTACTACACCATTTACAATTGTATTTCAGAAATTTCCAATTTAACTTAAAAAATGTCCAATTGTAACTTCTGAAAGTGTCCAATTATATTTCAGAAATTTCTGTTTTTATAGCTAATACAATTTTTTAAATTGGAAATAGACGATAGCAATTTGTCTGACCTGCCATTTACTACAACTATCTGCCGTTTACTGAACTAGGGTTACCGGCACATATTCAGGGAACTGAGCGATTTGTATAATTGCTTACCAATGTTTCCCACGTGCCATAGAATGTAATCGAGATGATATTGTTCAGTTACTTTTAAAAGGCGCAACAGAATAGATTAGGGCTGCCAGATGTTTGAACCTATCAACCAGGACACATTGAAAAAATGGATAAAAATAAATATCACCATTTTTACATAAACAGTTTTTTGGCTCTCCTGAAAATTTAAGAATTTTGAGTTGTAAGCTTTTAGTATTTTTAAAAAAATCCAACAATATATAGAAAAAAAATTAACGTATGAAGTACATGTACATAAAAACGTTGAAAAATAATAAAATGTTGAGCTTAAAATGTTCTAAACTAAAATAATTTTTAGAAGATTGCACTTTTTCTAGAACTTCATTTCGGTCTTTGATATAGTTATAAAACAGGTAGCATGTCATATTAATATCAAACTTACATTGAATAATACTCTCCAGTGTTTCAGTCTTTAACGAGTTTCTTTCTTTAGTCCATTGAGCAGACTAATGGCCATTTTCTCAATGTATCGATAAACTGGCTGTTACTTAATGTCAACAAAAATTTATTAGAGCGATAAACTGTCCGTTAACGATTTTGGGTTTCTCAATATACCGACAAAAAACATTGTTTTCAGCTGGCAATACCTCTCAAAATACATGTTAAAGCTGGGAGTCAGCTGATTGAATTTATCTGTACGGCAAATAAATGGAAAATAACTACTAATTGGCAGATGAGTGCTGGTTAGCTTTGCGACAGAATAGAAGCAAATTAGACATTGAGAAAACCAAGTTTCTTTAATGTGCAGTTTTTCGTTGGGAAAAAGAGATGTTCGTATAATGAGAAAACGGCCATAAGTTTTCAACTTGAAAAAAATCAAACTCTTTTGATTATTCATCAACCAACTCGACAACTGTCAAACTAATGAATTGACTAAGCCATACACGCTTTGATTTGGACAACGACTCAGTTGACAATTGAATTGAAACGGGTATGGGCTGCCTTAGAGAAAGCAATTTGTTATCGGTTTTCGATTACTTATAAAAGTTGTTTACACGGTATAACTTTTTACAGCCACTAGTTGAAACAAAGTTTGAAAGAGGATTGACTATCATCTAATATTATTGAAAGCTTTTACCAGCATTACACCAGATAACAGTTGAATTTAATTAAAGTTCTTTATACAATTACCTTATGTTAGCAATGTTATAACAGAAATCTTAACCTTTGTTAACAACTAAAGCAAAAAACAAATTAGTTTTTCTTGACCTGTAAAAAAAACCAGGACAATTTAATAGTGGACCAGGACACCAGGACAAGAAGTCTAAAACCAGGACAATCCTGGAAAACCAGGACGTATGGCAGGCCTAGAATAGATAGATAGATAGATAGAAAAAACGATATTGTATGTAAATAACAGATATAGGCCGAAACTAAATTCATTTACCCCCGGCTTGGCCAGTATTTTTTTTATAAATTTTTTATTTTTTTTTTTTTAATCGGTTCGTTTTTTTAAGTTGTGAATTTTCCAAAAAATTGCGTTTTAATAAAAAATAGAATAATAATAAAAATATTATTTTTTATTTTTTTTATTTTCAGTTTTTTTAAAATTTTATTTAAAGAAATTTTCGTTTAATTAAGTTTTGATTAATCAATTCTATGGCTTTTTGACAAAACATCTTAAGTCAAAATTAAAAAGTTGAAAAAAATGGCGTTAATCGTACGAATTTTCATTAAAAAACATTTTTGCTTACGTTTTTAAAATTCTGTATTATGAACAAAATTTTTCTTAAATTACGGTTTATTTTATTTTTTAACAAAAATGCCTTTTTCACCGAGTTTTTTTTTTAAATCTTTTTTGCTCTCTTATCTCCACTTAAGATGTTTTGTCAAAATGCCGCAGAATTATTTTATTTTAATCAACTTTGAATTAAAATTTAGTTAAATTATTTTATTTAACTTTTATGTATCAAAATTGTAACAGTTTTAGGTTTCTTATTAGCTTGACTATGATTATTTTGACAAAAACCTCTTAACCAATTATTGATGTACAGATTTTTCTAAAAATGAGCACAGATATATAAAGCTGAGAGAATTTTCTTTTAAACAAGCCCTCTTTCAGCGATACAGGCCAACTATTCACCAATTTCAATAAATATTTCCAAAAAAGTATTATTTTTTTCAGAATTCCTGAGCCCCAAATTTTCAAGTCAAAAACCGGAAGCACGATTTTGATTTTAGAACCATGGTTTCTTTAGGAAAAGTTCTTAGAATTTTGCGTAGATTACGATTTTGCTATACGCTTGGTGGGCAAAAAAATTGACCCACTCTAATATACATACATATTTAAATGAGTTATAACGGTTATGTTATTTATAATTCATAACTATTAAAAATAGTTAGTAATATATCTAACGAATAGTAAATTATGTTTGAAATTATTTGATACCCATAATAGTTATCATCAATTTTTAAAAATAAAAATTGGATATAATAATTATTCTTAATAAATAAAATATAAATTTATTCGTAAGAATTATTCGTAATTTTTATGGAATAAAAGTTATAGCTATCAGGCCCTTGATTTTTTCTTTAAGCACTAAAAATTCCTACCTTGTAAACAATTTAAAATTTGCACATTTTCTTATTCTTTGAAAACATCCATATTGCTTTGATAAAAAGTTGATATTTACAAAAAAAAATTGGCCATTTATTTGTGCTCAGTATGGCTGCGCTACCTGGCTTAAGCCACCACCCAAAAATATCAAATTCAATTGATACTAGATTAACTCAAACCCAAAAAGTGGCTCTTAATGACGAGCCGTTTATTTAATCCGAACCAATTCTCGACAATGACACGCTAATGTGAAAATCTATCATGTTTCACCTAAAAAGAACCAGTGCATTATCCTTGGAAACCATGCATTTATTACTTATTTTCCACGTCTTTTTTTGCCGGTTCCTTATCTATTATTATGTATAATAATGAGCTGACAAATTGCCGTATTTGCACAAAATTACCGTATTTGTACAAAATTAAAGAGGTTTAAATTGTGTTTTAAATCCATTTAATTTCTAATGAAAAAGAACGTAAAAAGTCCATCTAAATAAAAAAGTTTCATTGAAACTAATTAAATTTTCAAATTAGTGATTTAAAAATTCTGGGCAAGCTATGAAGGAATAAGACTTTTAAAGTATAAAAGCTTTTAAAATTGTAATTTGAATTTGAAAAAGAATACACATTCGAATTAATATGAAAATTTATATGAGATAAAATTTATTAATTTTAGACTTAATTTCTCGTTGCAAGTTTCTGTTAGTAAAGTAAATGAACAGACCTAATATAACTTTAAAATTTTAAACAAATTTTAACAAAAATTTATGTTCATATAATCGTTTTATAAATTTTAATGAAAGTTTTAAAGACACTAGTTCATGTTATAATTAAAGCTGAACCACCAATATATTGACTTCTTTTAAGGACCGTTTTCACGACTTACCTTTAAAGATGGAAATAGTTAATGGTACCTTTAGCACTAGTGAGGAATAAAGTTACCTTCAACTATTTTTCGTTTTCACAACTTCTGTATAAAATAAACTTAACATTTTTAAAAATGTGGCAACACTTAAGTAAATACCGATTATTTTTGCCAAAATAAAAATACGAACTGGCAACTACGTACTTTCTTTTACTTTTCTCATTTTAAATTTTTGTGCGCACAAATATTTTTTAATAATGGCAAATATTAATGAAATACTGCGTACACGTGAATTTAACATTTTGTAAATTTTATTTGTCAAAATACGAGTTTGTTATTAATTTACAAAATATCATATACTTGGAGTTGCCATATATAAAAATATGTGAATATAATACGGCAATCTCAAATCTAAACCTTACGACAAAAGTTAAAGGAAGAACGTTCCTCTCTTTACCTTATCCTTCACTTTTAGATTAAAGGGAACTTGTGATAATTAAAACCTCATTATCTGTTCGATAACTTCCTACATTTAGCTATCGTTAAGTTGTGAAAACGGGCCTAAATCTTGCAATACATAATTTAATTTTTGTACTAATATTCATTAAACCTATTTTGAATTGAGCAGTGTTTATTTTATTATACTAAAGTTAACTCTACACGCAAAACATAAAAATATTACTTAGAATCATAAAATTTTGGTTTGAATTATTTAGGTATTTTTATCTTATAAGATGATGTCATGATAAAAGCGGAAATATTAAATAAATAGGGCGGAATTTTAAAAATAGATGAACAAAAATGTATGCGAAACGAATTACGCGTTACTTAAAATATATCACTTTCTAACTGGTTGTTTGTCTTCTCTATAATAAGTACTCGTAAGAACTATTAACATAAAGGAAGCAGCGCACAATTTTCTGTTTTTGTTCTTACATTTGTGACACATTAAATAAAGGGGACGAACACACATTTAATATTTTGTTCATGCCATTTTTGGGGTAGCAGGGTGATAATATGTAGTATGTAAAAACATTTTTATAACTGTGTATATCATAGTCTCGCCTGACTGGAGACACTAAGGACGACACCGTGGTAGTTTTAAACATTTTATGAAAAGTTTCTCTTTCATTATCAATTATTTAATGCGAACCATTCTTAGTTATCCTTTAGTGCATGTCAATATGATAATGTATGTTGGCGCCAAAGAAAAAAAGTTAATAACTGAAATATATAATAAATAAAATAACAAACTTTAGAGGGTCTAAATTTTACATGGCAAACTCTTTTTTTTCTATTTCTAGCTTAAAAAGCAAATCTATATATTTTTTGTTTATTTTATAATATTCTATAAAATAACAAATTGAAGTAAAAGTTATTCTTAGTCGATGCTGTGTCTCTTTATCTTTCGAACGGTATCAAAATTTAATATAATGTAAAATATGGATTTAGCAGATTTACAAAAGTAAGAATGCTATATTCGGCTATGCCAAATCTAATATTCCCTACACACAGAAAAAAATACCAATGTTAAAATAACATGGCGAAATGTTGATTGAGAATCATGGTAAATTTCTGCAAAAGTATGCCCATTATTTAAATTTATCATGATTTCATATTAATGTTAAATGAAAAATATTAAAATAATCTTAAATCACGTTTATTTAATATTATTCACTGTTAAAATAACATTGTTCAATATTGAATCCATAAAAACCTGTTTTATATTAAAATCAAAAGTTTATCTTGTTAAATTAACATGCATAAACACTTAAGTATGTACATCTTTTTATTTTCATGTTTAAAATATGTTATAACAAGTAAGAGTGCTATATTCGGCTGTGCCGAATCTTATATACCCTTCACCATTGTGCGAGCAGAATACAGAGCAACTAGACAAACACTGAATAAAACTGGTAAATATTTTTTTTTTTTAAATAAGAGACAAGCGGTTTTGAACTTCGCTTTTCATAATGGCCCAGAATATATATACTTTATAGAATATATATACTTGAAGGGTATAAAAAGAGTAATTTTCGGGAATTCAGGGGTCTAATCACTGCATTCGATACTATCGTATCGAATAAACTATTGAATTTTTTTGTATACGATAGACACTGGCGTATCGAATGAAAACTCGATAAATGTAATGTCGAGTTACTCGATGTCGAATGCTATTATTTCAAATGCAATACATTTCATTCGATATCGAGTTTCAAGATACCAAATGAAATAATTTCGATGAATTTTGCTCGATATCGTATGCGGTGATTAGACCGCAGTATTTCGGTTATAACTCATACAAATTTCCGACATTTTGGTATATAAGTCATATCCATAGGACATATGGCAGCCCTAAAATTTAGGTTTTTATAAAAATTTTGATGTTTTTTAGCCCATTTTTGGAGTATTTTGCTCATAAATTACCCATTGTCTAACCGATTTGATAGTTTTATATACCGACGTGTTAAGGAAGAATTTTACCATTTACTTAAGTTATATTTATATATAAACATTTATATAAACTTGTAAATATATATTTTAACAAAGTTAATTATAAAAAGAGTAATTTTTGGGGATTCGGTATTTCGGTTATAACTCAGCCATTTTTTAACCGTTGATTTTTTGTCAACTCTAAATGAACGGTTTGTGCTTTGTTGTGATACAGACGTGTATTTTTAAGCCCGCATACGATTTGAACTATTAATTAATCACATTTGACTTTTTAATATAAGCAGCGAATGGACGCTTAAAAATAAATAATATATTTTGTTATTTAACATTATAGTGAACAATTAAAACGATAAAATTAAATAAAACAAAATAGTAAAAATATATATGTACGTATGAATGTTCATACATGTGTATACATATTTTGAACAAAAACATTTAAGTTTAAATTTCTTATTTTTTTTTGTTGTTATAAAATACAATAAATAATAAAAATATTAAGAGCAAAGCAAAACGGTGAAAAACAAAAACAACTCTTTGCATGAGTACGAACAGTGAAACAACACTAAGACAAAATGAAAGAAACGTTTACGTTTTAGTTAATGCAAATGAAAATAATGCAGAAATAAATAAAACAAAACAAAACAATATAAACTATTTAACGGCTAAGCCAATTACTCGAACACGTTCCCTATCACCCTCGGTGTTTACAAAAACAGTGGATAGTGACTCATTAAAAAAACTACAACTAAATTTGGTGACAAGTGGTGCCAGCCCAGCAAGTATTGCCGTGACGTCAAAAACAAATTTAGTGGGAAATGATACCATGAACTCAAACACAAATGCAATGGAAAACCCCCTGTAAAAAGTTGTCAAAAGCCTACAGTACAAGTTGGTATGGACAGGTACATAACAGTGCTTAAACGGGGACGCAGCCCTACCTCTGCAGCAGTTGCTTCGGCCTCAAAAGTACCATCTTTTGATAAAATAAATACTCAAAATCGTTTTGCAATTCTGGAGGATGAATCCTCTGAAGCACCAAACGTCATTAAACCATCCAAGCCTCCTCCGATATATCTAAGGGAGCAAAATTCAAATGAGCTCATAAAGAGTTTGATATCGGTGATAGGTGAAAATTCGTTTAACGTAGCGGCTATAAAGCGTGGAAGTATAAACGAGACAAAAATACAAGTCAATAATGAGAATGATTTTCGCAAAATAGTAAACAACTTTGAAACGCTTAAAAAAAACTGTTATACCTACCAACTGAAAAGCAGTAAAGGTCTACAGGTAGTGATTAAGGGTATTGACTCATGTGTGGACCCAGAAGAGGTTAAAACATTCCTAGAAGAAAAAGGCTTCAAGGTAAAACATGTAGTAAATATTATAAATAGAGAAAAAATTCCCCAACCACTTTTTCGAGTGGAGTTTGAACCCGGCGACGTAAAACTTAAAAAAAACGAAACACATCCTATTTACAATTTAAAATATATTCTCTACAGAAGAATAACTATAGAAGAGCCGCACAAAAAAAATGGACCTGTTCAGTGCTTAAACTGCCAAGAATTTGGCCATACCAAGGCATACTGCTACTTACCCCCTGTCTGCGTAGTATGTGGTGAACTACACGGTACAGTTTCTTGCGATAAGTCTAAAACCGACCCCAACGTAAAAAAATGTAGCAACTGTGGCGGTAATCACACTGCCAATTATAGAGGATGCCCAGTATATAATATTGTCAAGCAGACGGTTGGACCGAAAACAAATACCCCTCAAATGCAGGTTGCAAATCAGGTAAACACAAATGCAATTCAAGCCCCCCAGCCTAGTAATAACAGAACCTCTTACGCTAACGTCCTAAAATCAAACCATCAGCCAATGCAAGGTGCCTCGCCAAGTAATGATGAAACTCCGGTTTCTAATTTAAGTCGTTTAGAAAAAACCATGGAAACATTAGTGCAAACAGTAAATAATTTTACGAACACAATGGGTAATATGATGCAGGAAATGCTTAGAATGCAATCGATGTTATTGCAAGCTGTACTTAACAAACCATGAACTGTTTAAAAATTTGTTTTTGGAACGCAAACGGCATCCGCCAACATACAAATGAATTAGAATACTTTCTTAAAAATAAACAAATTAATGTCATGATGATTTCTGAAACTCATTTGACCTCAAGAAATACGTTTAAAATAAATGGTTATATACTATATGATACCAAGGACCCACGAGATAGAGCTTGTGGAGGTTCTGCCATTTTAATAAAAACCCGAGTCAAACACTACCTAATGTGTGATCATCGTGAAGATTATCTCCAAGCAACGAACATTTGCGTTGAGGAATTAAATAGAAACCTAGTAATTTCATCGTTATACTCTCCGCCTAGATTTTCAATATCGGAGGACCAATATTATAAATATTTTAAATCATTAGGACCGTGTTTCCTAGCCGCTGGCGATTATAACGCTAAACATACCTTCTGGGGGTCGCGACTTATAACGCCAAAGGGTCGTGTTTTATTTAACACAATTTCTAAAATGGATTAATATGTGGTAGCGAGCGGACAACCAACATATTGGCCCACTGATAATCAAAAAATACCAGATGTCATCGATTTCGGCGTGGTTAAAAACATTCCCATAGAAACGATTCATGTTGAAGCCTCCCTAGAATTATCTTCCGACCACACACCTACAATTGTTACTATAATGAACCCCAATAGAATTGTACCTCCGACTGGTTACATAGCGACGACAGCTACGCAAATTAATTGGTTAAAATATAAAAAATATCTCAGTACCCATTGCACAGAAAATATTCCGCTCAGTACACCGGATTATGTAGATCGCTCTATTGACAATTTTGACAGTTTTTTGAAACTAGCTGTTCAACATTCCAGCGATACCCCCAAAAAAATTAAAAATACTAAAATATATTCTTCAGATGTCGAGCGGCTCTTGACTGAAAAAAGGAGAGTTCGAAGAGAGTGGCAACTTTACAGATCCCCGCAACTTAAGATTTTATTAAAAGAGTGCACAACAAAGCTAAGAAAGTTACTGCAGAATCAGAAAACGGATTCTCTAGAAAAATATCTTAAGGAACTTGATGCAACTCCACAATCTGACTACTCATTATGGCGTGCAGCTAGAAATCTAAAAAGGCCAGTTATATCTAAGCCACCATTAAGAAACTTGAATGGTAATTGGGCAAGAAACGATATTGAAAAAGGAAATCTGTTTGTTAGTCACTTGAAAAACGTATTTACACCAAATATATTTCACAATATTGCGGTCGAGTTACCACCTGTTGCTGCTAGAGCAGCTATTCCCCTCAGATTTGAGTTAAGAGAAATCGAAAAAGCTATTTGTGACTTAAACACTAAGAAGGCACCTGGTATTAATAAAATCAGTAATAAAATGCTTTTGGAGCTACATCGCATAGCAAAGAAAATTATTCTTTTTATTTTTAATGCTATTTTACGCCTTGAATACTATCCTCAAAAATGGAAGGTTTCCATAGTTACCATGATACCAAAGCCAGGTAAAGATCATACAAAAGTTGAGTCTTATAGGCCTATAAGCTTATTATCAAATATGTCAAAGTTGTTTGAGAAATTATTAGTTTCAAAATAACACCGATTTTAAGTGTAAATAGATGTATTCCAAACCATCAATTCGGATTTAGAAGAAAACACAGCACAATCGAACAGACTCATCGAATAGTAAATGTCATAAGAAAAGCATTTGAAGAAAAAAAATATTGCTCAGCACTCTCCATCGATGTTTCGCAAGCTTTTGATAAAGTCTGGCATGAAGGCTTATTACATAAATTGAAGCAAAATTTACCAGCAAACACACACAAGCTGCTAGAAAGCTACTTAGTCGGTCGTCAATTTATTATTAAAGAAGGAAATTTCTTAAGTTCACCTCAGCCCATTGCCGCTGGATTCCCACAAGGCAGCATCCTGGGCCCCCTATTATACTTAATTTATACTTCGGACATGCCACCAAGCAACTATACACAAACTTCAACATTTGCGCGTTACTTACAGCATCATATATTTCAACTAGAAATATGGTTACGACAATGGAGGATAATGGTCAATGAGCAAAAATGCGTACATATAACATTCACTTTGCGCCGGGAATCTTGCCCCCCTATTACAATCAATAATCAAATAATTCCTCACCATTCGTATGTAAAATATCTCGGTATACATCTGGATCGGCGATTAACGTGGAAATGCCATATAGAGGCAAAATTAACTCAAATGAAACCAAAAGCCATTCAAATTCATTGGCTTATTGGAAGAAATTCTGTCCTTAGTCTCGATTGCAAGCTTCTACTTTACAACTCTATCTTAAAGCCTATCTGGTGCTACGGTATTCAGCTATGGGGCACTGCCTCGGCCTCTAATATCGACAAAATTCAAAGGCGCCAAAATAAACTTCTTCGAATAATCACAGCAGATCCCTGGTATGTTAAAAACTCAAACATTCATAAGGATCTCAATGTGCCATTAGTTAAAACTATGATTACAAAATATGCAATAAAATATTTAAAAAGGCTTGAACAACACCAAAATCCACTAGCTCGAAATATTTTAAATCATGGCGGCCGCACTCGCTTAAGAAGAAGAGACACTGCTGCACTTACCCAATTAGATGAGTGATAAACACCTATATAAGTGAACAGAACCCGTGATAAAGAAAATTTTGTCTGGCACTGGCAGGACATAAAATAAAGTATTAGGTTAAGATTTGATTAATTATTGTTAGTTCATGTTTAATATATGAAGATTCAATAAAAAAAAAAAAAAAAAAAACATTTTTTTAACCGATTTGGCAGATTTATATACTGACGTGTTGAAGAAGAAATTTACCATTTACTTTAGTTATAAAGCTTGGACTCGGGGAGATCTATGGTTCCCGAAAGTGGGTATTTAAAAAAAAATTTAATTTTTGTCATAACTTTTTTGTATCTGAACCGATTTTTCCGAGTTTTTTATAAAATATGTTCTACTAAAGATTTCCGATATTTTGATATATAAGTCATATCCATAGGACATATGGCAGCCCTAAAATTTAGGTTTTTATAAAATTTTTAATTTTTTTTGTACGTGAGGTACCACGCCCACTTCTCCAATCCCGCCCACATTTTGTAGGATGGTGTGTATTGACAACCTCTTGCCGTTCTCAAGATATACAGAAATAAAAAAAATACAACAACAAGGGATTTTTGGAAAAATTTAGAGGAAGTCGTGGTTTTTTGCTCATATCTCCGTCATTTTTGGACCGATCTGGCTGAATTTCAATAGCAAACTTAAACGGAGTATAATTGACATAAATATACATCAACCTAGTCCACATCATTTCTGGCGTTTTCGGAAAACCCATTTCAACATACACACGGACAGACGGTCAGACGGACAACCGGATTTGAACTTCGCTTTTCATAAGGACCCAGAATATATATACTTTATAGGGTGTAGGATCAATATTGTGGAACATACAAACGGAATGACAAAGTTATATATACCCTCTTACCTTCGGTGAAGGGTATAAAAAGAAGACAATTCCCGTATTATTTTAATTAAAATTATTTAGTTAAATAGTACATCAAGTTTTCAAAGTAGAATGATGACGAAAACGATATCGGGCCATTCTGCTGATGCTTCTGTTAACAAAGGAGATACAAAATAGGTGAAACATGTGTTACAGGGGTAAGTGTTTTGAATTATTCTTAAATAAATGCATATGTTGTCTTCACACTGTTATATCACACTCCAACCAATTTGATTCTACATGAAATTCACGTTGTTTCAACTTTAAATAACTTTCATTCAACGTGATTCGGATTGTGATTTCAATATTAATTACATTTTGCTCTAACTTTACTGCAATGTTAAATTAACATTAATTATAGTTATTTTAAAAGAAAAAAATGTTGTTCGCAAGTTATTGTAAAATCATGTTAAATTAACATGAAACAACAATGAAGCAAAATCACTACTGAAAAATGTAAAATCAACCTTGTTTTGAACGAATTTACAGTGATTTTTTTCTGTGTGTACACAATGGTGCGATAAGAACTGAAAGTTTTATAAGTACCGTTCTTTAGATATAAATAGCTTCAGACAACATTTGCATTTATGTAAGAATAATTCAAAACCCTGTAACACATGTTTCACTTATTTTGTATTCTCCTTTGTTAACAGAAGCATCAGCAGAATCGCCCGATATGGTCATCATTCTACTTTGAAAACTTGGTGTACTATTTAAATAAACAATTTTAATTAAAAGAATACGGGAATTGTCTTCTTTTTATAACATATTTTAAAAGTGAAAATAAAAAATGTACATAATTAAGTAGGTATGCATGTTAATTTAACAAGATAAACTTTTGATTTTAATACAAAACAGGTTTTTATTGAATCCAGATTTATTTATATTTTAATATTTTTTATTTTTATTTTTTTAACAGTGAATAATATTAAATAAACGTAATTTAAGGTTATTTTGATATTTTTTATTAAAAATTAATATGAAATAATGATAAATTTAAGTAAAGGGCATAATTTTTCTGAAATTTAACATGATTCTCAATCAACATTTTTCCATGTTAATTTTACATGGGTATTTTTTTCTGTGTGTAAGCACCGAAGTATACATAGTAAAGGAGTTCAATATAGAATACATAAATACATATCGCACTTGATCAACTTAATATAAATTAATACCCTCTTGTTGATCAAGTGCGATATTAGTCCTCAAAATTTAGACCCCTATTACTCAGTTGAGTTGTAAATCAAACAACTGGCTGTGTTGAGTTGTAATTTTAAAGTTTTTGTTCGCCGGAATATAACAAAGTTGTTAACCATAATACAAAAATTCAATTGTTGAAATAAACCTGTATTTCGAGGACTTTAAGATTCATTCAAATACATTTTGTTTTCTTTATCAACAACACTTTCGTGCTGTTCTTCTTGGACTTCTACATGTGGTGCTTTCGGGTTATTTTTATGTACACACCAGAGAACTGCAAAATCACTATTTTTCTTGATTTATTCATACGCTTAAATTTACATTAACTATATGCCTGCAAAACAAAGTTCTACGTTGGTAATTTTGACATCGTTTTGTACACATTTGATTTGTGCATGTGTGAGTTTTTTATTGAAAGTGCTTTTTTGCATTTATTGTTGCGCACGCAACAACACAAATACCCAAAGTCAAAAGGCGAAAATTCTTAAGGCCCAACCAGAATGTGCATAAACAAACTTAAGCTACTGTCAAAAATAAACAAAAAAGCCTCTCAAATACATTAAAAAAAACAAAAACAAAATAAAAAACTTTTGATTCCGTACGGAATGTGCGATTAGTTTCGCACTTTGCTTAAGCAAATTACAGTTTCATTAAATTTAACAAAAAGTTCCCTTAAGTTCAACATGGTTTTACACATATGATTTACATGTATTCGCTCGGTTGCTTAAGCCACGTTATTCACATTCTGGTTAGGCCTTTATGCTTTTGCTTTCAAGTAGTCATTGTCCACTCGATGAGCCAACGACGAACTGGTATGAGTATGAGTATGAGTCGCTTTGTTACATTAACAGCAATAACAACAATACATTGTCTTCTATTTCTATGGAAATTGTTTGCTGTTGTTGTTTTTGTTTAATTTTTTTTTCTTGTACTACATAGCAACTGCTGAATGCCTACATGAGTAATGATTGCTTGATTTCTGTTTTTTTTTTTGTTTGTATTTTTTTCTTTACCAAAACAATCATTGCCGGACCAAACACATAAACATCTTAATTGACAAACGAAGCTTAACGATGCACAAAGGGGTTTTTTGCCAATCTAGCCGGACATTAAGCAAAACATTAAATTTAAGAAATGGAAAAATTTAAGCTCGACAGACAACAAAGTTCTGCAGCGTATAGTAAATTTTCAAGTCTTTTGCTTGAGATTTGTTGTTTTGGGACACTGTTAAATCTAGGAAAGTTGATTAAATTGCATGCGTGTTCATTGACTTTTTACGGTTTTGAGAGGTTTACAATATATTTTTTTGTAGATAAACGAATAAAGATTTTACATTTTTTTCTGTGAAAGACTATATAAATAGCTAATTATGAAAATTTTTAGAAAAATTTTATTAGAAGTTTTTATGATAAAAAAATTAGTTCGAAATTAAAAAAAACGATTTTTTTGTTCACTTTTTTGTAAAAAAAAAAAAAAAAAAAAAATTTAAAAGGTTTTTGAAGGTGAAGCCCGCTGAGTTCTTAAAAATGTTATACATCACGATAAAATTTGAAATCTCTACTTTTAAATTTAAAAAAAAAAACGTTGCGCGTTGTTGCGCCATTTTTTTATGATTTTTTGAAAATTTCACCTTTTTTCTGTTTTTGCTCATCTTGCATAGGTACATATGATAGAAACCCTTTCGGCAGTCATAAAATGTTTTGGTTGTACGTAGATGTTTTTTATTTAAATTATAACATCTAAGACTAATATTACCTGTGTAAAAAAGTGATGTGCGAAACAGTAAGTAACGGGTTTTAATCACCTGTGCGGCCGCTAAATGACGTTATTTTATGGAGCAAAATAAATGTACCAGTTTTGCATAACTTTAAAAATCATAAACAACAAAAATAATATATAATAAAAAATCAAATCTGGGCTCTAGGTACTTAGTTTTTTTAATATATATTGTGGTTATAGCATAAAATTGTTATCAGAACCATTTTGAAGATTTGAGAGTAAAATGGAAGAAGTGTATAATACATGGCGCAACTGTAATGAATGAGGCATTGTTGCCTATTGGGCTATTATCAGAAGAAGCGTCTGAGGCACGAAATAAACATTTTCGGCTTTACAGGCAGAATTTTGCTAGAAAGTTTTCGAGGGTTCAGTGTAACAAAGATATTATAAATAGACTTTTGCTCAGTTCTGACCTACTGATTACTAGTATAAGACCAACTCCAAAAAAAAAGTCATTACCCTTTACGGAAGAAGCAATTTCTTTTATGCTTCCAACTGTACTTGGCTCTGAAGAGAATTCATATTCAGAAGAGGATTTTGAAGAAGCAGACGAAGAAGAGCCATGGCACTCATCATCTTAGTGCAAAAGAGAAGTTATATATTATAAATAAGTTATAATTACGAATATATTAATTATTTTCAGATAAATTAAATACTATAAAAGTCACATAAAATCTTAAAAATTAATATGTTTTGGAAATTAGCAAAAAAAAAAAAAATTTTTTTACAGGGTCGTTCCCGGGGAGGTTTGGAGGGATACCTCCCCCTACCCATAAACGTTCAAAAATTTAATTTTTATAGTATTAAGGCGTTAGTCATCTATTTTTTTTAATATTTACATTATTTTTAATATTATTTTATGTAACCGCCCTCAAAAGGGGGCGGGGCGACAAGTGGGTCTAATTTTAGGTTTTTAACTTTCGACGACGTTAAAAGTTGCATTTGCCAAACAAAAGTATGGGAAAACTTTAAAAAAAAATTTAATTTTTCAGAGGTTGGATTAGTTCTTCTAGGGGGAACCTTTTCCTCCTTGGTCCGATTTTATTTATTTTTGAGGTTTACCTGCCTATGACAATATCACATTTTTCTGCCAAGTTTCATCGATCTAGGGGCACTCAATAACTTTTAAGAAGCAATATAAGCTAAAACAAAAAGTAATATCCGGCTAGATTGGCAAAAAACCCCTATGTGCGATGGTATAAACAAAGACTATAGATTTATAAGATGTTGCACGACCATACAAAGTTCATACATTTTTCTGTCTATATTAATTTTTCTGGTGGATTTATCCGCTAAATCCACTTGTGAGAGTAAATTACAGTCTTTATTATTACTCTCAGAGAACTTTTCTCACTTATCAGTGTATATGTATGTGCACACGCGTGTGTGTGTGTGTGTGTATGTGTATACATTACATTAAAAAAAATAAAAACAAACTAAATGAAGTCTCGTTTTCTCGGTGAAAACACATTTAAGTAATAAAAGATGTTTTGTTTGCATCCCATTTATGTGCAAATAACCTACGTTAAACCAAATGTGACAGATTTTAATTGTAGGGCAATAATATGTGTTTTATTGTTGTACAGATGAAATTATATCGATTCGCACCGAAGTACAAATGCTGTTATTGTCTAAATATAAACAATTGTAGGCATATAAAAAATAATTTTTCTGAAAGAATAAACTGCTTTTTTCATAAAAGATATTTTATGCTTTCAATGTGAATTTTATGATAATCAAAATACTTTAAATTTTCATAAAAATTTGCCACCAGTTTGATGTGTATGAAAGTAATTTCTTTCAATTTTATTTATTTTTGTTTATTATTTATTAATTTTTTTTTATTAAAATTGTACTATTTGAAAAATTATTAAATCGTTTCCGCCGAAAATTCCAATTTTATTTATTATTACAACAAATTATTATCACAAATTATGCAACAGATTCAGGCTTTGGAAGTTTGTGTGCTCCTTCCGTCTTACTTTTTGAAGTTTGTAAAATTCTTTTTAAGGTCTGCTAGTCTATCAGCGCCGGGGTTGAGGGTTCGATTCCCGCCAGAGACTCTGGTTTCTTTCCTGCAGACAAGCGAAGAGCTTCGCGGGATTAGCATAGGACAAAAAAAAATGTGGATTTCGCTACTTACAATATATAGAATGAAATCCAATAAAATCAAAGCCATATTATTAATATTGTTCGCATATTATACTTTTATTTATTTATTTAAAAAGTGTTATATTTTACAGCAACTTAAACAACTTAAATAATAATCAACAAATTCAGACAAATAATTATATTGATGACATGGCCTCGTACACGGATCAGAAAAGCATAATTAGATCTACAGAATTAATAACGATAGGATTATAATGACGAGTAATACGACATGTACATACCTATTAATGTTTTAAAATTTTAACTTTTTCAGCATTCGAAGTTTTGTATTTATGTATATGTTTCCCAAGAGGAATGCTTTCTTAGTAATACCAGTAAAGCAAATTTAAAATTTCCAATCTATGGTTGTAACAATCATTTTTCTCGTCAAACCAAAACGAATAAATGGTATTATTAGTACATTCTACTCACTGCTCCATAATAACTTTCATCATTTTGCAAATGTTGAGTGATGTATTGAAAATTAACAGCCTCACTAAACATGATGAGTGATAGTGATGCTAAAAAATTCTATATCACTTAATTTTGTTAGTGGTAGCTAAAAAATACCAATCATCACTAAAGGTGCATGTAGACGACATGTTTTTTACATCTGACTTGTCAACTTTTCAAGTCACATGTAATTGTGCATGTCTGTCAAAATTGCTGTTTTACAGAAGGTTTATAATATTCGGTCACAAACGTACATGTAATTTGCTTCTGACATTGTCTCTGTTTTTTTTCGCATAGTTATTACAGTCTTGTGTTTTTTTTTTTTTTTTATAATACCTTACTAACTAGCGTAAATACTTAACTAGTCCACCATGTCAACAATTCTCTGGTACCCCTGGCACTGGAGTCGAGCCCGCTGCCTGTCCAGAATCCTTACCTTGACTGGTGGAAAAGCGGCCCTTTTTATCAGGTACTGCATATGGGTTGGTCGGTTCGTTGGCCGAGGAATTGTTATGCCCCGAAATACCTCCTCTTCCGTGAACCGTCGGTATGGATGGGCCTTCTTTTTACAGCGTTGTCGCTTCTTCACTGTGCCGAGGGCCGGATTTATAACTGGCTTGACTGCTGTGGAGGTGGTGGGTCCATCGGTGGGTGGTATTGTTGCCGCCCCTTCCTCCTGCGGCGGGCCGTCAGGTGCTTGAGGAGTTGGTGGTGCCGCGGAGGACGCTTCTCTCCCGGTGGTTATTACTGGTATCGGACTGCCGATCGGTATCTTATTCTGGCGAGAAGGTGCAGGAGGCTTCTGTGGTAGACGAGCGTCCGGGGTTGTTGCGCTCCGCGGGTGGACGTCGTGGGCTACTCGTACTCGTCGTTGGGTCGTGGACATATATGCCACAGGTGGTAGTTGTGTGGAGGTTGCCGGGGGCCGGATTACTATGTCCCTGATTATCCTAGGTCTGGCTTCGGGTGGTGGGATATGAGCCGAAGGTTTAAAGGCCGGGACCTCGCTGAACTTGGCACTGTGGTGTCTCAGCATCACCGAGAGTTCGTTATTTTCTTTTTCCGATAGGAAGTCTCGAGTCGTTAGTGTGTGTAGACGTTCGGTACTGCCGTTGTCATTCCGCCGGGTGAGGAGCTCGCCATCCAGTCGTACTTCGAAATTTAACGAAGCCAGGAAATCAAGACCAAGGATTATCGGTTCCGCTAGTGTGGGTATCACGGAAGTGTTTAGACATACCATATTCGACTTATAAATTATCTCCGTGGGGAAGACGTCCACATAAGTTACGAGGGACTGGTCGGCCATTTGGACGGTCCCCTCGGAGTGGGTGGGGTTGATGTCCAAGCCTACTTAGTGGTGCCTCAAGGATTCACCGATGTATGTTCGTGAGGCCCCGGTGTCAATGATTGCCGGGACGGTCTTCCCGTTGACCTCCACACGTATGTAGTAGCGCCCATCATCGGTGGGAATAGTTGGCTTCACCGAACTAGAATGGTGATTTCGGCAATCGCATGTTCGTGATAATATCCCCTCTCGCCCACAATATGAACAAAATAGCCTGAACGGGTTTGGGCAGCTTCTTCGGGTATGCCCTGGCCCCTTGCATTTCCAACACCTTGTGGCGCGTTCATACAATGAATCCCTTATCATGTGTGAGGTTTGTGGCCGTCCCTCGCGCTTAAGAGCCTCGAACTCATCCGTGAGGCCAATCAGTTCGTCTAGGTTGGCAAAATCGTTTCGCCGAACGTAATGTCTATATTCGGTCCGCAAGCCGTCATAGATTCTATCGAGGTGGTCTTGTTTCCGAAGCTGCGGATGCTGCCTTGAGAGGGTTAACATCGTGAGGATGTAGTCCTTAGCTCGCTCACGGCCATTTTGCTTGCGGTTATAAAAACTTTGTTCGAGGTGTGAGAGATATCGGCTCGGAAGGAAAAATTTCTGGATTTCCTCCCTAAAGGAGAGCCAGGTGCCGATTGTGTCCCGCTTCACCCGATACCACTTGAGGGCGCTACCACGAAGTACGCTTAGCATGGTGGGTAGCAGTCGGTCTAGCGGTATATGGTAACTCTCAGCGAGCTCTTCAACACGCTCTAGGAACTCCATCACATCGGTATCCCCCGAAAACGACAGATTCCATCGGTGAATGGCTGACACGACCTCGGCGTCGGAAAGTTCACCCCTGTCTGGCTTTGGTGGTACTATCAGCCGAACTTCCTCTTCATTGACTATACTCTTTTCAGCCGATTGTACTTCCTTCTCCAGCTCACGAAGTAAGTCCTCGGCGGAAGCTCTGAGTCGTTTATTACGAATGTTCTCCCCCAGCTGCTTTCGTAGGTACTCCACGGTGTAGCCCGTGGTGGTTATGCCGATTTTTCGGCAGTGCTTGATTAGCTGATCCTTTCGCAACACATATATCCAGCCGGTCGAATCCTCGCTTAAAGTTTTGCTTGTAGGAGGGTTATCATACTTCTCGTAGTGTTGGGCCGATTCTTCCTCGTTGGCGGCGGCTCTTTTTTTCCCGCATTGCGACTCGGAATCAGGTCCCTGCTTGGGCGCCATTTGTAACGTGGTTTTATTCATCGGCTGAGGTAACTCAGATGAGTCCAGGGTTAACTTACGGATCCACTAACCTTAAGTGAGAAGACGATATGTTTACCCTTACTGGGGTAAGATAACTCTTTTCTTTATAAGCTTTTATTAATTTAATTTTAACAATTCATGAAATACGACAAACTACAACAGCTTTAGGATGGATTCTTCGGCTGGCGGGAATTCGTGTTGATCGGCTCGTCGACACCAGAGTATAGGTTTAATCTTCGGCAGGTTCAGGTCGGCGGCCGGGTACGGCTCGTGGTTATGAGACGCTCGAAGGTTGCGTATCACGGCCTTCGGCAGGGTGGTTGTCGGCGTGTCTAGCGATCGGTTCCTTCTTGGCTCTTTCCTCGGCTGCTGTGCGAATCGATGCGTTCGTCGCGTTATTGTTATAAATAATACATACAAATGGATCTTACCACTAATAGCAACTACTACATAAACCTTAGAAAACTACTTAATATAGGAATTCCTACGATAACAGTAATACTAGTTAGAACAGGCGACACGAAGCCACTTGTGAGAACAGGCGACACGAAGCCACTTGTGAGAACAGGCGACACGAGGCCACTTGTGAGAACAGGCGACACGAAGCCACTTGTGAGAACAGGCGACTCGAAGCCACTTGTGAGAACAGGCGACACGAAGCCACTTGTGAGAACAGGCGACACGAAGCCACTTGTGAGAACAGGCGACACGAGGCCACTTGTGAGAACAGGCGACACGAAGTCACTTGTGAGAACAGGCGACACGAGACCACTTGTGAGAACAGGCGACACGAGGCCACTTGTGAGAACAGGCGACACGAAGCCACTTGTGAGAACAGGCGACACGAAGCCACTTGTGAGAACAGGCGACACGAAGCCACTTGTGAGAACAGGCGACACGAAGCCACTTGTGAGAACAGGCGACACGAAGCCACTTGTGAGAACAGGCGACACGAGGCCACTTGTGAGAACAGGCGACACAAAGCCACTTGTGAGAACAGGCGACACGAAGCCACTTGTGAGAACAGGCGACACGAAGCCACTTGTGAAAATTTATTGGCATAAAGGTTGACTAATTCTACGATTGTAGCCTTAGTCTACTCGTCAGTTTATAATAAATATAACTTCCGAGCTTGGTTACTGTTATCGTAGGAATTCGTATACTAAGTAGTTTTCTAAGGTTTATGTAGTAGTAGCTATTAGTTGTAAGATCCATTTGTATGTATTACATATAACATTAGTACGACGAACGCATTAATCCGAAGCAGCAGCCGTGGAAAGAGCCAGGAACGAACCGATCACTGCCGATTACCGACCCTGCCGAAGGCCGTGATACGCAACCGCCGAGCGTCTCATAACCCCGAACCGTACCCGACCGCCGACCTGAACCTGCCGAACACTAACCCTATACTCTGGTGTCGACGAGCCGATCAACACGAATTCCCGCCAGCCGAAGAATCCATCCTAAAGCTGTGGTAGTTTGTCGTATTTCATGAATTGTTAAAATTAAATTAATAAAAGCTAATAAAGAAAAGATTTATCTAACCCCAGTAAGGGTAAACATATCGTCTTCTCACTTAAGGTTAGTGGATCCGTAAGTAAACCCTGGACTCGTCTGAGTTACCTCAGCCGATGAATAAAACCACGTTACACACTTCGGCGCCAAAACTCCCTTTTTTCTTCTTTTTTGAAATACATTGTAAGTGAATTAATTTTTTTCAACGAAGGTACAAAAGAAGTGCATTATGTAGTATTAACATTCATATAGTAATTTATAACTCGTAACACCGCGTCAAGAACTGCATTCTATTTAGAAGGAGTTTTAGTGAATTTCGTTATTGAAAATATATTTTCAACACAGTCATTACTAATTGGGTTTAGCACCATATCGACCCCTTTGCGCGAAATTATCGTATGTTACAAAAACCAAATTTTACCATTTTTATACTTTTCTCTGCTATCACTTGCAATATAAATATGAAAATATACATTCAATTTTTGGAGCAACGAAGTGGAATTCGCCTACAATATTTTGTCAGGCGACGTCTCTTTGAATGTAGAACAAGATTGCATCAAAAACTCAATTTCAAAAAAATTGGCATATACGATAATTTCGCGCAAATGGGTCGATATAACGAACAGCCAAAGCAAGTACTTTAAAATGGTACGTACCTGACGTGTCCTAATAGCTATAGACTTTTGGCCAAAACTGATTTAAATAAGATGTAATATCATCCAATTACAAACAGTCATTTTGTCCATTGTGTTTCATAAACATTCAAAAGTACAGTACGATTCATTATTATCTTTAATAACAACGAATTTTGTTTGTGATAATAATTTGCCAAGTTTTATAATGGAGAAATGTTCGTAAACTTGAAATAGGTATATTCATGCATTATTAATTTTTTTTTTAATATGAAAAATAATTTTCTTCTGCATTTTCAATATATTCGTCAGACATTTCAACATAACATAAAAATTATTAATATTATGTTTTATATTTCGTCGGTTGATTATTTAATTGTCGTATGTGGATACAAATTACATGGGACATACGACAATTAAATAATCAACCGACGATTTGTATGATCCTGAGTGCATCAAAAACTTTTTAATGTGATTAAATTTCATTTTGTAAGCCTTTATTGTTTATGTGTTACATTATTGTTTTATAATTTTTAAATAGACAATCCCTTGAAAAAGTCGACAAACAATCGACGAAACGTCGGGAACAAAATATGTATTGTAATTAAAAATTAAATTTTATTTACATTGAAGAAATTAAGGCCCTATTAGCTTGACAAAAATAACATTCATAAATTCATCACTCTGGCCAAAGAAACAACTACAGCAATAGGTAGGTAGTAGAGGTCTGCAAGAATAAATAAAAACCAATTTCAACACACTTATTTGTTTTTTAACTACAATGTGTCGAGCACCCAATAATAAAGAAACAAATGAAAGAATAACCAAAGACAAAACGAATAAAAACTCATTCAATTCAGTCAATTCAAGTCAAATGAGTGAAATATTCATATATAATTTGAATGTAAAATTTCTGTGTAAGCTTAACTCTTACAAATAAAAGAAGCCACAAGCTTACACACATATTATGTTAATGTATTCAAATAAATGTATGGACATTCAATAATTCAAAAATTATTCGAATATTTTTTGTAAACTTGCTCTCTCTAACGGGTCATTCCACTGTTTTGTTATTTATGAATGACTCTCAAATTCATTTACAGTAAACAAGTATTTTATTCAATTTATTCTCTCTTATTTATGTATATGGTTTACTCTTTTCTTACATTTTTGAATGTTTAATATTTGAGTAAATGTTGTGCACTTTGAATAAAGGCAAACAAGTGAATTATTCAAAGCAGACCTCTAGTAGGTAGGTAGAAAGACCGGTGTGAAGTCTCCTTCACACCTTCACCCAGAGACCAATATGGTCTATTGTGACGCCTTAATTAGAGATAGTTATGAAGGTAGAAAGTATGGAAACAAACAGTGAAAGCACAAGACAGATCAAAAAGATAGGTAGAAAAGAAAGGAAAGAAGAGAAGGTAAAAGAAGGTAAAGGAGCAACCCCGAGAGAAATCCCACTCCAACCAATTTCGCCCTACGTTCGGTTAGCACCTAGTCTCCCCTCGCGCAGCCAGGCCATCCCCATTATGAATCCTATCAGATTCTCGAGTCCGCAACTCGAGACATCCCCTAATTCGCCCAGGAATCTACTGCCCAGCCACCTCAGCCTGCTACCCTGCAACCTGGGACAGTGGCACAGAAAGTGCTTAACTGTCTCCAACTCCTCAGGGTCCTCGCACAACCTGCATATATCCAAAAAGTCCGATCCCATCCTCACCGCCATCCTGCCTATCATACAGTGGCCCGTGATCATTCCTATCATGGTCCTAACGCAGACCCTGCTCCTGCCCAGCAGCGACACCGAATCGGACTTCCTAAGCACCGGCCACAGTGTCCGCGATACCCGACAGTCCGTTCGGCCCCCCAGGCCCGATTGGTCGCGCCCAGTATCCATTCCTTAATCCTACCAAAATAGAAGCCCAATGGAGGCCTAACCGCCTCCACACAGTCAGGATCCTCCATCTCTGAGCCCTGTCTTGCCAACTCATCAGCAACCTATGTCGCAATGACCCGGACCCCAGCACAACCTTAGCAAATACTCCCCTAAGGCTCCCTTCAGAGCCCTCCTACACTCATCAACCAGCCTGGAGTTCACATAACAGCCCCTTACGGCCATAAGAGCCGCCTGGCTGTCCACTTATATAGTGAACTCCGAGCCCCTATCAATGTTGTCCCTCATCAGTTCCACGGCCCTCCAGACCCCCAGAACCTCCGCCTGAAAAACACTGCAGTCGTCAGGAAGACTATATGACCTTCTTATGTTTAGATCCTCAATGTAGACCCCTGCACCCGTGCCCCTCATCTTCGAGCCGTCAGTGAAAATAGCAAATCCACCAAATAATCTGATCCTGCCCGACCAGCTCTCCCTAGAGGGCATTATTACCTCTGGCAACCGGCCAAAATCCACTCTGGTGCTCACATAATCAGTGGAGCCCGGAGGTCCCAGGCAATAGCCACCAGCCTCAATCTCACCCAGGATCCGTGAGTGATCCTGAGTGTCATTCCTCGTCAGTCCTAACTCCCTTAGTCTAATGGTGTTTTCTTTTCTGACAATAATGTTCCATATATGCTACCATTCGTGCGCGTTTTTGTTCTATTCTAAAAATATATGCAAAAATGTGAGAAGTTGTCGTTTTCCTTTCTAAACATGTTGCAACAATAAATGACAAATTTGTTCCATTTCTTACCCGCAGTTATAACTGAGTGTGAGATAATACCCTTTTTTGCATCTGCGTAAAGTACTTTTTTATGCAAGCAAGTAATTTTTTATTAGGGCTTTTCTTGTGTTTTCGTAAAATTTGCGTTATATTGTGATTTTTAGTTATATTGTGATGGATATAAAAACTTTTTGTTTTTCGTTTGTTTTACTTTTATTTAATAATTATTTTTTTTTTGTCGCAAAATTTTTAACAACAGCTGACATTAATTATTGAAAATCAGTGCTGTTAACGCTTATTGGAATTGTAGGAAAATTTAATGTTGAAAATTGCTACAAGCGTGGTGAATATCGCTTTTAGTACAAACTTTGCATTCAATATTTAGCACGCTAAATACACATTAGTGTTGAGTGTAAAACGTAGCTATTATTTTGTTCCATTGTAATTTAGAAAAATGTATCAGTTTGTAAGGGTTCGTGTAACCTGATAAATATATTACACAACTATAATGCATCATTATTTTTTAGAAAAGAAAACACCATAAGAATGCTCCTGGCCGCCATTCCCATCACATACTGCTCAATAGGCAGAATATGTAGAATGACATCCAGGGCAGCCTGAGGAGTACTTCTCATGGCACCTGTCATGCCAATTGAAGCACACCTCTGAGCCTTAGAAAGAAGGTTCCAACGACTTGCCAATCTCAATGTCTCCCACCAAACACAACATCCATACGTAAGAATGGGTCTAACCACGGAAGTGTACAGCCATCCTACCACTGACGGCCGGAGTCCCCAGCTCCTACCTATCGATGATCTGCAAGCATAGTAGGCATCGAGACCCCTTTTGAGTCTCTCCTGAGTATTCCTACCCCATGACAGCTTGCTGTCCAGAAAAACATTAAGATACTTAGCACTATCAGATAGTCCAAGCTCCACTCCTCCCAGTACCGGCAGTCTAAACTCCTCCACCTTGTACCTCCTAGTGAAAAGAACCAACTCCGTCTTCTCCGGATTAATTCCCAGTCCCTTGTCACTTGCCCACGCCGCCAGTTCGCCCAGCGCCCCTTGCATGATGTCACTAATTGTCCGCAGAAACTTGCCCGACACCAATATCACCACATCATCCGCGTAGACCACGACCTTCTGACCCATTCTGTCAAAACGTCTCAGAACGACATTGACGTCCAAGAGCCACAAGAAGGGAGAGAGAACTCCCCCCTGTGGGGTCCCCCTAGTCACCGATTTCCTTTAGCGTTCGTTTCCTGAGTCCGAGTGAATAACTCTGCTGCTAAGCATCATAGTTATCCATTCGACCAAGAACAACGGAACCCTCAGGTCAACCGTGCCTGCCTTATAGCCTCTATCCTTAAATTGTTAAAGGCGCCCTCTATGTCCAGGAATGCCGCCAGGGTGTATTCCCTGGTTCGCAAACCCCGCTCCACATAACCAACCACATCATGCAACGCACTCCAACAGATCTACCTTTAAGGTAGGCGTGCTGAGCGCCGCTGACGATGCCGGCGTCAATCTTCGTCCTCAGATTTAGATCGATCAGTCTTTCCAACGTCTTCAAGAGAAAAGACGACAAGCTGATTGGTCTAAAATCCTTGGGTTTAGAGTGACCGGTACTACCCGCCTTGGGAATAAAAACTACCCTAACCTCCCTCCACCTCCTAGGAATGTACCCGTTCAGCACACATACCCTAAACAGCTCCACCAACAACAGGAGTGATGATTTCCCCATATTCTGTAACATCGCCGGAAATATACCATCTGGCCCATTTGTAGGACCCAAAGGTATTTACCGCCCATGTTACCTTATCCAAGGTAATCATATCCCCCACCGTCTCCCTTTCCCCACCGACTGAGCCCGCACCAGAGAAGGGGTCACCACATACAGCCTGTTCCCCCGACCCAGGATCCACACACCCCGGAAAGTGAGTCTCCATAAGCAGACAGAGAGATTCAGAGCCTGATTCCGCCCATGAGCCGTCCGATCTGTGAATAAATCCAGGGACTACAGGGTCCTTAGATAAAATTCTTCTGAACCTAGACATCTCATTCACGGATTTAACTGACTCGCTAAATTTAATCCACGAGTCCCTTTTCGCCCTTCTAATATCTCCTTTATACCTCCCGTAACTCAACCTGAAGTTACTCCAATCTTCATCCCTGCGCGTATACTTCGCTCTATTGAACAGCCTTCTGACGGTGGACCTTTGAGTTTTCAACTCGTCTGTCCACCATCTTGGCTGTGTACGCCTGCCCGGAAAATTTAACGGACACCCGTGAAGGTGTTTACCAGTTGCTCCACACCGGCCGGAGTCGACCCCCAGTTCCGTGTAACCCTAAGGTTCCGTTGCACCAGTCCCGAAAACGAATCCGTCCTTCACGGATTCCTATACGGACACCTTTTCGAACTTTCAAACATTAGACTTAAGGACAGACGACTATGGTCAGAGAAGGAAAAATCCAGAGCCACCCTCCAGTCCTCTACTAATTCCCTACCGTTCGTCAATGTTATATCTATCACTGCCTCTCCATCCCTAGTTCTGAACGTAGGCGTATTCCCCCTGTTACAGATAAAAAGATTACTGGCAATAATAAAATCAAACATAGACTCACCTCTTTTGTTGATGTCGGCACTACCCCATTGAGAATGGTGTGCATTGGCGTCACATCCTAGTACCAACTACAGCAATAACATAATTTAGTTTCAGATACATACTGACTATAAAAGCCTAAAATTTCATACATAAAAATACTAGAATAAAAATAACATAATTTTTCGTATTGAATTTAACGAGTTTCAAAACAAATGCATGGCTCACTATAAATAGCCAACAAAATCGCCAACTATTTTAAAATATCGCCTAAAAAACCCCATGTCGCCAAATCGAATATTAAGCTAAGTCTACACGATATGTTGAATCAGCAAATTTATGTTGAAAAATTAGCTTTCAGTGCCAACATATCGTATAGACACCAAATGTTTCAAACAAACGTATGCTTACCAACATATGACAGGCATTTGTTAACGATGTCAGCAAAATTTGGTCACAATTATAGCATATTGTCTAGACACAATATTTTTTTGCTTTTCAACAAATTTGTACGTATGTTGACAAATATGTTATTTGTTGAAAGTCGTATGCAAGCTTTTCAGCATACAGCAAATTTGGTAGCATATGAATAATATACAAATTGGTATTCTTTTAATAACTTGATTAATTTTTTGCATAACCCCGGAACTTATCCAGATTTCTAGCTCATCGGCAAACAAGTTACAAAAAATTGCATTTATAAGTGCTTTGAAAATAGCAATGTTTGCCAAAGAACTTTGTTTTAGAGTTATAGCCCTTAAAAGTTGATCAATTCTCAACCAATATTTCTTGAAATATAAATTGGATCACAGCAATATGGGTATCGCTGAAGGGTGTTTCCAAATACCTTTCACATGGTATATAAAACATGCCGAATTATTAACCCATTAAGAACCAATTTAAAAAAATATTTTAATTTACTAATGCCTTTTATCAAAATGGCTCTTGTCTGAAAATGTTATCGATATAAAGGTTTTTTTTACATATAATATTTTATAGGGTACGCATAAAGCTTTCAGTTATTAAAGTTAAAAAATTATATTATAATAAATCTAATTTCTCTTAGGTGTAATTTGAAATTTTTACTTCAGATGCCCAAATAAAATCAAGATTCGATTTCAGTGATGACATTTATTTCTTTTTTAAATTGTTGCTAAGAAATGCACAGCCTACTGAACCAAAGTCTCGGTTTCTTTTTAAGAAACGACTTCAATTATTAAACATACATATATTTTCAAATGTTTGGTAATGAATGTCGCAAGATGGACCCTTAGATGTGGATAAAGATGCCTATCATAGTGATTTAGAACCTGAAGTTTATTGAAGAAAGATATTCAAACTAAAAACTTGCCTGTGGGAAGATATGTATAATTAATTTTACTTCTATCTTGCTACTTTTTAATGCTTTAGTTTAAAGAATATTTAAGGCCCTTTACAGTTGTAAAACTGAATTACGAAAGGGACAGTTGTATAAAACTCTGCAGGCATTTTGTTTACTAAATAAGGTATAAAGGGTATTTTTAAAGACCATGAAACTTAAAATGGTACCCAACACAAAAAAAAAATTAATTTTAATCGCAGATTGATTGATGCATGAAACTGATTTAATACAAATAGACACCGCGCCTGTCCTTGACGAAACGCATTGCAGACTTCCAATTTTGTTTCTCTTGTTCGAATAAAATGAACAATGTTGACCTCCAAGACACCGATTATTGCTGGTTTATCAGCATTAACCACTGACTTCACAGCCCTACGGAAAACAATCAATAAGTGTCACATCGCATGGCCTTGAAGTCTAATTGACAGTTTATTTTCTCTAAATCAACACATCGCCTTCACCTTTATTTGGATAATTTGGTGGCGTTGTTCAAGCATGAATCTATTCATGATGATGTAACTGATCAAAAAGTGAAAATAGTATGACAGTTCGTTTGACAGCTAACCTTTCGTAAGCTCTATGGGACTATAAAGCAATGACAAGGAACATTTTAAACCTTCCCAAGATATATCAACCAAATGTGGAAGGTTAACTCATTATTTTAGCAGTTTTATTTTATGTTTTATTTATTTTTTTAAGTCTTTAATGTTATTTTTGTTAATTTAAATAAAATTAACAGTTTGACTTATATTGATCTTGTTTTAATAAGTTTGTTGTGTTTTTGCTTCTTTGTAAATGTCTTTTTATTGAATAAAACTTAAATTTTATATCAGGTGTAATTTCATTTAAATCGGGTAATTTTGCTTCATCTCAAGTGTAATTTTGTATCTTGCTGGTGGTAACACTGATCTCATCTTACATTCCCCGCCACAATTAGTTGAAATTCTCTTAACATTAATTGTAGTTGTAAGTAGTTTAAGAAAAACAAAATAAAAACAACAACAACTTACAAAAGATGTTGTCAATTAAGTGTTTTTTAGGCCGTGCACTTGCCTGTTTATTATCAAAAAGTAATTTCAATTTTTGGGAATGCAAAATTTTAATTTCAAAAGATTTTGTTATTCGTGCTTAATTCCCAGTTTTTATTATTGATAAAAACACTTGAAATTTATTGTTGATGGGATAAGCTATTCCTATGCGCATTTCACTGGTTGCTTAGGCCAGATCATCAGGAAACTGCATCCATAAAGATTTTAGAAAAACTAAAGATATTAAACCAAATAAAACTGTTAAACGTATAAGACTTATAGCAACAGTTCTACTTGTAGTAATATCAAAGTTTAAACAAAACACATCAACAATAAACAGTGGGTTTATCTCATCTTACATTCCCCACTACAGTTAGTTGAAATTCTCTTAACATTAATTGTAGTTGTAAGTAGGTTAAGAAAAACAAAAAAAACAACAACAACTAACAAAAGATGTTGTCAATTAAGTGTTTTTTAGGCCGTGCACTTGCCTGTTTATTATCAAAAAGTAATTTCAATTTTTGGGAATACAAAATTTTAATTTCAAAAGATTTTGTTATTCGTGCTTAATTCCCAGTTTTTATTATTGATAAAAACACTTGAAATTTATTGTTGATGGGATAAGCTATTCCTATGCGAATTTCACTGGTTGCTTAGGCCAGATCATCAGGAAACTTCATCCATAAAGATTTTAGAAAAACTAAAGATATTAAACCAAATAAAACTGTTAAACGTATAAGACTTATAGCAACAGTTCTACTTGTAATAATATCAAAGTTTAAACAAAACACATCAACAATAAACAGTGGGTTTATCTCATCTTACATTCCCCACTACAATTAGTTGAAATTCTCTCAACATTAATTGTAGTGTAGTTAGAATAGCTTATCCCATCAACAATAAATTTCAAGTGTTTTATCAATAATAAAAAATGGGAATTAAGCACGAATAACAAAATCTTTTGAAAATAAATCTTTTGTTTAATATAGAGTTATGAGCAGGGCAAGGGACTTCATGCAAATGCATGTTTGTTGTCGGTACTCTGAGACCCACCTAAAGTTAATATCTTGCGAATCACAATATTTCCAGTAAAATGACATCTATTTGTTAGTGCATATTTTTGCATATATTGCTTTAAATGCATGTTTTTGCATATTTTGATATAAATGCATATTTTTCGTCATATTTTGTTATAAATTTACATTTTTCGGCATATTTTGTAATATTTATAAAAAAAAATTGCTCTTTTCTTAGTTTTTTGTTTAGAAATATCTTTCTGTTCAAGGCGAATTCATTATAAGGTGTAGTCAGTGAATCAGCTGGTTATAGTTGTTTCAGCCCTGAAGCTGTCAAACAATCAAACTAGTATGGGAAAATCTGCTAACTTCGACATTTTCAAGGAGCAAAAGCAACATGTTGGTGTTTGGTACTGAATTACCCACATTTTATTCTTGTTTCTTTTACTTTTAAAAAGTAGCACATACAAAAATTATACAATTTGTATAATTGTGCACATAATTGTAGAAGTAACAATAAAACAGTTGTCAACATAAAATGAAACGATTATTTTTCTTACTTATTTATGCAACCTTGTGCACGATGGCAACTCTGTAGCTTTTGAAAAAAGGAACATTGAGTTTTAACGAGTCATCTTGACAACGCTTGAAGATTAATTCTAGAAGATTCGATGTAATTGAAGATCATAAAATTAAATTAAAGTTTCGCGAAATAAAAACTATTCTTTTTTTTACTAAATAATAAACCTTTTGTTATTTTTAATGAACTCTTGCAATCAATCATTTGACAATATTTCAGAAGTGGGATCTGAACTCCCGGCAGACGCAATGGAAGATTTACGCACCTTTACTGTGAAACAGCTGCAGGCGAAGTGCAGGCAAATTGGAGTTTCACACTCTGGTAAGAAGAATCAATTGATTGATCGCATCGAGAGTCACAGCTTAAAGGTTACACATATAGCACCACGATCGGGGTCCGATGATATGTCAAAACGTGTAGTGCAATTAGAGGGGCTAGTAAAAGAATTGCGTATGCAAATCAATCACTGTGAACGACCCGACTTCGATCCATCGATGGTATCATCGCCTATGCAAACGTTTATGACGCCGGAGGAATCGGTCGGTGGGGTGCAACGTGATACAACACCAAATTGTTCGCAAGTACCATCGATGCCATCACATAATTCTGTACAACATCAGTATGCGTATACATATGGCGATTCAGCAGCTCGTTCTGTATCACAACGAATAACGTTACGTCTACCCACAACGTTCCATGTGTGCCGTCATCGAATTTCGTTCGAAATAACCCGTCACAGAATGTCTATGTTCAACACACAATGCCACCAACTTACGTTCACCAAATACCGCCGGAGAATGTCTATGCTCGACACACAACATTACCAACATATGTGCAACGGCCACCTATACATTCTAGTGGTGTCTATGCAATGCCACAGCCGTTCTTGGCAACGCCCAACGTTTTTCAACCTAACCAGAATACGGGCAATCCGTACGGGCAAGTTAAGGAAATTATTTCACTCCTACCGGACTTCGATCCGTCATTGGATGAGTCTGTGAACTCATCGCAGTTTGTGAAACGCGTTGAGGTTTTGAAAACAGCATACGGTTGGAACGATCAGTCTCTGATATTTGCCGTACAGCAGAAGATGAAAGGCCCAGCGAAATATTGGGTCGATTCACAGCAGGAAGTATGTTTGACTTGGTTGCAATTTGTTAATAAATTTCTTGCAGATTTTCCGCACACTGAAAATGAAGCTGACATTCATATTAAAATGTCCGCCATGGTACGCCGTCCACACGAGACACCTCAGGAATACTATTATAAAATGTACGCATTCGGTAAAAAGGGTAATTTGACAGAGTCTGCGATTGCACGCCATATTGTTAATGGAATCCACGATTACGTTTTAAAGAGAAAAATTTCAACGACATAATGTGTTATTGTTATTACAACGAAATCAAAACGCCAGCAATTGTAGTTAACAGAACGAAGAGGAACAATGACGACAATACCACAATCAACACCGGAACCATAAAGAAGGAGGTTAACCCACCGCTAAGTAAGGTCAAATGTTACAATTGTTCCAATTACGGACATTACTCGATGACATGCCCTGAACCACAAAAAAAAGATCGTTGTAACGTACAATCATAGAAGAAGGAGACTGTTGGCTACAGAATATAAATGCCATAAACTCTAGGCAATTGTTGACAACCGACGGGAGCACACGACTCCAATCTATTCTCAATGACCATAGAGCTTGTTTTGCGGACAATGTACAAGAATTAGGCAAGTGTAACCTGGTGAAGATGAAAATACAAGTGAGTAAGCCTGAACCTATATGTTCTAGGCCTTATCGAATTGCATTTGCAAAACGTGAAATTGTATCTAACATTGTAAAGGAACTCCTTGAAAGTGAAATAATACGAAAATCTGATTCCCCCTATGCTTCGGCCATAGTTCTAGTTGAGAAAAAGAATGGGGAGCACAGATTATGTATAGATTACCGGCAATTAAATATGATAACTGTGAAGATACCCTTCCCTATGCCGGTAATGGAGGAGCAGTTCGCTCAATTAGCCGGAAATCGCTATTTCACCACTCTTGACCTGCGTATGGGCTACCATCAAATAGAAGTTGAAGAAGAATCAAGAAAATTTACTGCGTTCGTTACATTCGAGGGTCATTACGAGTACAACCGAATGCCTTTCGGACTCGTAAACGCCCCGGCAGTTTTCCAGGCCGTGATGAACCGTATTGTGGGAAAAATGAAGCCGGGTGAGGTATTGGCATATCTGGATGACGTTATAATTCCCAGCAAGACCGTTGATGAAGGTGTCGATCGCTTGAATAGATTCTTAAATACGCTGGAGGACAGCGGGCTCACGTTACGTTTAGATAAATGTAATTTCCTGGCGGAGGAAATTTCATATTTGGGTCACACGGTTAATATGTCTGGTATAACGCCTGGTGACGAGAAGGTCAGGGCAATTAAGAATTTAAAAATACCAACGAACACCACCGAGGTCCGACGATTTCTGGGCCTGACGGGATTTTTCAGGAAATTCGTGGAGAATTACGCATTAATATCACGACCACTTACAATGCTGACACGGAAAAATGAAATTGCCAGGTTCCAATGGGGCGCACCACAAAACCAAGCATTTTATAAACTAATCGAGATTCTATGTAACAAGCCCGTACTTGCTATATACGATTTGTCGGCACGACACGAGGTACATACCGATGCGAGCAGTTTAGGACTGGCCGGGGTACTGTTGCAGTCCACAGGTGATGATGAATGGCATCCAGTATTCTATTTTAGCCGACATTGTTCCGATACTGAGGCAAAATACCACAGCTACGAACTGGAGGTGCTGGCTGTGGTAGAGACATTGGAACGTTTTCGTATTTACTTATTAGGCAAGCCGTTTCGCGTGGTCACTGACTGTGCGGCGATTACTACAATTAAAACCAAAAGGGAGCTTCTCCAGAAGGTGGCCAGATGGCTGATGAAATTATTAGAGTTTGACTGTGAGTTTGTACATCGTGAGGGTTCACGTATGACCCACGTCGATGCTCTAAGTAGATCACCTGACCTACCCGCCATTGAACCTGAAACTGCGGGGTTCATCATGAATGTTAGTGTTAAAGATGAGGACTGGGTGTTAACCATGCAGATCCAGGATGACAAACTAAAGAATATAATTGGTGTTCTACGGGGCGAAATTAAATCTGACCAATGTAAGCAGTTGAAATCAGAGTTCATATTACATGATCATCGTCTTTATCGTAATACAAAGGACGGACGAAAATTGGTAGTACCCAAGGCCATACGATGGCGGATTGCCCAACATTGTCACGACGACATAGGTCACTATGGGCTCGACAAGACTTTTGAGAGAGTGCAACAAACTTTTTGGTTTCCACGTATGAGGAAATACCTCCGAGAGTATATTACCGCATGTACCGAATGTTGCTACAACAAGGTTAAAGGAGGAAAACCTGAAGGCAATTTGCATTATGGGGTTCTGGAGCCACTCCCGTTCCGCCAAATGCACATAGACCATTTAGGACCGTTTGTAAGGAGTAAGCGGGGAAACACCCATGTGTTAGCAATCACAGACGCATTTACAAAGTTTGTGGTAGTAAAGGCAGTTCGGAATACTAAAACTGCTCCAGTGATAGGTGTATTGAATGAGCTAACTGGCTATTTTGGTTTACCACGACGTATTATTTCTGACCGCGGTACGGCGTTTACAGCGAGAATCTTTGAAGAATTTTGCGAAAGGAGCAACATACAACACATCAAGACAGCCGTTCGTACCCCTAGGGCCAATGGCCAAGTTGAACGAACAAACAAAACTATTTTGTCATTCCTACGTACCACCACCGAAGAGACAAAAGATTGGGATCAGTCGTTACATATTTTACAATGGTCAATCAATTCTCAGAATAATTCGACGTCGGGCTACAGCCCTAATGAGCTGATATTTGATTATAAACCAATCGACGTGGTACAAAATCGATTAATGGCTGCAGTACAGGATGAGGTTACTTTCGAAGATACTACCCCAATAAACGAGAAACGGAAGTTGGCTGTCCAGAATATTGAACATGAACGAGAACGTTGGAAGAAACGTTTTGATACTAAACATAGCCGGCCTACAATGTATAACCAAAATGATTTGGTTCTTCTTGAACACGAGCCTCCGGCAACTGGTGATTCGCGAAAACTAGAGCCCAAATATCGAGGTCCGAACATCGTGGCACGAGTCCTCGGAAACGACAGATACTTAATCGAGGATATACCAGGTCTACAAATAAGTTCCCGTAAATTCTGTTCGGTTTTTAGTTCTGATAGAATGAAAAGATGGTGTAGTGCATCTCCCGAGCTCGATATCGACGACGACGAAGAAGTCGAGGACGACTTGGGGTCAGAATTGGCCGAGCTGTCAACATAAAATGAAACGATTATTTTTCTTACTTATTTATGCAACCTTGTGCACGATGGCAACTCTGTGGCTTTTGAAAAAAGGAACATTGAGTTTTAACGAGTCATCTTGACAACGCTTGAAGATTAATTCTAGAAGATTCGATCTAATTGAAGATCATAAAATTAAATTAAAGTTTCGCGAAATAAAAACTATTCTTTTTTTTACTAAATAATAAACCTTTTGTTATTTTTAATGAACTCTTGCAATCAATCATTTGACACAGTTTTTGACATTTCATTTTGTTCGCGGTTTTTTTTACTTGAAGAAACAGCAAATAAAAATAATGTTCGGCGAAGCAAAAATAGAACTCAACATAATATTTTTGATTTACGGTGTATGAAGTATGACCTAAAATCCAAAAAGTATTAATAAAATAAATTGTTTTTAAGGAAAAAAAATGCCAAAAGAAAAAATATCAAAAAATAATCTTTTAAATAAGTGTGTTTTTGAGTCTTCAAAATAGAGGGAAAAGTACTTTTTTGCTAAGTTTACAAAAAGGTGTTTCATTTAAAAATTTCAAGTAAATCAGCACCTTCAAAGCCAGAAACACAAAGATTTATGATTTATGAAAACGTTTCGCAAACTTTAATTTCAAGAAAATCAACTTTTGGGGATAAGACTAGCAAATTTAGTTTTGAATTGTATAATGCTCTGGTGTCTGCAGATATACCTCTATATTAGCTAATCAACCAAAATTATAAAATTTTTTTAAACAAATAAAACAATGAAACCATTCCTACGGAAACAACCCTTATAAAAACTTATATCGCCAAGTTGTACACTATACAACTATGTGACATTGTTGAAAGAATTAAGTGACATAATTTGTGGCTGTCTATTGACGAAGCAATGGACACTGAAGGACGTTTCGTTGTCTACGTAATTGGGATCTTGAATGCAGAAGAAGATCTTGAATGCAGAAGAAGAACAGAGTAAACACAAATTTTTGTTAAATATTGTAAAGTTGGAAAAGGTGGATCATGCTTCAATAGCTCGAACTTTCAAAGATTCAATTTCTCTTTTAGAATCCTTTAATAAAAATAAAATTTTGCTCTACTTGACCTTTTTTTTAAGATATCTTACTCAAAAATGCTGCAGTTTTTAAAGTCACCTTTGCGTTTCAACCATGTATAACAAGATGGGGTACCTGGTTGCAGGCAGTTGAGTATTATGCCAAAAATTTTGAAGAATTTAAAGATGTGGTAAATAAATAATTTAAACGAAAATAATGCAGTCGCGATAAAAAAGTAAACAATATTTTAAATGTACCTAATATAAAGGCTCAATTAGAATTTATACACTCAAACAATGGGTTTCTAGTCGAGACAATAACCGAACTTCAGGGGTTTAAATCATTGAACACCTCGGTTAAACTCGTTGATGACGCTGTCATTAAAATAAGAAAAGTAGAAGGTAAAATCGGCGAAAAAATATAAGCCAAAATTTATGCAGTTTTAAAAAAGAATGCCGGATTTAAAAAAGTTAAAGAAATTGGTAATATTTTTAATTTACCTTCCAGTAAAGAAAAAATTGTAGACAATGAATATTCTACAAAGGAGTTGACCGCTTTTGAATATCCACCTATTACATCCGTTGATGTCGAACGAACACTTGCAATGCTTAAAACTGTTTTAAAACCAAATAGAATGAGTTTTACATTTGATAACTTAAAAAAAAACTTATTTATTTATATATGTAAATATATCTTTATCTACTACTACTTTTTAAACCATGTTTTAAGTTTTTAAAACTGAATGAAATGTATTTGGGTCGATATCACGAAATGACTACATTCTGTGGCCCGACGCATTTTGTATTTAAAATATTACAAAATTAAAATTCTGAGAACAGGATTAAATAAAACAAAATGTACTTCAACGAGGCGCGGAAATCAAAATAAAATATTTTAGATATTTTTATGAAAAAATTTGGTGGCGCGGTGCAAATCGTCATTACCATGGTGTGCGTCCAAATGTTTTGTGTTCAAAAAACACAGATTTTCATTAGTATCTCAAAATATATATTATAAATGAAGTACGTCAAGTTATTCGAGAAGAATAAACCAACTCAATTTTAATTTCATAAATATAATTTTATTTTAAAACTTATGATTTTGAGACATTTTAGTCCGTGGCTAATTTTTTTTCGTCATTCCCCGTGGGCCAATTTGTTTATTAAAAAACAATGCTTTAAACCGGTTTTTTGGTTAGGTGTTAACTGTCAATGTAACGACAATTCCCGTTAGTTTTAAAGTGTATTGACAGAAGTGAAAAATGTAGTCAGTTGTTTGAGAGCTTTTGAAATGTTTAGTGTTTTTTGCGCATGTTCCTGAAATTTTGTCATTCCCGTGGTAAGTATATTTTTCCGTTATTTATATTATAATTTCCAAATTCGTTGTATTGGTTTGTTCATTTTTTAAGTCTTTATTAGATTCTAATATGTTTTATAAAAATTTTTGAAGATTTTCACATTTAAATCCAAGAATACTCACGTTTCCATCATTACCGTGCAGTCATTACCATGGGAATAATCTAAACCTCGGTAATGACAAAAGGAACACGGGAATTACCTTTTCAATGTATATTTGAGATTATTCAATCTATTGTAATTATTTAAGAAATTTGATGTTCCCCAAACTTAAAAAGTACACCTGGAATTATAATCCAAAGAATGGACATAACGTATGCATTTTATTAAATGTGTTTCCATAAATTGCTGTATGTGTTTTATTTAGCTGCAATACATGATAAAACGTCATAACCATGCTGTTTAGTCATTACCGTGCCGCACAAATATCATTTCTGTTGGACTATTATCATTCCCGTGGGGTGTAAAAATCATTAAAATCCTTAAATATACATGGCCCATTGTTTATTAATATATAAAAAGGTCTTATAAAACAGTATCAACCGAAAAATAATTATTTAAACCCATTTTCGCACTTGGCCGTTTTCAATCCTCGATTGTAGTCAATTCATGATATCGACCCATTTATGTTTTTTTTTTTGTTAAATATGGTTAAATAAATATATTTTTAATGCATATTTTATATTTTTATTTTTGCATATTTTACGATTTTTAGTGCATGTTTTATGCGCATATTTTGCGATTTTAAGTGCATGAAATTCCTTGCCCTGGTTATGAGTATACATGTGGTAATAGTTTATATACTCTATGTATTATTTAATTATAGTATGCCAAATAGCGGCTTTGCTAAATAAAATTGTTCTTTTATGTTGGTTTTCGACTGGACATAAGGGTTCTTAATTTTATGGTATATCAAGCACCGGCTTCGCTCAATTAGTTAATTTTCTTCATTTAAACCAGAACCCCTCCACCCTGAAAAATTTCTATTTCTATTAAAGAAATAAACCAAAATTGGTGACAAACTGAACCGATTGTTATTTACAAAAGAACTTGTTTTCTATGACTAGATTTAACACTACGGTGATCGGCCTATAATTTACTATAGGTCGCATGTAAAACCCATTCTCGGAAATATTTTAGCATGCCTAAGACGTACCGAATAACGCTATTATAGCAGAATTTGGTGTGTCATAGTTTCATAAAGGTAGAAATCACACAACTAAATTTGGAGAAGATCGGCCCACAATTTACCATATGCTCCATTCGAACATTTAAATTTTTACTTTTTTTAATGACTGTAGTGGCAAAACTTGCATCATCTTTGTAAAAATTATAAAAATTTAATAGCTGTATTGAAATTTGGTCCAATATATGATTTTTAATACTAAAATTACTCAACCGAATTTTGTAATTATCGACGGCTAAACTGATACAAATCATGATAGTTTATTCAAATTTGGTCAAATTAAGTTATATATGATTTATAAGTCGATGAAGTCCGACCATATAATAACCTATACCACAGAATATACAGATAAATATTTGAGGGTGTACCTAATTTGGGACTCATGGGCAATCATGGGCCCGATAAAACAAATAAGGTTAAAGTCGCCAAATTTTGTATTAATACTAAAATGTTTAAGGATGTTATGGTATTGCTAATATTTTTGTGTGTGATAATTGCATAGAAACTATAGATTTACAGCCGTATTAATAAAAAAGTCTTATTGCGAGTTTACAGAGTACAATAGCTATTAAAGACTTTTTGTCTTATAAAACACTCATAAAAATTGGTATTAATAAAGAAACAATAACAGCTGCATAACTATTGGACGTTTGTAGTTATTATTTGTTTATGTATGGCAACTCTTTTTGTATTTACTTGTCATTTAGATGTTAGTGACGCTTTAACGCACTGATTAATAGACCCGGTAATCGAATACACGTATATTTGTCCATAATTTTTTGTTGAACATCCAACTTAAAAAGTATTTTTTTTAAAGTAAAACATATAAAATGAGTTCTGGAAAAAATTTAAACAAAAATATTGCAGAAACTGTTTTGATTTTTCTATTTTAGTAGTATATGGCAGAGCTGTAAATTAATCAGTCATTTTTGATTTTAATTCATTAATGAATTAGAAAATTTTTAATTAATTCTTTTCACACAAATTAATGAATTGAATGAAATTTTTGTCAATTCAAATGATTTAGACAGAAATGAATTTCAATTCGTTTTCCAATTCAAATGAATTTGTAACATGAATTGCAATTCGTTTCTAATTCCAACGAATTTCTTAAAGTGAATTGCAATTCATTTTACAGATTCATTTGAATTCAATTGATTTTGAATTTGATTAAATGAATTAGAAAAATGAATTGCAATTTAAATGAATGAAATCAAAAATGAGTTGCAATCAATTAAATTCAAGAGCAGATCTAGGGAGAATTAAAATTTATTATTTTTTATTGCAGTTTGAAGTTTTTAAAACAAAAAGTAAACAAATTTTCCAATTGTAGTAAAAGTAGTAAGAATTTCGAGTAAACGAACATAGCTTTGACAGCAAAAAATTTTGTTGAGATTCAAAATTGCTAAAATCTTTAAAATTCGATTGAATTTAAAAAAAATTAATTTTCCACAATACACAAATATGAGATTATTTAAACAAAAAATTATTGTTAAGGTGTTATGATACTTGCTATTTTTTGTATTGGATTTTTTTAGGATTGACTGAATGAAACAAAAAATGCGAGAAAGAACAAGAAACACAATTTGATAAAATGTAAACAAAACAAAAAATACTGCCCACATTTTTCCCCCACAAAAAACCGTCATAAAAGCTAAAAATCGCAAAAAAAAAATGTTAAAAACCGTTTCTTTCGATAAAAAACTAAAAAAATTGGCAACAGTGCTAACAATTAATCTGGAAATGTCAATTTTAAGTTAAAAAATTTTATATTTTTTTTGACAGTCTTAGATTATTTATCGATAACACATGTATATTTGTTTGAAATTTCAAGATGTTTTATGATATAATCATACTCTTTACACTTAGTCAGTTTTCCTATGCAAATATATTTGCACTGTTCTCCAATATTGAAAAAATACAAAAAATAGCAAGTATCATAACAGCTTTAAACACACTTTTAATAATATTTTACACTATTTAATAAAAATAAAAATTTAAGTTTCTTTTAGCAAATAAACAAAATTTTTCCATTTTGATAGGATTTTCGCCTATACCTAATAATTAAATTCCTATTTTGCCGCTACCTGACAATTGCATTCCAATGCAAAATAAATTCAAAATTCAATCAATTCAGTTCAAATGAGTTGTTTGAATTAATTCAAAATTAATTCAATTCAAATGAATCTGTAAAATGAATTGCAATTCACTTTAAGAAATTCGTTTGCATTGGAAACGAATTGCAATTCATTTTACAAATTCATTTGAATTGGAAAACGAATTGTTATTCATTTCTGTCTAATTCATTTGAATTGCCTCAAAATTCATTCAATTCATTTAATTGTGTGAAAAGAATTAATTCAAAATTTGCTAATTCATTGCATGAAAGATTCACGAATTAATTCAAAAATGAATGATTCATTTACAGCTCTGGTATATGGTAACAAAGATAATCGAATAACGAGTTTGTTTACATCTGATTCACATCACTATTATATTTTGTAAGGTTTTTATTTTATTTCTGTGATTTTTTTTACCAAATAAGACTGATTTGTGCCAATTCAATTAATAAAAATGGATTAAGAACATCATAAACAAATAAAATCTCAAAATGAACTAGAAAACAAGGTATGTGTGTTAATAAATACTATAAATGGACATAAACAAATAATTTTTAATGTATATTTTCCATTTTTTTTCAAGGAAACTAAAATAAAAAGGCAAAGATCCGAAAACTGGTGTGAAGAGGATAAGGTATGAGTTTAGTACGCTGGTCCGAAAAGATCATTCACTATATTTGGAAATGTTTATTATACATATAGTTTTGGTTATTCATTTTATAATTGTTTATAGGAGCTGTTAAAGGAGTTAATAAAAAAGAGAGTACAGCAAATCGAAAACAAAAATACGGACACAAACACCAACCAATTAAAGAAGAAAGCTTGGATGGATCTCGAGAAAGAGTAAGTTAACAGTGCTTGTTTGTAGATTTTTTTTTAAAGAGACTACCTTTTTGCATTTGTAGCTTTAACAGCTTGTGTTCCGGCAAAAAACGTTTAATCTGCCAGTTAAAATCGCAATGGACTACAATAAAAATGAATGCTAATAAAGAAATTTCAGAATTCCGGGCTAAAAGCAAGCAAACTGGAGGAGGGCAACCGCCGCCAGAAGTTCATTTATCAGCAAACGATATATCCATATCGTCAGCTCATTACTGGTTTGACCTACCGACCATTTAAAAAAAAAAATGAGTTAGGTATGAGGAATATATTTTTTTAATACCCTCTTTCTAAATCAAAAACCTGTTTCGCGAAAATTTTTATGGTTTCTGAGATATAAAGCATTAACTTTGCTGCATATCAACTGTTTCAAAATGTTTTAAGTACTGTTTTGCTCTACAAGCCATTGTTTGGCGATTGCAGCAAATTCTTCATACAAAAACGTACAAAATATATTTTACTGTTGCTTTGCTGCATTGCCGTAAGAAAAAAAAGTAGTTAAAGCAAAAGAAAAGTAAAATGACAAGAAGAAAATAAATTTGTGAAAAATAGTTTTATATAATGGACCCAACCAAGTGTACGGTTTGCTATTATTTGTGTTTTTAGCCTACCTAAGGGAAATGATTCAAAATTTTACTACAAACGAAAATTAAATATGTTTAATCTTACAGCAACCATTATTATGTCATATATACCAACTTTTACTTATTGTGCCTTTTTGACGGAAGCTCATAGTGGTCGGAGTGGTAACAATATTGCTAGTGCTTAAATTAAAATTTTAAATGAATTAATAAAAGATTATCCACTTATTAAAACTTTGACATTATGGAGCGATTCTTGTGTACCTCAAAATAAAAATCAAATTAACGCAACCGCAATCAAAATGTTCTTTAAACAAAATAATATTGATGCCGTAATACAAAAGTCTTCAGAACCAGAACATTCTTTAATTCAAGAAGTGGACTGTGTCCATGGTGTTATTGACCGGTACTTAAAGAATATTGAAATTCATAGTCCTCTTCATTTACAAAATTTTCTTAAAACAATGCCAAATAGTAAAACAAAACTTAAAGTTATGGAAATGCTTCCGGAAAATTTTCGCACATACTCGTTGGAAGCAAATAAAACGGACTTTCGAAAAGTCCCTTTTGCTAAAATTAAAGTACTTCTATACAGTTAAAATAATGATTTATGTATATATTATAAAACTTCTACCAGAGAGGAAAAATAAAAAAATGCAATTTTGGTTAACTTTGCATCAAAAAATTGTGTGAAAACTCCTGAGAATTTGTTGACGAATGTTTTGAAAATATCGAAACAATCATTTATTTCCAGCGATAAAAATACACAGAAAAAAATATCTCAAGAAAATTTTTAACAACACAGTTTGTTGAAAATTAAATTTTAGGTCAATAAACTTTTTGTTTGATTCAATGAAAAAATTTATCAAATTTACACTTTGCAAAATAGCATTCAATAAAACATATTTAATAATGAAATAATTAATTATTTCTACATATTCAATGAAAAAATATTTGAATCCAAGTAAATACAGTATTTGTACAACTCTTTTCCATTTGTAAAGTCTCATTCGCTTTATAGTTTTATTTGTATAATATATTTAGTTTTGCCAATGTCTTTGGAAAAAGGTTTCCTGATGATCTGGCCTAAGCAACCAGAGAAATGCACATAGGAACTAGCTTATCCACCCATAATAAATTTTAGCGTATTTATTTAAAAAAAAAAAAATTGGGAATTAAGCACATCATCATTAATAAATAAATAAAAAAATATTCGATAAACATTTTGTTTGATTTATTCAACATTTTCAACAATTTTTTTTAACAAATCACGAAAACATTTTGTTGAAAAAAAATTATTTTGGGCAACAACTTTTTTTATTGACTCAATAAACATGGTAGTTGAATAAAAATTCAATAACTATACCTGCAATTTTTTTTATCAATACCGCAAAAATCGTCATCACAGAAAATTTAAAAATTTTGTTTATCAAATATGCGATTTTTGTATTCAAATATGAAAATTATTTTTTTCTGTGTAGAGACATAAAAGACTTGCTTATATTTCTTCCACGTGTTGATAAAGCTTATTATAACAATTTACTCAATATTAAGTTTTAAATTTTCTTTTTACTTTTGCATTATTTAAGTTGTTTAATTTGTGGCTTTTTATGTAACTTTTCATAACAGTAGAACTGTTTTTTCTGTTTTTGTTAAGTAAAATCAAATAAAACAAGTTAGAGTGCTATATTCGGCTGTGCCGAATCTTTGATACCCTCCACCGACACTTCGAATGTTTTAGGACTAATATCTGTATGATGTCTATTTATTATTATAATCTTTGTAAAAACAGACATCTGCATTAAAATTTGTTGCGGTTTAGACCTATATAAAATTATTGATCGACAATCAGAATCAATTCTAAAAAGTTTGAGTAGAATATCAGTTTAAGATGAACTTAAATGATTTTCAAGAGAACAAATTATATAAAAGCCATGGTAAGCTATGATCCAATCATCCCAAATTCTGCAGAACGATTTCTGGTATTAAAAAACATAAATTTCAATACAGCGGTGCAATTAGTTTAAGGGTTTGCAGTAAATTTCAAAAGGCTGCTAAAATGGAATCTAAGGAAAATTATGGACCGTATATCACAAAATTGCATAACATTTTTTCTGGCCATATGAAGCTAAACTGGAAGAAAGTTTACCGCGTATTTAATTATTTTACCAGAGTGGGCTTTATATGAGGCCTATGGTAAGCTATGCACCGATCTTCACCAAATTTCACAGTGTCATTTCTAGTTCTATAAAACTGTGATGTATCAAATTTTGTTATGATAGCGTTATTTTTTACGTTTTTAGGCGTACTAAGCTGATTTCCGGGAGTAAGGTTTATATGGGGCCTAGGGTAAATTATGAACTGATCTTCACGAAATTTCACAGTCTTATTTCTAGTCTTGTAAAACTTATATGTTCCAAATTTTGTTATGATAGCAGTATTTTTTACGTATTTAGGTTTACTAAGCTGTTTTCCGGGAGTAAGGTTTATATGGGGCCTATGGTAAAAGATGGACCGTTCTTCACAAAATTTTAAAGTCTTATTTCTCGTTCAATAAAACTGTGATGTACCAAATTTTGTTATGATAGCATTCTTTTTTACGTTTTTAGGCGTACTAAGCTGTTTTCCGGGAGTAAGGTTTATATGGGGCCTATGGTAAAATATGGACCGATTTTCACGAAATTTCATTTTGATGTACCAAATTTTGTTATGATAGCATTATTTTTTACGGATTTAGGTGTACTAAACTGTTTTCTGGAAGTAGGTTTTATATGGGGCCTATGGTAAATTATGGACCGATCTTCACAGTTTCATTTCTAGTCCTATTTAACTGTGACGTGCCAAAATTTGTTATGATAGCATTGTTAGTTAGGGTTTTAGCCTTACTATACTTTTTTCCGGGAGTAGGGCTTATATGGGGCCTAGGGTAAATCATGGACGGCTCTTCAAGATATTTTACAGCGTGATTTCCAGTTAAAAAAAACGAACTGTTGCGAAATCTTATATCATTCTGTGCATTTTTCCACCATTTATGTTAGTTTTTGTAACAAAATTATCAATATTTTTTAGGTGGTGGTTCCACATTTTGATTCATAGCTCAGATCCTATTGAACCGATTTTGCTGGATTTCAATCCCAAACTGCTTAGGATAACTACAAGCAATTTGACACCAAGTTTGTTTATTTCTTTTGAGTTTTTCGAAAGTGAGCGTGTTTTCAACAGACGGACAGACAGACGGACAGACAGACAGACATGGCTAAATCGACTTAAAATTACTCAAGGACCCAGAATATATATACTTTATAGGGTCTGAGATGAATAATAAAAAAGTTTCACACGGAATGACAAACTTAATCACCCTTATTGTGTTTGGCGTATTTAAAATACGCCTACGACTGTTTGGTAATAGATTAAAGGAAATAAGTAAGCGTTCTTTTTAATCTATTACCAAACAGTCGTAGGCGTATTTTAAATACGCCAAACACAATAAGGGTGAATATACCCTCTTCACAACTAATTGTGGTGGAGGGTATAAAAACTATAAAAAAAAATTCATCTCAACAACAAGTTACTCAATACACAGCAATAAGTACACGTATGCAGCACAAAAAGCCACTTTTTTAATTTTTTTAGAAAAGTGGCGTATGCGGCACAAAACAATATTTTTTCATTTTCAAAAAAATACTATTAAATTCTAACTTTATTCATGAAAGTGCGCAAAAATTTGCCTTTTTCTTTAAAACATATGTATACCGGAAGCAGTGGTAAAAATATAAAAAAATTCTATCGGGTACAATTTGAGAAATCTTCATGTAAATCTTCTTTGTCGTTTTTCTCCACTCCGACTTTTTGGCATATGCGCCAAGCCAATTCTGAGCTGACGACATATTAAGTGTGATACACAGCCACTTAGTATCATTTTACAAAAGCAAGATGTAGATCTTCAAAAAGGATCAAGCCTTATCAAAATTTTAATCATGTGCCTTGAAGAAAAAAAGAATTAAAGCCGAAGAACAATTAAAAGCGATTTTTGAAAAAGTTAAAGTTATTTGCGTTCAAATCGAGGTTCCTATCAAAAAGACAAGATTTGAACGAAATAATCACATCCAAAATGTTGAAGATTACTACCGAGTTGTAGGTTACATTCCTCTTATTGAATTTATTTTAGAAGATCTTATAACAACTTTCCCAATAGATATCCCAAATGTATTGAACATACCTAAACTTCTACATCAAAGTGTAATCAAGTCATATACAGATACAAAACTGTTAAAACCAGAACTAGCTGATGAGCTGATTCTATTTGATAAAAGAGGTAAACACCTACTAAGGTCTAAACTTGAGCCTGATCTATCAGATAACGTTGTAGATGCTTTTATAAACTGTGATGAAGATATCTGCCCAAATCTAAGAAAAATATTTCAAATTTTCGTTTCAATGCTCGTCAGTAAAGCTACGAGCGGAAGGTCATTTCCTTACCCTTCGTCGAATAAAAACATGGCTCGGATCAACAATGACAGAAGATAGACTGTACTGTCTAAATTTGTCTCACAAGGAAATCATAAATTGCTTATTAAAAAAGATTAATGTATATTGATCTGATCTTATATTTTATTTAACCTTTTTGTTGAGTTTTTTTAATTAGGGTAATGACTTTTTTTGGACAAAATTTCTTCATCCCACCACGCGATGGGCAATTTAAAAAAGTTTCCGCACCAAATGCAATTTCTGAAGCTCCTCAAAAAAAATTTTTTTTTTAATTTCCATACACATTATATATGGTACATTTATTGTTTATATATGCTATATATTTTAGCCACCATATTCATAAATGATTATAAAATTTAATAAACGTTTATTAAGGAACATTTTCATAGAAAGCCTTTATTAAATTTAAAATATTTTTATGAATACGGACATAAATACATAAAATAAGCAACTGTATAACAAAAATGTGAAGCTATTTTTTTAGGTTTAATGAAATAAATTTAAAGTTTAAAGTGCGAGTTGATTGACATAATGGAAAAATATCTTCTGCAACTTTAATAGCTCGTTCCGCGCATATATTAGGACGCTGCTGAAAATTATCACTGTTTCATATATCCGCCAAACAACTCATCTATCACAACATCTATCATTTGCCATTAAAATTTAGTTTATTAAAACAATCGCGAAATAGAGTCGCGATGCTTTTGCGCTCTTCCGTACAAATGGTAGGATCTGGTTATATTCATGAAATTATTAGAAAATACTTAAAATTTTGTAATTAAATGTTAATTTTGTATAGTAAGGAGAAGAATTTAAATTCAAAACTTTATCGCGTTTGTAATACAGGTAAGTGCATCTAAGTTCGGCATGTACCAGTAGTCGGCATTTTTTGCATTTAAACGTTAATAAATAAGAAATGTAGTGTTTTTATTCATAAATAGCATCCAGTTTGTCAAGAAAATTTACTCATCTTTCCATTAGTAATAATTAAATTGGAGGAAGATGAGTATTTTTGCCAAATTTTGAAGTCTTGAGTGACAAGCTCTTGAACTTTTGCGGTGTTTTTCAAAAAAAAAATTAGTGGTAGAGCTAACTTAAAAAGGCAAATAGGCATATTATTTATGGAAAGAATGTTACCAATAAAGTTTAAAAAGGTAAAAAGTCTATTAAATTTTGTCGTAAAAGTTAAAAAAAATTTACAAAAAGTTAATATTTTATTAATTTTATTGGGTGCCGACATTAGGAACAAAAATTTTTAAAATTTCCTTTGTTCGGCATTGGGTGCCGACTACTGGCAAATCAGTATTTTTCTCTGATTACACTCAAGTTTGAGTAAATTGTTCATCGATCGTGCCTCTTGCCTCTGAGATAACAGAAAATGAGTTTAAAACGAGTTTACCCAGTAGTCGGCATGATTTCTTTTGAGTATCTCATGACCTGCCGACTATAGGATAAGTGTTGTCCTAAAGTCGGCAGCAATTTTATTTCTAGTTTAACTGTATATGGGGTCCCAAAACAGTATATTTTTTAAAATTTGTAAGGACTATTAGATATTTGCATTTCATTTATATACTTATTTCAGTAAAGTTAAATATGAAAAGTAAGAAAACAATGTTAATGTTTAAATTTACTGAAGTGGCCCTACAAATAAAAGGTTTGATATCTATACTAGGTGCCAGCCAGAAATTAAGCTTTCCAAGCTCCACTTTACAGGACAGAATACAAGTTTAGTCAAATGCTTAAAAGGATAAGTTAGTAAAATAGTGACTCGTCCTCTCCAAATGCAAACTTCCGGTAAAAATTGATTACATTCTGAACACAGTGCAAGCGATTTTAAAGGAAGATGGAAGCATCATACTATTTAAAAATGATCGTCCTTGAATCGGCATTTAAGCTAAGCTGTTAAGAAAGCAGAGGCAATAAGTAAAGGACGAGCTAAAGTCCCTGAAGAAAAACCATCTCATCGAACAAAATGTTGTTGAATATGTAATGGCGATAACATAAGTCCCAACGGTTGAATTTCCTTATGTAAGATTTTAATTTGAAATCAAACAATCAATTTTCCGATGTTGAAAGTGAACATTTTTTTATTCAATTTATATTTTAATTGATTCCAATAAAATATTACATTCAAATTCACTTATTGCAATAAAAGTGAAATGAGAATCAAAATCTTCGTTTCCTTCAAATGAATCTCCTTACAAATTTAAAATCATTTCAAAATCAGTTTGGTTGAAATCATTTTGATTTCAGATTTTAATAGCTCTGCATCCAACAAAACTTATTTAAAAGAAAAATCTTAATCATTTGGTAAATTTAACAATAATTTTGTCACCGGTGATTTTGGTTAAAATGGTCCTTCATCAAGAAGAAACAACCACATTATTGTTGCCTTCAAACATGTTTGGGGTAATAACAAAAATATATTTAACACTTATAAAAGCATGGTTACCCATAGCATGTTGCTCTTGGAAAAGAGGAAAATACTATTGTTAAATAGAACTATTAGTGGTAAACAAATTATTGTCATATTAAGCCATAACATCAAAATATGGTAGTGACTACAACGATATGGTTAAACTAATCATAATATGTATTAAATTTCTCGTTAAAAATAGTTTTGTTGGAGTTGAAACTTTTTTTCTACGTGTGTACACCCAGATAAAAACATGTTTAAAAATGGTCACGTCCAACAAAACTATTTTTAAAGAAAATTTTGAACTTATTATGTTTAATTTAACCATATTGTTGTCTCCGACAATCATTTTATGGTTAAATGAGTCGTCCATCAAGAAGCTACAACCATATTATGGTTGCTTCGACCATGTTATGGTTAATAATAATTGAAATATGTTTAACACTTTTATTAGCATGGCTGTTTTTCAACCATAGCATGTTGCTCTTGCAAAAGAGGAAAATACTATTGTTAATTTGAAAACAAATTATTGTCATATTTAACAAACCATAATATGGGTATGGCGTGTTGACCATAATATGGTTGTCGGAGACAATTATATGGGTAAACTAAACATAATATGTTCAAAATTATCTTTCAAAATGGTTTTCTTGGAGGTGACCATATTAAAACATGTTTTTTCTTTGCGTGTAATGCCTACTTAAACGTACAAATGTACATTTTAAGCATTTTAGAAAGTATAAAGCTTAAATTTTCAATAAATTATCAATTGAATTCGTAAACAAATTGGTTTTTCTTTCTGAAGATGATGCTCTGAAAAACGTTGGGTGTGATACGTGCCCTCTGTGGTATCATCTTAAGTGCACTGAATTCAAAAATCTAAAATACAGTGACGTTATTTAACAAGATTTTGTATGCAAAGCATGCACAGAAAAAAGTATTTAAGTTCCAGTGGGAAATGTTAAATGTTAAGATAAGTAAAAAATTTAATTTGTAACAAATAAAAGCTTTAATTACATTTTCATGTATTGTTTTTTACTATTCAATATGATATGCCGACAATAGGAACAAAATATGCCGAAAAGTGGAAAATTTGTGCCGAATATAGGCAAACGTGCTCATTTTTTACAGAAGCTCAAAATTTGTCAATTTAAACATAAAATACTAAAATTTGAGTTGAATAATCTAAAAGAAAACAAATTAATGAAATATAATCAGTACTCATATATCCAATTGCTACTGTACACAAGGCAAGGTGAGAGTTCAAAAAAAAAGTAAAGCCTTAAACTGCCGACTACTGGAGCACTTACCCCATAAAACATAATTTCTTAATATTTTTTTACGGTCTATACGGCTATGCGATGAAGAATTTGATATTCACAAAAATTGCAAAAAGTACTTACCCTAATACACATATTGTTTTTAATAAACTTTTAAAAACAAATTTTTTACTTTTTTGTATCATACAAAATTCCCCCCCCCCCCTAAGACTTAAGCTGGATCCGCGCCTGTCATACATACATATATTTTTTTGACAAAAATTATTTAAAATTAAATAATTTATTATAGACTGACTATACTATTAATTAACTACAAATAGGTTGAAAAATAAGTAGTTAGTAGTCAGTTTAAGTCATGCAAAGATGGCCAATTGACTATTGCCTATGACATGCCTATGTTAAAATAATGAGTCGTCGACAAGGAAAAAAGTCGCTTAATCAATTAGTTGTGGTTATAAAAAACCCAGCTTGAAGTTACTTAAAAATGGGTTTGACTTCCTACAGGGGACCTGTAGAAAGACATATACATATGTACCAGAGAACCTCAAAATTCACTATTTTTGTTGATTTATTCAAACGCTAAAATTTACAATAACTCTATACATGCAAAACAAAGTTCAACGTTGGTAATTTTTACATCCTTTCGTACACATTTTATTTTTGCATTTATTCGTTTTTTATTGAAAGTGCTTTATTTGCATTTTTGTTGCTTACGCAATATAACACAACTGAGTAAATTCAAAAGAACACATATCCCGATAATTCGTAATCGCAAGGGACCGGCCATTTCTTACGAATTATAGGGGTTTTCGATTTAGCGGGGTTTCGATTTAACAGGGTTAAAATAAAATAAATACGAATAAACGGGGTTTTTCAATTTATTTACTAAAACGATAAAAAAAAAACATAAAAAACAATTGTTTAAAATAAAGTATATAAAAATTATACATTAAAATTATGCATGTAACAAACAGATCATAGGAAAATAAATCCACACACAAGCAAAAACCCAACCAAAAATGGTAAGCAAAAAATCATTCTTTCCATGATTTTGTTTTTTTTTTATTACGAATTATAAGTGGTAGTTAGCAAACAATTACGATTTTAAAGAGGTAAAGAAGATTTTATTTGAAAAACAAATTACGAATTATCGAGGGGATCAAAATGTATGGAAATTTTACGAGTTAACGAGATTTTTTCAAGGGACCGACAGTTTATTACGAATTATCGGGAATTACGATTTATCGGGGTACGAATTATCGGGATTTGACTGTATTTTGTATTTTAAATACATACAGATGTGTAAGTATTTTGTATTTTAAATACATAACCTGAAAGTGTTTTGTGTTTTGTATTTTAAATACATGACCAGCAAGTATTTTGTATTTTAAATACCGCAAACCATGTGCTCTGTTTCTTTACTCTACTTTGGGATCCCTCGGGATGCTAATTTGCACGAAAAGCGTTTCCGTACTTTTAATTTGTGTAAATGAAAGCGGATTTGAGAGAATAAAATTCCTCTTCTTCTTGTACGAAACAGCCCAGACGTTTGCTTCGTGCAAATTGTGTAAATTGTCAAACAGCTGTAAAACATAAACAAAACAATGAAATGCAATGGAAAAAAATCATGAACCAAATTTTGGAAAAAGTGTTGTGGAGTAAAATAATGTACTTAAATATAAAGTTTAATGTTGAAATATTAGGAAAAAATAATGTAAGTTATTGTAAAAGTGTTTGTTTTGTTTAATTTTTGGTAAAACTAGTTTATTTCTACAGACAATATACAATTTTTCAAAAGTGGCATTAACTTTTATTGTTTTGTAAGGACTGTCAAAACAATGATTTTTTATTTTGTGCTTAAAATTTGGTTTTTTCTGTTCCCGTACTTTTGTGTAATTTTGTCTTTTTATGAGAGAAATGTATGCTTGCTCTCATTTTCACGAACTTTACCCAAAAGTAAAGAAACAGAGATATTGTAAATGTGCATACACCAAACAACCCAGCTAGCATTTGGGTGATTATTTTTTGGAAAAATCACCTAAATAAGTCTTTTCACATCAGTGTTGATGATTAAAAACTGATTTATCACTTGAGCGATAGAAAAAGGATTTATATACCTACATATGATTCATTGATATGTTAAAATAATGATTTTTTGACTAAGAAAGAACAAGATTAAGATTAATTTTTTTTATCTCGTTTGGTTATGGAGATATAAGGTTACCGAACTTACCCTTTTTCACCTCTAAATATTCTTAAAATCCCGTCCTAGTGGATCGATTAGGGGAGCGACCAACCTCCGGTCCAAATTTCAAGATTTTAGTTTCAAGCGTTTAGGCTGTGCGATGATGGATCAGTTTATCAGGTACGTAACAATTTTATATATGTACATACATATATAAATTTGATATTCACATACATAATACAATTCTATTAATCCCTAGTAACAACTCCTATTTTAATTATTTGTATACCCTTCACCGAAGGTAGAGAGGGTATACATATATAACTTTGTCATTCCGTTTGTAATTTCTACAATATTGATCCTACACCCTATAAAGTATATATATTATGGGTCCTTATGAAAAGCGAAGTTCAAACCCGGTTGTCCGTCTATCTGTTGAAATGGGTTTTCCGAAGCCCCCAGATATGATGGGGACTTGGTTGGGGTATCTTTATATCAGGTATTCTTATTATAATTTTGCTATTGAAATTCAGCCAGATCGGTCCACAAATGGCTGAGTTATGAGCAAAAAACCACGACTACCTCTAATTTTTTGCAAAAATCCCTTGTGGTTATTGTATTTTTATTACTTTTTGCTGTATATCTGGGAAACGGCAAAAGCCAAAGTTTCCAAATTAGGTACACACATTTAAGTTGCCAACACACACCATCCTACAAAATGTGGGCGGGATTGGAGAAGTGGGCGCGGTACCTCCCGTACAAAAAAAAATTAAAAATTGTATAAAAACCTAAATTTTAGGGCTGCCATATGTCCTATGGATATGGATATGACCAAAATATCGGAAATTTTTATGAGTTACAACCGAAATACTGGGGTCTAATCACCGCATACGATATCGAGCAAAATTGATCGAAATGAAAAGCGAATTTCAAAACCGGTTTTCTCTTATTTTAAAAAAATATTTACCAGTTTTATTTAGTTTTTGTCTAGTTGCTCTGTATGTATTCTGCTCGCACAATGGTGAAGGGTATATAAGATTCGGCACAGCCAAATATATATCACTCTTACTTGTTTTATTTAATTTTTTATGTCGGATAGCAATAATGATCATAAATTTGGGTCACAATTGTGACAATTTACAACAATTAACTGAGTGTTTGGCACCATAACATTTTTTACAGAGACTAGCCTTCAACAAACTGCACTTTAAGGACTTCGCTACAAATGAATAATAAAAAATAAAGAAAAAAAGCACTTTTGTTTCACTTTAAACGAAAGTTGAGACATTAATTAAAACATCATAGCGATACTTTTGTTAATAAAATGCTAAAAAAAAGTACAAAAATGAACAATGGAATGCTTACTTATGTATGTATAAATGTATGTACATTAGCGTGGCCGTTAGTTGTATGGAGAACTTTTTTTTTATTTCTTACATTCTCCCCCCTCAAATCGGTTCAGTTTTATGTAAAAAAAAATACAAACAAATTTCGTAGCGATAAGTTGTGTTTTAGGGGGGGCGTCCGCCCCTCAAAGTTTGCCATCAAGCCATTTATTCAAATGTAATTTGTTTGCATATTACTATCTCTTAAAAACAAAATTTTACAAGAATATGATATATGGCAATATTTTAGCTCTTCTAGTCAAGAACATTAGGATCCAAGAAAGTTTTTTGCTAAAATTAATATTTTAGAAAATAATTAAGAAAATAACAACAAAATACCAAACTTTTTATATACGATTTAAATATATAAAAGCCGGATTTAATGTCAAGTGACCCAATTTTGAAATCGATGTCTTCCGATTGGGATGAAATTTACACCAAGGTTAGTCCTATTGGATAGTAGTTTAGACACAAGTTTTCAACAAGATCGGTCAAAAAGTTCCAGAGTTAGAGGGGGTCAAAGTTTGCCATACAGGTGTTCTTTCTCATACATGTAACTTATTACATACCTATTGGTGCTAGCAAAATTTGTCCCACGTAGCTTCGATAGCTATTTGATCAATCTTTTTAAAATCGTTTTTTTTTACAAATTTTTTTTTTATTTTTTTAGCCAAGTTTTAAATTTAAAAAAAAAATAAAATTTTAAATTTTTTAAAAAAACAAAAAAATTTTTTTTTTAAAAAGATTGATCAAGTACCCAATAAAAAATTTTATCATTTTGCGAAGCACTAATGGTACATTTAAAAAAATAAGCGCACACTTATGCGCTACGCAATAAGACATACAGAAATGCAGTAAAGTAAGTGAAAAAACTCTCAACAACTTTTATAAAAAAAAAAACAACATTTCAAGTGCTACGGCAGTCCCTTACTACGAAGCAGGTTTGTAAGGGAGAATATTAAAAAATAACTGTATCACAACTTACAGTGTGTTAGGCTGATCGTTACATCCAACAATTTTTATACGCGCTGAATAATGCGCTCTATGTATCAAAAATGTATTGCTTCAAAGTGGGAACTCGCCATATAAAATTCATGTCTTCCGTAAGCGCTATGGTAAGCGAAACGTTTATGTTTCTCCCTTACAAACCTGCTTCGTTGGAAGCTCAATTTTTTATTGGGTAGCTTTCTAAGCTACTTGGGACAAATTTTGCTAACACCAATAGGTAATAAGTTACATCGATGAGAAAAAATACCTGTATGGCCAAAATTTCAAACTTTGACCCCGTCTAACTCAGAAACTTTTTGACCGATCTTGTTGAAAATTAGTGTCTAAACTACTGTCCAATAGGACTATTACAAAATCCTAATCGGAAGACATCGATTTGAAAATTGGGTACACGATTTCAGTACACCGGATTATGTAGATCGCTCTATTGACAACTTTGACAGTTTTCTGAAACTAGCTGTTCAACATTCCAGCGATACCCCCAAAAAAATTAAAAATAATAAAATATGTTCTTCAGATGTCGAGCGGCTCTTGACTGAAAAAAGGAGAGTTCGAAGAGAGTGGCAACTTTACAGATCCCCGCAACTTAAGATTTTATTAAAAGAGTGCACAAAAAAGCTAAGAAAGTTACTGCAGTATCAGAAAACGGCTTCTCTAGAAAAATATCTTAAGGAACTTGATGCAACTCCACAATCTGACTACTGATTATGGCGTGCAGCTAGAAATCTAAAAGGCAAGAAACGATATTGAAAAAGGAAATCTGTTTGTTAGTCACTTGAAAAACGTATTCACACCAAATATATTTCACAATATTGCGGTCGAGTTACCACCTGTTGCTGCTAGAGCAGCTATTCCCCTCAGATTTCATTTAAGAGAAATCGAAAAGGCTATTTGTGACTTAAACACTAAGAAGGCACCTGGTATTGATAAAATCAGTAATAAAATGCCTTAAATACTATCCTCAAAAATGGAAGGTTTCCTTAGTTACCACGATACCAAAGCCAGGTAAAGATCATACAAAAGTTGAGTCTTATAGGCCTATTAGCTTATTATCAAATATGTCAAAGCTGTTTGAGAAATTATTAGTTTCAAAATTAACACCGATTTTAAGTGTAAATAGATGTATTCCAAACCATCAGTTCGGATTTAGAAGAAAACACAGCACAATCGAACAGACTCATCGAATAGTAAATGTCATAAGAAAAGCATTTGAAGAAAAGAAATATTGCTCAGCACTCTTCATCGATGTTTCGCAAGCTTTTGATAAAGTCTGGCATGAAGGCTTATTACATAAATTGAAGCAAAATTTACCAGCAAACACACACAAGCTGCTAGAAAGCTACTTAGTCGGGGGCCCCCTATTATACTTAATTTATACTTCGGACATGCCAACAAGCAACTATACACAAACTTCAACATTTGCAGACGATACAGCTTTTCTAAGCGTCCACGAAAATCGTTATGAAGCATCGCGTTACTTACAGCATCATATATTTCAACTAGAAATATGGTTACGACAATGGAGGATAATGGTCAATGAGCAAAAATGCGTACATATAACATTCACTTTGCGCCGGGAATCTTGCCACCCTATTACAATCAATAATCAAATAATTCCTCAACATTCGCATGTTAAATATCTCGGTATACATCTGGATCGGCGATTAACGTGGAAATGCCATATAGAGGCAAAATTAACTCAAACGAAACTAAAAGCCATTCAAATTCATTGGCTTATTGGAAGAAATTCTGTCCTTAGTCTCGATTGCAAGCTTCTACTTTACAACTCTATATTAAAGCCTATCTGGTGCTACGGTATTCAACTATGGGGCACTGCCTCGGCCTCTAATATCGACAAAATTCAAAGGCGCCAAAATAAACTTCTTCGAATAATCACAGCAGATCCCTGGTATGTTAAAAACTCAAACATTCATAAGGATCTCAATGTGCCATTAGTTAAAACTATGATTACAAAATATGCAATAAAATATTTAAAAAGGCTTGAACAACACCCAAATCCACTAGCTCGAAATATTTTAAATCATGGCGGCCACACTCGCTTAAGAAGAAGAGACAGTGCTGCACTTAACCAATTAGATGAGTGATAAACACCTATATAAGTGAACAGAACCCGTGATAAAGAAAATTTTGTCTGGCACTGGCAGGACATAAAATAAAGTATTAGGTTAAGATTTGATTAATTATTGTTAGTTCATATTTAATATATGAAGATTCAATAAAAAAAAATAATGAAAGAAAAAAAAATAAATAAATGGCTTGATGGCAAACTTTGAGGGGCGGACGCCCCCCCCCCCCCTGAAACACAACTTATCGCTACGAAATTTGTTTGTATTTTTTTTCATAAAACTGAACCGATTTGGGGGGGCGAGAATATAAGAAATAAAAAAAAAAGTAAATAACGGCCACCCTAATGTACATACGTATATGAATGTATTCTGGAGCTTGAAAATTAAAACACACTAGCGAGAAATTGATTAGGGAAATTAGGGTTGATGATTTATTTTCATTTAATTTTGCATCTTTAGATTTAAACTTAAGAAACATTTTCAATTGATAGTTATAAAAAAACCATTTATGTGCAATATTATATTTAGTAACAGTTTTTATTTAGAAGAGATCCCCTGTAGGAAGTCAAACACATTTTTAAGTAATTTCAAACTGGTTTTTTTGTAACCACAACTAGTTGATTAAGTGACTTTTTTCCTTGTCGACGACTAATTATTTTAACATGGGCATGTCATAGGCAGTAGTCAATTGGCCATCTTTGCATGACTTTTAAATTGACTACTAACTACTTATTTTTCAACCAATTTGTAGTCAATTAATAGTATAGTCGGTTTATAATAAATTATTTAAACTTAAAAAATTGTTCATATGTAATGAATGTATATTTTTATATACATATATACTACATATGTTTATTTATATATAAATAATTATTTAAGCAAATTTTGCATCAAATTGCTTTAAATGATGATGTATAATACATGCTAAAATAAAAACGCTACATAATTGCTTGTACATAAACAGATTTGTATTGATTAAATTTTCAATTATTTTTAATTATTTAAATATGTTTGTAATATTTTTTTTTTTCATTTGACTTCATGGCATGCTTGTTTTACTTATTTTGCTTTTATTTGTGTTTTAAGTGTGCCTTTTTGGTTGATATCTGCATGAGATTTAAACCAATTTGTAGTCATTTGAAAAACAGTTAATTTATAGTTAGTGTTTTTTGCAACTGACTATTTTATTTACTACAGGGGAATGTATAAACTTTGTGAAAAATAATCTAATTTTGTAACACATAAATGTAAACAAAGTCAAATGTTAAAGTATTAAAATACTAATAAATATATATAATAATATAATATCCCTAAAAACAATGTTGTGCTTTAGTACTTTTTCATATAAAAAAATACCGCAGTACCCCCGCGTTGTTCTTACTACTTTTTAATCCTCTGCGCTTTTAAACTTTTTAACTGTGATGTGACCATTTCAATAGCAGACTTTGGTAATCATGTGTTTGTTGCAAATTAATATTGAAATGCAAAGCGAGAACGCGAGGATTTATATTTTGCTATCCGGAATGTGATATTTGTTCTTGAAAGTGGCAATAAAATTTATAAAAGGGATGTACTGGATAATATGTTAGTGGACAATTAAAAATATTTAAATTTAATTTTTTGTGGAACTTGTGGAACATACATATTTATGTATGTATTTATAGAAACATACAGCCGTATTCAAAACAAAAAGTTAGCCACAGTTTGTACACTACGTACAAAGAGCTTCTAACTAGAATGCCGATTAAGCTTAGCAGCTTGTTGGCACAGAGTTAATTCATAACGAAATTTTCTCCATCTGCCAACTTTTAATAAATCAACTCTGAATTTTTATGATGCCACATTGAATTACTCAAAAGTGCAACACGTTTTGCATTAATCATCACTGAATTTATCATTTTTCCCTTTTTTTGTTCTTCCCTTCACATATAAAAATTTTAAAAAGTTATTAAAACTAAAATAAATTAAGTAAAAGACAGTAAATTAAAAAAACCAACAAAATTGTTTGACATTAAGCGGCTTTTTCACAAGTTGGCAAACGTTTGGCAGCTCGATAACAAGAGCTTAGCAAAACGTTAGCCAGAGTTTGTTTAGTGTATTATGAATAAACTTTTTGCTAACTTTATGCCAAATTTTCATTATGAATACGGCTGATAGTAAACAAGGACATTGTTTATAAATTAAAAGAAACTGCAAAATCATTTTATTTGAGATTTTGTGCAACATTAAGAACAAAATTTTGTTTTGAAAATAAAATCATAGTTGCTGTTGTAGTTATAATATTTCTTATGATCTCTTAGGGCCCTAAGGGCCATTATTATAACTTGACGTTAGCTGTTATCCGACAGTTAACAGACGCTTTTTGACAGATAACACATTATTATCTGTCAATTTAATCTTAACTTTAGCTAACTTCAAGTTGTAATAATGGCCCTTAAAGTTTATTTGCTTTATCTTATAACACTGAATTAAAAAATTTATTTTCACATATAATATATAAAGGGAAATCACAATGGGTAGTGCAAAGTGTGCAAACGATGCAAATGCGGCATTTTTGCTCAGTTGCTAACAAATGTAAACAATAAAATTTGACATATTAGCCCCCATATTGTTTTTGAGGAAACTTATAAATTGAAAATTTTCGTTGGTTTTAATATAAAATAGAGAATTAAATTTAATTTAATTAAAAAGAAAAAATTTATTTTAATTTGCTTGTGTATAATTGTAAACAAATGCAGATTTTTTACATTGCTGCCAGAAGTTTTTACTGTTGTCATATTTGCACAAAAAATAAAACTGGTATCAATCATAATATGCATTGCAAAATTGCACAACGACCATCGTCGTTTAATGTTTGCTATTTTTTGTTCCTTTTTTTTTTTTTTTTGTTCTCCTCAAAATACCTTGTTAGAGGGAGTTTACACGGAGTCTTTTCAGAAATGTCTGTTTTTGACATTCTCTTTTGAACATGCTTCCAAAAACCTATTGTCTTTTCACAATGTCTTTCCAAACATGTCTGTTTTCATGTCTAATAGTCTAATATACATATATGTATGTACATACAAATTGAAAACATGAAAATTCTTATAAACAAACTTGAAAACTCGTTTCGTGTCTGTTTGGCAACCCCTCTTTCTTCTCTACCCCGATCACAAACAAACAAAACGAACATGTTCGTTAGAAATGTCTGAAAAGACACCGTGTGAACTACCTCATAGTCTAATATACATATGGGCATTTCCCCAGAAAGGTCTACCAGGATGAAAAAATAAAATGTTGATTATCATCGTCTTTATTGTTTTTTATTACAAAAAAAGTCTTTGTTTTTATAAAAGAATGGTTTCATAGCATATCTCAGCTGTTTTACTTGAGGAAATTGGGCTGGAAACTGGAAAATTGTATATTTTTCTGTATTTTCTACTTTTAAAGACATTTTTATATACCTATTTTACAAGCAAGAAATATGTTATGTTTACACTCTTTCTTGATAATCTCTCCATTGCAATGAATTGTAAAAGGAGTATTTAGTTTTTTGTTTAGGAAATTTTAAAATATTTATGCGAAAATGCATGGTGATAATATAAAAAAACATATGGAAAAATCGTACGTTCGCGACACGTACATTCGCGACCGGTAAATAAGCCAGTTTAACAAAAACCAAGAGAGATATTTTATTTTGTAAATACTGGATGGAGATCTACATTAATACACTTTTAAAATATATTAATCACAAATTTTTAATATTTTTAATTAGGCTTAAGTTCATGAAATTTAATTTTTCATTAAATTATTTTTATGAAGAAAGGAATTTTACAACATGAAAATTAATTAAAATTGTTATTGATAATCTTTCATTCTTGACGTGGCTTGGGCTCGAACTCCTTATTAAAAATATTAAAAATTTGGATTAAAAACCATGAAAGTTCAACAAAATAACCATAATACTAATTATATATTAATCACTTTTGAATAATCCGTTCCATTGCGCAGATTTTTACATTTCACTACTGTCAGCCAAAGTTGACTTCTATTTTGCGTACGTTCGTGACCACACGTTTATAACTCTTATTATGAAAACTTAAACTCGATGAAATCCATATTTTGTACTAAACATAGAGCTACCCAAATGCAATCGAATCGAAAAAAAATTGCTAGGAAAAGTTTTGTTTTCTATTTTATTTGTACATCAAAAGCGCACGAACGTACGTTCGTGACCCAAGGAAATGCCCATATGTATTACAAAATTTATAATAAGTGTGACTATCAGCTTCTCCCTTATAGGACTGTTAGAAATTTTGAAATTTTGCAGCCTACCCCATTGTACTTCGAAACGCTAAGAATTTCTAAGAATAAATGGCAACATCTGCAGGTCCTCAGATTTTTGTTTCCCTCAGACTGTAATCATTATTTTGATAGTATACTATCATATACATTAGACTGGTCGCAATTTTTTTTTTTTAATTTAATTGTTTGCGCTGCTTAAAATATGAGGTTTTGTGTAAGAAATCATGATCTAATTTTTCAGGTCAATCCGACGGTGCCTAGCCGTGCCGGGTGGGGCCCAAAGTTCCCCATATTATAAAAAAAAAACATATTTTCTATCAGATCTTTATAGTTATACTAGTTGAAAAGCCGAAAATCTAAAATATGGCTTAGTTACGATCTTCCGCATAGAAAGTTCTTCAAGTGTGCCAAATTTTTTTTATTATTTATATGGCGGTTTAATAAAATTCTTAAATTAATTAAAATTTTTCGTCTTTTGTGAATACATAAAATCAAAAGTTGTTAACAGATTTTAATCATTTATAGCTTGTTTTGTTTGCAATGTTGTTTTTATATGACTGTATAAAATTAGAAGCATAGCTGCATTTTTCAATTGTTTATGCACCCTTATTCTATTTGGCGTCGTCAACAGTAAACAAAGCCGTTTTTTATGACTGTTAACAAATGTTTGGTATTTTCTAAGAAAAATTGGCGTTGCTGTTGCCTTAAATTGCCCTTGATTTTGTCGTCGGCATTTTTAGTGTTGGCTTATTCTGCTTTGTGTCGTGTTTTAAAAATTTTACGTTATGGTTGGCTGCAATTTTGATTTCTACGGCGGTTTTGATATTTTTCTTCATTTGTGTTTTGATATATTTTTTGTGGATATAATTGAAAAAATTAAAATAAAAACTAAGTGCCAGTTCGAGAAGCTAGTAGAAGAGCTTGTAAGAAATCCATCACTAGCCAGAGGATTATGCAGGGTCTCTTTTCCTAATAAATGAAATATCCCTTGCGATTAAAGTAGAGATGGTATTGTTTTTTTTTTTTTTGGCGCAAAAATTTTGATGTGGGTTCCGTCCACACCAGAGAACGACTTTGTGCAATTGTAAAAAAATCGCACTAAATGAACAGCAACAAATACACTCACTTGCGGTCATACAATCAAACTTGCGCAACCGCAAATATTCGCTGCTGGTTTGCAGTCATTCAAATAATGCACATCGTGCTTTGTTATTTATACAATCGTTAGCTTCGTTTTTTAATAAAGATGTTTGTGTGTTCGGTGCGACAATGATTGTTTTGGTAAAAAAAAAAAAAAAAAAAAAAAAAAATACAAACAAAAAAGCCAGAAATGAAGCAATTATTAATCATGTATTCATTCAGCATTAACTATGCAGTACAAGAAAAAAAAAAATTTAAATGAAACTAAACGCACATATGTAGGTACATACATACAAACAGTTTCCATAAAAACAGACTTTTTTTCATCTTAAAAAGTACAGTAGTTCTGTATGTAGGTACAATGTATTCTTGTTATTGTTGTTTTTATTGTTGTTAATTTTAACAAAGCGTCTCATCGAGTGGTTTATTGTTGTTAATGTTAACAAAGCGTCTCATCGAGTGGACAATGACTACTTGAATGCAAAAGTATAAGAATGTGTTCTTTTGAATTTACACAGTTGTGTTATATTGCGTGCGCAACAAAAATGCAAATAAAGCACTTTCAATAAAAAACGTATAAATGCAAAAATCAAATTTGTACGAAACGATGTAAAAATTACCAACGTTGAACTTTGTTTTGCAAGCAAACAGTGAATGTTAATTTTAGCGTATGAATAAATCAAGAAAAATAGTGATTTTGCAGTTCTCTGGTCCACACAGCCAATTACACCTGGAAATGCTGCTTTTCAAAGAAATGCAACTTTAATTTATCCATTGTGGACAAAGTTCTCTCCAGAGTCTCAGACAAAATTTTTTAACTAGTGGCTGGGACAGTCAAAAGTTAAAATAATTTCCAACGCTGAGCTGGTACGATCCCTGTGCCAAAAAACGCAATGTTGCTGCAAATATATTGTGTTTGGAACAAACCTTCCCTTTTTTAAATGAGGCTCTATTATTCCCAGCATATGTTTAAAAGAAAGTTTATTCAGCCGAAAATAACTTTCAAATCTTAAAAAAGTTAAAAAAAATCCATTAGGCACTTGGGAAAATTTAATGTAATAAAAAAAATTTTCATTTAAACATTTTTTTTACAAACAAATTTTTATTTAACTTAAAATTTGCACAAACAGCACAGAATTTTTTTTTTTTTAATATTAGAAATGTGTGCTGTATTTAATTAACAATATCGATAAATAGTCAACGGCGTCATAATACTCTTACAAAATACCAATTTAACATAGAATTGATGTTGTCTTTGATAAGAATTGCTGTTGCCTTAAAATTGCCGTTGTTATTGCCGACGCCAAATAGAATAAGGGTGATGAATTTTTAAAAACAAAAATTCCGAAATTTAAAAAAAAATTATTTTTTTTCCAGAAAAAAAAAATATGTTTCTAAAGGGCTCTGGAGACTTTCAAATAAACCCGTCAATCAGTGCATATGTGTTAGTGTCGTTTATTTGAGGCTTTTTTGGAGACGTACAAATAAACCCGTCAATCAACATTTATAATTTTGATTTCATAGGGTTCGTTTCAAACAATGTCAAGTATTTATATTTTTTTTTCTTCCGTACATGACAACATACACAAAGCAAATAAAATTTTTTTTGTCAATCACAACTGGAGACTATCAAATAAGCAGCCATCAAATAAAAAAATCAAAACTTTTTGATTTTCATCAAGCATTGCCGACAACGCGTATGCGTACCCGAAAAAGAACGACTGCACGCACACAACTATGTGATTGATGTATTTATTTGATAGTCTCCCGGGCGTTTAAAACGACTGCGCATATAAGAAAAACGTTTTACCTTTCTTAAAGAAAATTTTATTGCGGAATTTCGGTTTTTTTAGTTTTTCAATAAACTAAAGCGTTTTTGAGTTACGCGAATATATGTTGTGAAACCTCCTTAATTTTCGAAATAACGGTATATCTCGAAAACCAAAGCTTACCAAAAAAAAAAAACGGCTAGCACCACTGGATTCAGCGACCCCGAATTAGGTTAAAAATCTTTCGTTCGTATCATACTAAAATATTAAACAGCAAATACTTTAATCTATCTATACAATTGGGGGATTCACAAGGTGTCATAAAGTCATATGTCTTAAAATAATAACATGAAAAAATACGACTGTTGTGAACAACCCCTCATCTAACATCAATATATTTTTTAATTCTTTTCCATGAATTAATAAATTAAATTGGGTCTTACCTGACTATTTTCCATTTTGCAGACGCAAATAAGAAATAAATTTGTTTTTGTTTGTTTACCTAACAGCAGAGTCATAAGCCGATTTTATTTGACGCCGCAAGTGATTTCTTGCAAAAATTGCTAGCCGCAGGTCAAATTTTGATGTTAACCGGATAAAATTATACCATCAACGGCGACGGCTACAAGAACTAACGCGATACGGCTCAGCCGCTCAGCTCTGGGCCCTATTCCACAAAACAACTTATCAAATTGCATTTTTTGGCAAAGTGACAAGTGTTTCTGTTCCACAACATTCTTTGCAAATCTCACTTTGCACTAAGCTAGTTTTTGCAAAGACTTTGCTTTCTTTGCCAAAAAGAGAAAGACAAAATGAAAAAAACAAAAAAAAAAAAATGTACTTGGACTTCAAGAAAAATTCTTGACAAAAGTACGAAAAAACAGAAGTAAAGAAAAAACATGTAAAATCGATTAAAATGGATAATCATTCAGGAAAGCAAATTTCGATCTACCAAATGTTAAAATACAATTTGGTTTAAGGATTGATGTTTGACTATTGACGTCAGCAGTCGTCGATGGCTGCGAGTGTAAGACGGCAAATCCATCTGAGGAGATCGAGTGGTTGCGATCGAAACATGTCATGGTAAGCTGCCGGCCAGGGTTCGAGCCCGAGCCACGTCAAGAATGAAAGATTATCAATAACAATTTTAATTAATTTTCATGTTGTAAAATTCCTTTCTTCATAAGAATAATTTAATGAAAATTAAATTTCATGAACTTAAGCCTAATTAAAAATATTAAAAAATTTGGATTAAAAACCATAAATAGTTCAACAAAATAACCACAATACTAATTATTAAAAAAAAGATATTTTATCTTCTAGTAAGTTTTTTTTATAGAATTATTGTAAATAGCATATGAGAATTATTTCTTTTTAAAAGTTATTTTTATTATATAAACCAACTTTATTTTCGAATGTGTTCAATGAATCAATTTCAATTTATAAAGCTTCCTTGCAATAGTCTTATTCCTTCATTTGTTCACATATTTTTGCTTATGCAAACCTTTGCTTAACATTGAAGCTATAGATATGTACATATGCATATAAATTATAAATTGAAATCATTGAACCCATTCGAAAAATTAAAATGGTTTATATAATAGAAAATATCTTATAAAAAGAAATAATACATAAAATGTATTAAGTATATATATAAACATTCCGCAGGCATCTTATAATTGTAAAAATGTATGCACAAAATTTACTTCATTTAGTAGTTTAAAAAAAAATATGGAACATTTCCTAATTCCTAATAATATGTATATATCTATGGCTTAAATTTTTACCAAAGGATGTCTTAAGCATAAAATATGTGAATTATTAAAGGAATAGGACTATTGCAAGAAAGCTTTAACATTTTAAAGGTTAATAAATTATAAAAACAGGCTTCCTGGGAGGAAGTTTTGAAAAAAGCCCAATCTTTGCAACTGGCGTTTGTCCAATAAACATGGGCATATGCGTCTACTATAACATCGACAACTCTATGGATGGTTCTGTAAACTGCTGATTTTGCAACACCATGCATAGCTGCAGCTCTATGGTACTGGCAACCATTTCCGAGCAGAAGCACACAGTAGCAGTTGATTTTCAGCTTACAAACTGCGCTTTTAATTGTGCTCTAATTCTTCTTTAATTATTAAAATTTTGTAGTCCCGAAAAATTAATTCGGGCCCTATAATTTCTTAGTATGCCCACGTCTCTACTATTATAGACCAAAAACTCGCGTCTTAACATTTTTAAAGCTTCACTAGCTATAACAACGAAACAGCATAATTATTTGCAAAGTCTTTGCAAATTACACTTTGCAATAATAACTTTGCACAAGAGAACGTACGTGGAACAGAAATTGAAAAGAGAATAAAAAAATTGCAAAGACTTTGCAAATTTCACTTATCAATTTCAACTTATCACTTAGCAAATTAAATGGTTCTGTGGAACATAAAGTTTTGCAAATTGACGAAAAATTTGAAAAGTGCAAAGTGAAAAGTTGATAAGTTGGTTTGTGGAATAGGGCCCAGGTCTCTTCTGATTAATTACGATAGCACAATAAACATAGCAAGCAACGTTCTATTAATTTAAGACACTTTTTGTTTACAAAGCAATAACAATATTTTTAAACCATTGTAAAATGTTAGAACATTATGACGATATAACATGATAGCACACCTTGTGAATACCCCAAATATATAATTACTTAGTATGGCAGGATGTTTGCATGTATGTCCTATTCTTTCCGCAACTTTCTGAATCCATCTGATGACATAGGAAGCTGAAATTTGGCACACTTGAAGTACTTTCTCTGCGGAAGATCGTAACGAAGCCATATTTTTGATTTTCGGCTTTTCAACTAGTATAACTATAAAGATCTGATAGAAAAGATGTTTTTTTTTATAATATGGGGAACTTTGGGCCCCACCCGGCACGGCTAGGCACCGTCGGATTGACCTGAAATATTAGATCATGATTTATTACACCAAACCTCATATTTTAAGCAGCGCAAACAATTAAATTAAAAAAAAAAAAAAATTCCATACAAGATGCGACCAGTCTAATATACATACTTATAAGGTATATTATATACCTTATGAGTTATAATATCTATGTATGTATTTCCTTTCTAATAAATTTAAATATAGTCGAACTTCCCTTTAATGAATCTGTATGGGACCATGCAATTTCTTTATTATAATATAAAAAGTTTATAATGCAAAAGAAATATTTTTATTAGTTTATTTAAAATAACCTGTTTTTTTTTTTATTAGGATTGCATTCTTCCAAGTGGCCCTTCATCAATATCCTCAAAAAGACAGTTATTCTTAATTTTTGGAATATTTGCCTTTTTTATTTTTTTTATAAAGTAGTGAAATATAGACTGTTTAGCTTTACTTTGTGTTAATCCTTTAAGGTGGAAGTACATAACACGCGTTAGTTCGTCGACGAGTATCGTGCGTTTAAAAACTTTAGCGCGTAAAAAATTGCAAGTTACACAACACGCGTTACAAAAGCCATTCCTGTCAGCTGTTTTTTATTTGTTTACTTATTTGTGCATTAAAAACGGGTTCGAAAGTATATCAAGATTTTGTTATTTTATTGAATTTATTCCTTTTATATAAATATTGTATGTTTTTTAAGCTATTCAATAAGTTTTTCTTTCATGATTCATAAATTTGTTAAACTATTCTTTTTATTGTCAGCTGATTACTTGTCAAAAATACACAACGCGTTAAAAAGTTCAAAGTTAACCAACTTTCTGGCGCAAACGCGTCAAAATATTTTGCATGTAGCTTGTTCTATGAAAATACACTAGTTTAACTTTTTTTGACAGAAGACGACAGAGCGCGCGCGCACTAACGCGTATTATGTACTTCTACCTTTAGAATTATTAAATTGTAATAATATCTTTCTTTGGAGAAGTACGTCTTTGTCCAATATTTATGTTAACTTAATATGGGAGCTGCTATCAACACTACGCTTTCCTTCTTCTTATTATTTTTCAGAAATTACCTAATTAAAATTTACTTTTTGCAACGTACATAGCGTTGTAAGAATGCGTTACGGAGTTCTTTTGAAATAATTCGATATATACATGTTATGTTATATGAGTCAAATTTTTATTTGCTAAATTTGTTCATTGTAAAAAAAAAATCATTTTAAGGAGATCAAAATACTTTTTAATTAGAATGAAAAATATGGCTTTTGAAAATCAATTCATAGCTAAATTAAATGCAGTTACATTTTCTGGTTTAAACCACTACTTATTAGTAATAAAATCATTAAAAAAATTATCATATATATACATATGTATATCCTATTTTTCCGGTAATTTAACACAAATATTTAATTATTATATATTTTTTAAATGTTTGCTTCACTTGATACGTTGATACGTCTTTTTGTTTCTGAAAATTACAAATTTATATAACGTAACACACACAACTTAAAAAATAATAATAAATTTAATATTTTTTCCTTCAAAAATATATCGGTTATCGCATTTTTAGCTGCAATATTTAAAATTGCTTATAAATCTCAAATAATAAACATTTTACAAAGTTTTCTGCTTTGCATGTAAACTTATGAAATGCGATGTTAGTCTACATTTAAGATGACGATATGTGCAGTTTTTTTTAATTTTTTTTCAATAATTTTTTCCTTCAAAAAATCCAACAGACACTTTGGCTGGTTGCCTTTACCAAAAATATTTTACACAAACAAATACAGACAGGCATTTCGAGCTGTGACAATACAAACTGTCAAGCAACAACAACATTACTAGTGAGGATCGTTTCTAAAACTTTTTTTCCCCTCATTTTTCATGACTGAAGAAAGGCAAAAATGGATTTTTCCTCAAAAACATGAATGAATTTGGCGAAATATTAACAATTTATTTATGACTGTGAAAAAAGTTATTTATTTTTCATTTATGAACAAAATTCAAGAATGGTTGAATATGAGCGATCGCATATGAATTTCTTTGAACTCTGATTTCAAACCAACGACAGAAACTAATTTTTTTCTAGTAGAGACTTGATGACAAAAGTTAAACGATATATTTCTTAGTTCTTTACATGGTTTGTGGCTTCGAAAACTAAAAAGAACTAAGTACATACTTATGTGACTACAACGCTAATAATTTGCTTAACGGTTACCTTTGCTAGCCGCTGATAGACGGCATACATGGCAAATGTTCTTATATCGCTAAACTAAAACTATAGCGTAAATATTTTATAATCAATTTACATATAGCGGCAGAATAAACCGATGCACATTAAACGAAAAGTATTGTTAATACGTGATATTGTTCTGGACAATATAAATGAAAATGTGTGTGGTTGAAAATTGAGTGAAAATGTGGCTACCACTGTGAACATAGCTAATACCCTCTGTACACTTGCATACATTTCGGAGGATGGCTTACTCTTATGCCTGCAGTTAAAATATTTTTTAAAAGCTACCCAGCAAGCCGTACCGGCGCGACTGGCGGCTAGCTGATCAGTCGATGATTTTTTATAAGCCGCGCCGCCGCCGAAACTAACGGCTCATCGGCGGCGGATTTTTCAGCTGATTTGGTTGGCCCAGCCAAATTTTGTATGCACTTTATAAAAATTATTTGTTTTTTTTTTTAATTATTTGCGTCCCATAGACGTTTCAATTCAATTGTCAACTGAGTCTTTCAACTGAATTGATGCTTGGACAATTTTTAAAATACATACTTTACTTTTTTTTCAAAAGAAAATTCCAAACATTACTTTTCAAAGCTGATCAAGAGACTCGAGCACACACAGTACAATCGAATTGAAAGACTTCGCATTTTTTTTTTTGTCTTAAATGTAGTCATTTCCTAGCCAAAATACGAATGAAATTAGGTTTATGCATTATTTGTTATGTAGTATACCATCTTTTGTTATGTGTTAAATAAAGAAAAAGACAAATATTTTTATTTTAAATATGTACTTAACTCAATTTTCCAAAAAATTTCAATTAGGTCAGTTAGTAAAAACTGCGACGATATGTGTATTTTACTTACTATTAAACAGATTTAAATATAAAGTTTTTTTTTATAATTTATACTTTTAAAGCTGCTAAATCGATTCCTATAATTACATTACTTTTTTAAGGCTAAAACAATTGAATCACTAAGTGAAGAAAGGAAACTACTGACATTTACTTTATGTACCTTATTTGAGTATTGCTAAGAAAACTGTGTAAAAAGTGTCATCTTAGACAACTTCAAGTTGAAGTCAGTTCTCTTCTCTACGAGCTAAGAACATAAAACTTGCATTTATTATTATTAATTAAACTGTTAATTTATCATCTCAAGATTTATGTTTTGAAGTAGTTCCTTTTCTGCAATTAGCAATTCAATTTAAGCAACTGATTTTTGTTGAAACTGAAAAAGAATTTATTTTTCGAAAAATATTTTCAAAGCTTTAAATTTCAAATAACGTTATATTAGAAAACTACTTTGTGCCTAATATTTGAATAAACCCACATTTGTTTAATAACACTACGTGACAATTTTTTGACCAAATAAATTTGACGCCTAATCTTTATGTAAAATTGTCCGCTGAATCCGAATATGAAGTCAGAATTGTCAAAAGTAGAACAGTTTTTGAGGTATTCCAAAATAAATGTTATTTGTGTTTTCTGACTTCATATTCGGATTCAACGGAAAATTTTACATAAAGATTAGCTGTCAGATTTATTTGGTCACGACTTTGTTGAAATTTTGTCACGTAGTGTAATTTGTGTATCTATTCAAGAAAAAATTATTATGTAGGTACTTATGTATATAAAGTCTGGGATCACAATATGAAAGTTTTCTTTAAGAAATTCTGAGTTTATGGGTGAGAGGGGAAAAAGAAACAGCATGTTCTCTTCCCCCCTCACACCAATAAACTCAGACTTTCTGAAAGAAAACTTTCATAGTGTGAACCCAGACTAAATAATAACATATTTCGGCGCAGCCGAAAAATATTGCAAGCCGAAAAATGTTCGGCGTCAAGCCGAAACGCCGCCGCCGCTTAATCTTACCCTTTCAGCCGCCGCCGATAAAAATTGATCGGCTTGCTTCTCTGCTACCCAGCCGCAAAAGCTTACTTGTCGTCCCAAAATTGATGTTCTCCTGTTTCAAGTCAATTTTTTGTAAATAAAGTTGCTATCTTGACTGTGTAAACAACATAGAAAATCCTTTATTTTGCGTTTTTAAAAAAATAGAGGGGAAAGAAAACCTTATAATAATTGACATGTAACGGATAGTAAAGCAACTTTGCGACAAATTTTAAAAACAACAGAATAAAAATCTTATTGTTTCTTAGCCAAACGGTTTTTAAAGCCGTGTAGATGAGTTTCTATTATATATAAGAGTATATAACCCTTTCAGACCGTGATGCATTGATTGTGCAGGTCGGTTTCGGTCTAAATATTTTAGCTTCCATTTGACAAATCGTCAGTGGAGAAAAACGACAAAGAAGATTTACATGAAGATTTCTCAAATTGTATCCGATAGAATTTTTTTATATTTTTACCACTGCTTCCGGTATATGTTTTGAAGAAAAATGCAAATTTTTGCGCACTTTCATGAATAAAGTTAGAATTTAATAGTATTTTTTTGAAAATGAAAAATATTGTATACTTATTGCTGTGTTTTATAGTTTTTTTATTTGATTTTACTTTACAAAAACAGAAAAAACAGTTCTACTGTTATGAAAAGTTACATAAAAAGCCACAAATTAAACAACCTAAATAATGCAAAAGTAAAAAGAAAATTTAAAACTTAATATTGAGTAAATTTTTATAATAAGCTTTATCAACACGTGGAAGAAATATAAGCAAGTCTTTTATGTCTCTATTTTTATCGCTGGAAATAAATGATGGTTTCGATATTTTCAAAACATTCGTCAACAAATTCTCAGGAGTTTTCAAACAATTTTTTGATGCAAAGTTAACCAAAATTGCATTTTTTTATTTTTCCTCTCTGGTAGAAGTTTTATAATATATACATAAATCATTATTTTAACTGTATAGAAGTACTTTAATTTTAGCAAAAGGGACTTTTCGAAAGTCCGTTTTATTTGCTTCCAACGAGTATGTGCGAAAATTTTCCGGAAGCATTTCCATAACTTTAAGTTTTGTTTTACTATTTGGCATTGTTTTAAGAAAATTTTGTAAATGAAGAGGACTATGAATTTCAATATTCTTTAAGTACCGGTCAATAACACCATGGACACAGTCCACTTCTTGAATTAAAGAATGTTCTGGTTCTGAAGACTTTTGTATTACGGCATCAATATTATTTTGTTTAAAGAACATTTTGATTGCGGTTGCGTTAATTTGATTTTTATTTTAAGGTACACAAGAATCGCTCCATAATGTCAAAGTTTTAATAAGTGGATAATCTTTTATTAATTCATTTAAAATTTTAATTTAAGCACTAGCAATATTGTTACCACTCCGACCACTATGAGCTTCCGTCAAAAAGGCACAATAAGTAAAAGTTGGTATATATGACATAATAATGGTTGCTGTAAGATTAAACATATTTAATTTTCCTTTGTAGTAAAATTTTGAAGCATTTCCCTTAGGTAGGCTAAAAACACAAATAATAGCAAACCGTACACTTGGTTGGGTCCATTATAAAACTATTTTTCACAAATTTATTTTCTTGATGTCATTTTACTTTGCTTTTGCTTTAACTACTTTTTTTTCTTACGGAAATGCAGCAAAGCAACAGTAAAATTTATTTTGTATGAAGAATTTGCTGCAATCGCCAAACAATGGCTTGTAGAGCAAAACAGTACTTAAAAAATTTTGAAACAGTTGATATGCAGCAAAATTAATGCTTTATATCTCAGAAACCATAAAAATTTTCGCGAAACAGGTTTTTGATTTAGAAAGAGGGTATTAAAAAAATATATTCCTCATACCTAACTCATTTTTTTTTTTAAATGGTCGGTAGGTCAAACCAGTAATGAGCTGACGAAATGTGAAATAAGCCGGCATTCATCAATTACGTTAGTTGTTCTTTGTGTTTGTTTCTCACATTATCCGCTGTTCCATTAGACGTTTCTATAAAGCGGAGAAAATTTCCTTTTAAACAAGCCCTCTTTCAGCGATACGGGCCAACTATTCACCAATTGCAATATTTCCAAAAAAGTATTATTTTTTTCAGATTTTCTGAGCACCCAACTTTCAAGTCAAAAACCAGAAGCTCGATTTTGATTTTAGAACCAGGGTTTCTTTAGAAAAAGTTCTTAGAATTTTCCGTAGATTACGATTTTGCTATACGCTTTGTCAATTTTTTGGGCCCGAACAAATTGACCCATCCTAGTGGGCATATTTTTTATTTAAAAAACATTTTTTCTTTGTAGAAACCTAGAATTAAACATTCGGCGTCCAAGTGAATGAAAAACTACCTATAAGAGGAACGCCTTAAACCATAAATAATAACGCTACTGAAGTAAAAGTTGGTACGCCAGTTTTATGACTAGAAATCACAATGTTAAATTTCGTGAATTTTCCATAGGCCCAACATAAAGCCTAATCTCGGAAAACAGCTTAGTATGCCAATATAAATAACCCTCTCAAAAATATTTATCCAATAAGAATGGAGGGTATCAAAGTCTCGGCACAGCTGAATATAGCACTCTTAAGCTTCGTTCACAATCAAAGAAACGTTTTTACTTGGTGTTCATAATAGAGCAACAACTTCTTTTGCCACCACACACATTTTACATTGAGAAACCGTTTGCAAATTTTAGCTAAAAAAATATTGTGCATTTATTATTATTTTTTACAACATTTTGTTAAAAATTTCATTCAAAACTAAATACATACATATGTATATATTAAACGTCAGAAACAATTTCAAAAAAAATTGCAGTTACATGTTTGTTTATAAAATGAAAGGAAAATATATCAAATACTTTGGGAAGAAATAAGATAGAAGAAACGAAATTGTTGCTGATTGTGAACAAAGCTTTACTTATTTTAGATCATATTTCCGGTTTCCCTGCTTATTATTAACATATATTAAACTTGGATGCATTACTTGCTGTTGCCAAACTTTCGTTTAAAGAATGAAATTTAGGCAATTAAGCGGGTTATACCATGTATGCGTATGTATATACAATTGTAAATATTTACTCGATCTTAATAAAATCTTTTTAACTCGTCTTTGCTTACTTTTTGATTAGGGTTATTTAAATGCAATCAACTAAAATACATAAAACTGTTCAATGTTTGTGCGAGTATGTACTCCATATAAAAGAAAAATATAAAAAGTACATATGTATGTATGTACATACAATCTTACTTACCAGCAAGCAACATTTCCTGCTAAACATCTGCACATTTTGTATAACTTTTTATTCGCTTTCTTTGAAAGTGGTTAACTTATAAATTTATAGTTTTTTGTGTGCAGGTGTCTGTTTTGTAAAAAGAAAATTAATGCAATTTTTTATTTAAAAAAACTAATTCGAAACCAACAACGCCTCAAAATCTAACCAACCGCCAATAACCGCATGCAAAACGCTACTGACTGCGAGATAACTGAGTAAAATACAAAGCAGATAAAAAAGCAGTGCTGCCATGTTCTGCGCTGTTTTTACTGTCGTGGAAATTCTTTTGGGTGTAGATAAAATGTGATATAAAATTCTTAATGAAAATTAATGCAGGTTAAATGTTATTTTTGTTAATTTATTTTAAATAACTATATGAATCTAAAGAGTATGAATAATATTTATATCTTTAAAATAAATTTTTTTGTATTCTTCTTGTTTGTAAAAGTTTTTCATAAAAGAAAATTTTAATTTTTATCAGATGTAATTTTAATAAATGCTAGCAACATAACCTTGATCAACGCCGAATTATTCGCAACGAATATGCGGCATCAGAAATAAAACACATTGGTGTTCATATATGAAAATACATATAATCATTGCCTAGACCTAAATTCGTGATGCGTAACGAGCTCTGCAATAAGTTTATTTATATTTCTTACTAAGATACCTAAACAAGAGCGGCAAGGGTTTTTCAAACATTAAAAATCTATTTCCAATATATTTCTAATTTAAAAAAACGACTTAGCGATCAGTTTCGTGGTATTAAATTCACGTTCTAAAAGTTTGTTTCGTATAAAATGTAAGAAAATGAGATGTTTTACAATAAAACAAACGCTATCCTCTCTTACAGCCATACCTAAGTAAAAGCGGAACGCGTTTTCTAGCTGTCAAAAGTTCTTATGCCCATACAATTTGCAATTGGAAAATTTGATTTCGAAATCGCATTTAATAGTGAAGTTGGCCGCTATTGTACATATATAACGACGCTTTTATTTAGATATTGCCTTGCAGCGTTAAAGCTAAGCGGAATAAAACGTTCCGCCTGTAAGATGAGATAAACTTGCCTTTATTTTGGGTTTCTGTTTTTTTTTTTTGTTTCAACAAAAATATAATCAATTTTTTGTTTTTGAACAAGAACTACCCGTTCCGCTTTTTTGTCCCTTCAAATTGTGGGTCGTATTTGTTCATCTTAAAACAATACTTTTTTCATCTACATAAAAATTATTTTTTAGAAGCTTTAACAGAATATCAACTTAACCTTATAAGTAAGGTATTTACTTTTAAGTGTAGGTGGCCATTATCTCCTACTCTTAATGCTTCATTGGTCTAACTGAAATACTTTTCTAGATAAACGGTCAGGTCAAAGGACCTTCCAATTCCATCACTTCTAATATTATTATATGGGCATTTCCGTCAGCCGTGACCGAAATTTAAAAGTTATTAAAAGCTAATTATTTTACGATATTGTTATACAGAAATATTTAGATTTCACTTATTTTATAAATTTACCCATAAATTTGTTCACTTACATGAACAATCAGACTGCAAAGTAGTGCAAACGTAATTTCTTATTTGTGAAAATGTTTTGTTGTATGTTTTCTTTAATTTTATCTTCCTGAAAAGAGGTGATATTAGATAAAAATTATTCCAAAAAAATTTTCTACATGGTCTGCATTCTAAGGAAGAGTTCGAAGAGAAATATAGAGTGCAAAAATAGCAATTTTGTTACAAAACAATTTTGGTCCCTTTTTTCGCTTTTGGTTACATTTTTTTTACATATTGGTTAAATTTTTTGGCCGTGGCAACTCTGATTACTGTATCACAAATTCAGGGCTGCCAGGTACTTTTTTTGCTTGTCCCCAGAAAATTAAAAAAAATCCCCAAAATAAAAAACAAAACCTTAACAAGTTAATATATTTTTCTGACCAAATTTTAAATTTTTTTTTAAATTTTTAATATTTTTAATTAGGCTTAAGTTCATTAAATTTAATTTTCATTAAATAATTTTTAGGAAGAAAGGAATTTTACAACATGAAAATTAATTAAAATTTATTGATAATTTTTCATCCTTGACTCAATCTGGGCTCGAACCCAGGTGTTTACGGACAGGTTACCCTGACATGTTTCGATTGCAACCACTCAATCTCCTCAGAGGGCTTGCCGTTTAACACTCGCAGCCATCGACGACTGCTGACGTCATTAGTCAAACATCAATCCTTAAACCAAATTGTATTCAGCCTTTGGTAGATCGAAATTTGCTTTGAATGATTATCTATTTTAATTTATTTTAACATGTTATTCCTTTACTTCTGTTTTTTCGTACTTTTGTCAAGAATTCTTCTTGAAGTTCAAAGTACATATTTTTTGTTTTTTCATTTTTTGTCTCTCTTATTCTTGTTGACCTTTTCAGCTCAACTTGAAGGACAAATGCAAACATAGAGCTCGTGCCTTAGCTTTAACAATTATTAGTATTGTGGTTATTTTATTGAACTATTTATGGTTTTTAATCCAAATTTTTAATATTTTTAATTAGGCTTAAGTTCATTAAATTTAATTTTCATTAAATAATTGTTTAATGTTTGACTAGTGACGTCAGCAGTCGTCGATGGCTGCGAGTGTAAGACGGCAAATCCATCTGAGGAGATCGAGTGGTTGCGATCGAAACATGTCATGGTAACCTGCCGGTCAGGGTTCGAGCCCGAGCCACGTCAAGAATGAAAGATTATCAATAAATTTTAATTAATTTTCATGTTGTAAAATTCCTTTCTTCCTAAAAATTATTTAATGAAAATTAAATTTAATGAACTTAAGCCTAATTAAAAATATTAAAAATTTGGATTAAAAACCATAAATAGTTCAATAAAATAACCACAATACTAATAATTGTTAAAGCTAAGGCACGAGCTCTATGTTTGCATTTGTCCTTCAAGTTGAGCTGAAAAGGTCAACAAGAATAAGAGAGACAAAAAATGAAAAAACAAAAAATATGTACTTTGAACTTCAAGAAGAATTCTTGACAAAAGTACGAAAAAACAGAAGTAAAGGAATAACATGTTAAAATAAATTAAAATAGATAATCATTCAAAGCAAATTTCGATCTACCAAAGGCTGAATACAATTTGGTTTAAGGATTGATGTTTGACTAATGACGTCAGCAGTCGTCGATGGCTGCGAGTGTTAAACGGCAAGCCCTCTGAGGAGATTGAGTGGTTGCAATCGAAACATGTCAGGGTAACCTGTCCGTAAACACCTGGGTTCGAGCCCAGATTGAGTCAAGGATGAAAAATTATCAATAAATTTTAATTAATTTTCATGTTGTAAAATTCCTTTCTTCCTAAAAATTATTTAATGAAAATTAAATTTAATGAACTTAAGCCTAATTAAAAATATTAAAAATTTGGATTAAAAACCATAAATAGTTCAATAAAATAACCACAATACTAATAATTTTTTAAAAATAGTTAGAAAAATTTTACCAAGAATTCCCCAAAAATCCCCAAATAAAAATTTTTCGTTAAAAAAATTATTTTGTTTGTAGTGACAGGTTTCGGCATGTTTTTTTAAATCCTTTTTATGCGATTCCAGTGAGGAATTATAAGCACAACAATATGCTATTTCTGAAGACGAATGAGTCAATTTATAAGAATTTGTAGCTTGTTCAATCGGTTTTAGCCATCCTTTAAATCAACATTAAAAATACATTTATCCGTCATTTATTTTTTTTTTGGGGTAGACATATTTGCTTGGAATTTTCTTTAAAAATCAAAAATTGTATGTGTTGTCAACGGTTTAAAATCCTTTTCTTTAATTCTTCTCTTTAAAAAACGCACTCAAAAATATAACATAAGTTTTTTTACACACTTAACAAAAATGGTAATCTTGATTAGGACCCTCTTCACCGTATAAGTTGTTGATAAGAGTAAGATAAAAGTTTTGCTACTTATGTTTCATTTTTTTATATAAGAAACAAAGCAAAATAAGCGTGAAAAATAAAAGAAGGGAAAATATATTAAAAATGTGTAAAATCCCCAAAAAATCCCCGAATTTTTTTTTAATCTTCAAAAATATCCCCAATCCAATCCTCAACTTTGGGGATAAATCCCTAAGTCTGGTATCCCTGCACAAATTACACATTTGAACAGGGCTGCCAGATAAATTTGTGAAAAAATCGTCAATTTCCTGAAAAAAATTAAAAAAGTCGTCTTTCTCGTTTTGAAAAATCGTCAAAAAAAATCGGACAACTTAAAATTTTTTTTTTAATTTTTTTTCGATTTTTACTTTTTCGATTAAAAAAATAACGTAATAACTTCATGCCCAGCTAGCATTTTCAATTGTGTTGTATAATCAACCAATCGTCTAACAAACATCCTGTTAGCTGGGTAGGTATTTATTTAATTTACATACGAGAGCAAAATATATAAAATTCCTTTTTTATAAGTTAATCGTTTCGTTTGCAACTTCTACAATATTAGCCATGCACCCTATTAAGTCTTGTTTGAAATGGGTTTTCCAAAAACCCCATGTGATGGTAACTACGTTCTTATATTTTTTTATATCATGTGTAGTCTGGAATAGTTTGCTATTAAAACTAAATTATTACCAAATGACCACGATTGCGTTTAATTTTTACCCAAACATTTCTAATGTTTACCTATAAATCTTAACTTGTTGATGTCTTCTTATAATCTTTGAGCTTTGTTACTTATTTTTCACCAGAAATAATTTTAGTAATATACTGATAGTGAAAATAAGGAAAATAGGTTCAAAAATGGCCGAGTAAGTGCTGGTTCACACAGGTCAAGTTTGACTCTTCAAGTCTCGAGCTTTTAGGAGAGAGGGGTAAAGAGAATGGAAAGGGGTACATACTTGACCGTACTAGTCAGTTTTGTATTTTTCTTTTCTTTTTTCATCCGTAATATAATAAAAAGCTACAAAATTGAAGGAAAAGAAAACAAAAATTAATTTTGTGCATGAACGTGAACGCAAGTACAAAAGAAAATTTAAATAAAACTGTTCAAGTAAACTTGACCTGTGTGAACCAGCACTAATAGACAAATAACTAGTTTTTTCATCCATAATTTGTAATTTTAATAAATGCTACTAGCAACATAACCTTGATGAACGCATACGAATAATAAATGAAAATACATATAATCATTGCCTAGACCTAAATTCGTCATGCGTAACGAGCTCTGCAATAAGTTTATTTATATTTCTTACTAAGATACCTAAACAAGAGCGGCAAGGGTTTTTCAAACATTAAAAATCTATTTCCAATATATTTCTAATTAAAAAAACCGACTTAGCGATCAGTTTCGTGGTATTAAATTCACGTTCTAAAAGTTTGTTTCGTATAAAATGTAAGAAAATGAGATGTTTTACAATAAAACAAACGCTTTCCGCTCTTACAGCCATACCTAAGTAAAAGCGGAACGCGTTTACTAGCTGTCAAAAGTTCTCATGCCCATACAATTTGCAATTGGAAAATTTGATTTCGAAATCGCATTTAATAGTGAAGTTGGCCGCTATTGTACATATATAACGACGCTTTTATTTAGATATTGCCTTGCAGCGTTAAAGCTAAGCGGAATAAAACGTTCCGCCTTCCGCTCTTATTTAGGTATAGCTGTTTTTAGTTAGCTCAGTTATGTACACAAATAACGAATAATTAGGGGCAGTGTGACCGCTTTTTATTAAGTGTTTTAGTAAATAATGTTAAATTTTGTTTAAAAGTTTTTGTTATTTTATTAAATTTAATTAAATATACATACATATGTATATATAATATTGTTTTAAAACATTTTTTGTCAACAACGGCCAAGTTCTAAAACTCGAAATGAAGTGAAATTGAAATCGAACGAGATTATAGGTTCAACTATTTACAAAAATACCGTAGTTTTACTTGGTTTTAAGAGATTTTCTTATAAAGCAAATTGGTACTCAAAAAACGATATACATAGATTAACAGAAATATTTTTATGAACTTTCAGTACAGGGTTGTTTTTAAAATTGTTTCGATTTTGAATCCACTTCATATCGATTTCTAGAACATGCATATCTTTGTTATTAGTATGTTTTTTTTTTCTTTTTGTTGAAATATAGTTACACTATGATTCGACAACTGTTAACAAACATATAATAAGAGTTTATGTAAAATTAATATAAAAAGAACTAAAAAAACTTAATAATTTTCATATTAATTTTACTTCACGTTCAATCATTTGTGTCGGAAAAACAGCACATAATTAATAAAAAAACTTTAATTTCAAAAGATTTTGTTATTCGTGCTTAATTCCCAGTTTTTATTCCTGATAAAAACACTTGAAATTTATTGTTGATGGGATAAGCTATTCCTATGCGCATTTCACTGGTTGCTTAGGCCAGATCATCAGGAAACTTCATCCATTAAGATTTTAGAAAAACTAGAGATATTAAACCAAATAAAACTGTTAAACGTATAAGACTTATAAGCAACAGTTCTACTTGTAACAATATCAAAGTTTAAACAAAACAGATCAACAATAAACAGGGAGCTTATCTCATCTTAAATTCCCTTTAAAACTTTAAATAAAAATTGGTGCTGTTTGAAAATGGTTACATAGCAGTGAAATAATTAAAGAAAGTAGAATGCTTATATAATCTGGCGTGCAAGTTTTTTAGTTTTATAAATTTGACAAATTTGCGCAACGAATTCTTGCCGACGAAGTCTTCTCGAACAAAGTCACGGTTTCTTTTTAGGTCTTTAATATAAAGTTGCAAAAGATTGATAATAAATGGCGCCAGCAATGACCTTTAGTTTTCGACATATATACGCTATAAGCTTTCTAGTGATTTAGAACCATAGAATTATTAAAAAGGTATTCAAACTGAAAAATTACAAAAGTTCCCTAGTTGAAAGAATATTTAGTACTGTAAACACTTGTGAAATTGATTTCTATTTACTTTAAAAGGTGTACAAAGAAACTGCAGTACATTTTTATTTTCAGATTCTAAATACATTCCGGTTAGTTATTGTACGTTACAAGAAGGAACAACGTGAAAACGGGGCGTTTGGACCATTATGCAAAATTTAGGACTTGTGCCAAAAATGTGCGAATGGGGGGTAATAGAGGAAGGTCTTGGCTACATTTCCTCATACTCAGTTTTTTCCCATCAAGTTATTTTTTTCGAACAAACTTTTTACAAAAGTAACGCATTTTTTAATTTGTTCAGGTTTTGCAAAAAGTTTGTTGAAAGCCGAAAATAAAAAAAGAAGAAGAAGAACACGCACTCACTGTAGTTTTAAAAATTATTGCTTTATGATATTGCCATATAAATTTACGTGCACTTAGATTCAGGGATGGAAATAGTTTGTTAAAATTATCTAAATGGTCATTAAATTATTTTTCTGCACAGAAAATAAGTTTGTTAAATAATTAAAACAAATAAAAGATATATATAGTATTTATATCGATATATATTTATAGAATTTCATGATTTTTCTTTTCAAAATATGAATTTTTGCAAATGATGATTTATTACTCTGGCAATGCTGATAGCAATAAGCAATATTTAGTACCATTTTAAACTTGGCAGCACGTATAAATATTTTTCATACATATCGTCACCTAAAAGATGAAATAACCTATCTGCAGTTTTCAAAAGTTATAGAAGAGGGGAAAAGCGTTATAAAATTGGAACTATTAGCTTTATTGATGATTTCGCAAAATCATCACCACTTCTTAATGGGCCCGCTTTACTAGCTCTTCATAAAGATTGATGTGATATAAACTTTTTTAAAACGTTTTTAAAAACGCATAAACTTTTTTCAATATGCGAAATAATTCTTTCCTTCGAACAATTACATTTAAAACAAAAACAAATTCTAGAAATATTGTTTTTGTTTTAAATGTAATTGTTCGAAGGAAAGAATTATTTCGCATATCAGAAATAGTACAATATTTGTTTTGTAAACCTTTTTTAAATTTGAAATTTTTTTATAAATACAGGCGAAAATGTTTTAAGCGTTGTTAGCCTTTATTTAAAAAATTTAGAGGAATACTTTTTTGATTAAACTTGAATTACATTTTTAAATTAAATACTATACTATTGGCGATTTATTTTCTGAGAAAAATATGTTACAGTATATACATGTAACATTTTCTAATGTTACCTATAATCACTGGAAGTGTTACATGTTGTGCAATTTCAATAGAACACAATTAGCTGCTTTTATTTACAACTATTACACTTTCATCATTAATGTCCTTCATGAGCGATTTTTAAAGCTACTTGAGCGGTTTCTGCACGCTTTTATTACGAATCGACGGATCTAATCGTTACCTAAAACGCAAAAGGCTCTACCTAACATTTTGAAAAGATGACAAGAGAAGCAAACAACTTTTTTAAATGATAAATTGCCTTTAACTGTTAATAATTTAGATTTCTAATAAAAAACCTACAAGTTTTGTTTTGACAATTTTGCATATTATGTACACGGTTAGTTGGCTTTAAGCGTTTATCATATAATGTTTTGTAGATTTTTTTGTTTCTCAAAATATTGCTGACATTTCTGTTGATGCAATACATCAGAACCAACGAAAAACACGATTTTTGGTTAGTAAGGGCATTTGCGTTTTAGGTAACGATATATAATTTCTTTTTTCAATCGCTTAATTGAAAATTCATCAAATGGGATCTTAGAAGATAATAATAATAAAAAATTATCACGCAAATGCTAGCTGGGATGGCACTCAATAAAAATAAATTAATTTAAAAAAATAAAAAAACGGCAAACCGATGAAATATTCTGAAATACACTTTTAATAAAAAATTTTTTGATTTCCAAACATTTTCCTGCATTAATTTCTTATACAAATTTAATTATTTCTACGAGAAATGAATTTTATTTTGCACAAAACTATTAGGCAAACTGTGAGTTAAAACCGGATTTAAAAAAATCTGCTGTTAATAGTTTTAGGCCCGTTTTCACAACTTAGCGATAGCTAAAGGTAGGATTTTATCGGCTGTGTAAAAAGTGTTCCATTGTTACAACTTAATTTTAACCTACTAGGTAGGATGAACCTTAATCTACATTATGGTTCACTTTAGGTTAAAATTAATTTTTTATAATGGAACACTTTTTATAAGGCACTTTAAAGTATACTTTTAGCTATCGGTAAGTTGTGAAAACGGGCCTTAATGTTAAAACAAGGTTTTAACTTTAGGTGTGAAAACACTATTAAATAAATCTGAGCTATTTTTAGTGAATAAAAGTATATTTACACCGGAATATATATATATATATACAGGTTATACGTAGTTTGTTATGGTAAAAAGTGTATTTTTAAGGTTATGAAAAGTTTTTTATATAATACAAAGTTTTAAAACAGTATATTAAAGCCTGCTTTAAACAACCGGCTTTAAATTAAATTTGATTTATCCACCAACTTTTTCTATATGTGTGTGATATCTTTAAAAAAAATACTTTTTAAATATCAAAAAAAATTAAATTTTCGAACTTTTAACATTATAATGTTAATTTTATTATATTAACCAATATTTCGATATTGATGTGTATTATCATACGGAAAAATTACAGCTAACAACATATTTTTTATACAATTAAAAAACAATAAAACGATTTTACAATCCAAACAATTTATTATGTAATTAACATTTTAACAAATTATTTAATTTCCTTATCTGTTTTTGTAAACTATTAAATATTGCTATCATGCTGCGGTTAGAAAATTAGCAATCTTTAGTCCAAAAAAAGAATACACAAAAACATGCGGATTTGAGAACACCAATTTATGAATTATGCGGATTTTAAAAATTTTTCGTTTTCAATATGAGTCGAAACCTAGAACTTACCTGTATAGGTTAAATTTCTAAAAACCTAGGAACATAGGGTGCTTTCGTAAATGCATTACTGCGCTGCATCAGTGATTTCATTCAAATGGTTATATATTTATCAGTGAAGTAAATGTGGACCAAAAAATTGTGAAATATTCCACAAAAATAATAGTCGCACAATAAAAAAATTATAATCGGGTATGTTCTTGAATCCGAATCCACTCGAACCATAGATCCATCTAATAGATTGTCATTCACTCAAGACCTTCCTGTTTAATATCATGTTCCTAGGTCCAATACTAACGGAAATTCAGAAAGTACCAGTTAATGAACAAAAAAGTACCAAAAAGCCCTCTTACAGATTCTCATTCACTCAGGACCTTGCATGTTTATTTTTATGTTTCTAGGTCCAATACTTACGGAAATTAAAAAAGTACCAGCTAAAAAAACAAAAAAGTACCAAAAACTTTCCTCATATAGATTCCTATCCACTCAGGACATTGCATCTTGAATTTTATGTTTCTAGCTTCAATACTAACGGAAATTCAAAAAGTACCAGTTAAAGAACAAAAAAGCACCAACAAGTTCCGGCATAGATTCTTATCCACTCAGGACAGTGCATGTTGAATCTTATGTTTTAAGGTCAAATATTAACGATAATTAAAAAATACCAGTTGTAGAACCAAAAAGCTGAAGAAAGATATAAAATTTCCCGTATTTCCCATTTTGTTTCGGTTTTTTCCCCCCATTAAAGTATTAAAAATTGCAGTATTGTAGTAGGGGGCCGATAATTTAGTACCAAAAATAGTTAAGATTTTTACCCCTTAAACGTTCGAATTTCGAAAAAGTACCAAATCTATATTCGTATGTTTTTGATAAGTTTCGAATGTGGTATAAACTTTATTTCTAGGTTTATTGGTTCAAAAGATAGATGGGCTGAACGTACCAAAATTCAGGTTTTACTCGTTTTCACCCTAAAAGATCCGAATTTCAAAAAAGTACTACACACCTGTTCACTTATTTTTCAAAATAACAACGATATATATTACAGTTTTTTTGTATCTCTTTTAGTTTTGGAGATAAAAGGTTTCCGAATTTACCCTTTTTTGCCCCCTAAAAATTCGAAATTCAAAAAATCCCGTCTTAGTGGATCGATTTGGGGAGAGACCCACCTCCGGTCCAAATTTCAAGTTTTTAGCATCAGGCGTTTAGGCTGTGCGATGATGAATCAGTCAATAACGTAACCGCGGTTTTAATGCCTACGAAACCGAAAACCGGAACAATGGCAAGGTATTTCGAAATTCTTTAAATTTAAAATAAGTACTAAGAAGAACAAATGTTTCTTTTTTCATAAAAGTACCTGAATTGAAACAAATAACAAATTGTATTACATACATACAAAAAAATTACATGTAGGTATGTAGATTTACTTGGATATTTTCAAAACCGAAAACCTAACCGAAACCCACCGGCTTTAAACATTTTTACGGTTTTTAGCAAACTCTGATATACATATATAGATTCTATTTTATATACTTTGAGTACCAATTATCTTTAAAAGAATAAATCTTAAAAACAGGAACTAGTCCTTTTATAAAAAGCAAAAATGTCTAAGTAATTAATTTTCCAGTAGATTCGGATTCTAGAACACACCCTATTATATTTTATTCAAGTTAGTTCAAATAAAGTTTATTAAAAAGGAAATATACCGAAACGCGTTTTATAAAGTAAAAACGTTACAATAAATAAATTAAACTTTATTTTTTTTATTGCAACGTCCGGTAGAAAATATCAAGAGAATGTCAATAGCTTTCGATTGTTGTCAATAACGACTTAGAAAATACAATTATAGTTCCGTTGACTTTTATAATAGCTATGAATATTATAGCTTACAATATTAACTTGTCCATTTTTTTCTTTTTTTTTTAAGAAAATAAAAATGTATGTGCTGTTTTCACAACACAAGTGACTGCACGTGTAGTGAAATTTATATGAAAATCACTCAGTTTTTTGAGTGTTTTCCATACAAATTTTACTACACGTTCAGTCACTTGTGTTGTGAAAACAGCACATTAAACTGTGAATTAGAAATGTTTTTAAAAAATACACTATTTCTTTTTTTTTTAATAACGTTTGTTTAGTTTTACCTTAAAAAAAAGGACCCAAAACAACAGTTGTGAAAACAAATTTGAATCTTTTTTGTTGCTTTTATTGTTAAAATAACATGCACATATATTTTTAAACGTGGAGGCGTGTGAGTTTGTGTGTTTAATGCGGAAATATTTTTTCGCTAGATAAATTGAAATAAAATTTTATTGAATATTTATTGCATAGCCAAATTTTAGAAAATTAGATTAAGTGTTTTTAAAACAACTTCCAAATTCTTGCGTTTTACGTTTTCGTTTTCCAGCATACCCCTGTAAAAATAACGTTCTTATCAACACAATTTTAAAAATCGATTCGTTTTACTCTCACCTAGAAAAACAATTTTGAAAACAAAACGATTTTAAATCGATAATGTCGTTCTAGTATCTTTAAAAATTGAATTTTAATACACTTTTTACTCTTTTCTCGTCTTTATTCTTTTAAATGTTATATGTATATCGTCACCTAAAATGCAAACGGGCGTAACAACAAAAAAAATTGAAAATCGAGTTTTTGACTGATTAGTGCAGCATAATTAAATTACATGCCCCTATAAAATTAAAAAAATAGTGTTGTTACGCCTTTTTGCATTTTAGGTGACAATATGTGTTCATGTTTATAAATATATGCCTATAAACACACAAACTTGTAAAAGCAGTGTGATCAATTTTGATTATGACATTAGCCACCGAGTCTTCCAATGAAAATATTTCAATTTCAACTGTACCAGCATTGGCGCAATTTTGCAACAACTCATTGGCATTATCCGACCATTTCCCATGAGGCTAACGGACAGTAGAAGCTTGAACCAAGGCTAAACGGCAGGGGCGGATAAAATCATGCCTTTTGAAACTGAAGCAGGACTATCAATTTTCAGTTCTTTCGGCTGAAAACGCACTTCAATATCTTTTGGTGGTATGTAGACATTTTTAAAAAGTTCTTTTATAGGTCGAGTAAAAAGTTCACCTACACAGAGCGAAAAAAAACGTTAAAAAACTGTCAACCAGTGGTAATAAATTGATAACAAACTGTTGTCAATATTTCGACAACATTTGTTGTTAAATTTTAAACAAAATGTTGTCAAATTGGGCCGTTAGATAAAAAACGTACCATTGTTGTCAAATTGATAACACCCTGTTGTCAAATAGGTATCGCCCTGTTGTCATTATTAACAGCGTATACAAGTTATCCCACAATCAACTTTGGTATTCGAAAGTAAAAAGTGAAAAGTTTCAGTGCTGTGATTAAATTAATAAATAAAAATTTAATAAATAAAATAAAAAAAAATTCTAAAATTTGTTTTTGTTTTTGTTTTCAATTTAATTTTCTATGCGAACGTTAACGTGTGACATCGTGGGCCTGGCTGTAAAAGTGTGAATTTTTTATGTATTTTTTTATAAGTATATTATTTAATGTGAAATAAATTAATAAATTTACATTATTCCATTTTTTTACTTGGGTTCAGAATGGGTTATTAAGTACATATTACAATCAGAACAATGTGTTATCGAAAGGACAACCGAATGTTGTCAATATATTAACGGTGTGTTGTCAAAAATGACAACAGCATGTTGTCGGTATGGTACCATTATGGTGATAATATATAACCAATTTGATGTCATATTGAGAACAAATGGTGACAAACTGACAACGAGGTGGTTAAAAAACATTGATACCATCCGTTATCAAATTGAACACAAACGTAGTTGGCTCACTTTTGACAACGGATGGTGTCAATTTTGGTATTTTTATACCGGATTTTTCCCTCTGTGTACATGTCTGTTATACAAATTAGTAAAATACGCACTATTTTAGAATATGGTACATTTTGCGATCACGTTCAGTATCATTAATTAAAGTGCGGGTGAAGTAATTGACGTAGAAGGCTCCAGCAATAATGATTTTAAATATAATCGCCTTTTCACGATCCATCCAATGAACACGTTGGTACACAGAGGGAAAAATCCGGTATAAAAATACCAAAATTGACACCATCCGTTGTCAAAAGTGAGCCAACTACGTTTGTGTTCAATTTGATAACGGATGGTATCAATGTTTTTTAACCACCTCGTTGTCAGTTTGTCACCATTTGTTCTCAATATGACATCAAATTGGTTATATATTATCACCATAATGGTACCATACCGACAACATGCTGTTGTCATTTTTGACAACACACCGTTAATATATTGACAACATTCGGTTGTCCTTTCGATAACACATTGTTCTGATTGTAATATGTACTTAATAACCCATTCTGAACCCAAGTAAAAAAATGGAATAATGTAAATTTATTAATTTATTTCACATTAAATAATATACTTATAAAAAAATACATAAAAAATTCACACTTTTACAGCCAGGCCCACGATGTCACACGTTAACGTTCGCATAGAAAATTAAATTGAAAACAAAAACAAAAACAAATTTTAGAATTTTTTTTTATTTTATTTATTAAATTTTTATTTATTAATTTAATCACAGCACTGAAACTTTTCACTTTTTACTTTCGAATACCAAAGTTGATTGTGGGATAACTTGTATACGCTGTTAATAATGACAACAGGGCGATACCTATTTGACAACAGGGTGTTATCAATTTGACAACAATGGTACGTTTTTTATCTAACGGCCCAATTTGACAACATTTTGTTTAAAATTTAACAACAAATGTTGTCGAAATATTGACAACAGTTTGTTATCAATTTATTACCACTGGTTGACAGTTTTTTAACGTTTTTTTTTCGCTCTGTGTAGGTGGTTTGCTCTTTAAAATTCATTGAAGTGTTCTCTTAGTTCTTTTACAAGCTAATGCATTTCCTTAATGGCACGCAAATTAATAGAAAAACTCTTTGTCTATCCAATCTCGACCATAGAATCTCGACTTCCCCATTTTTCGCACATTTTTTTCCAGGTCTTACACAATTTTTGATTTTAAGGGATTTTCTTTTTTTTAATTATTATTGTAAAGACCTTGCAAATCATAGCCAAAAATACAAGGCGAATTCATCCCAGGTAATCTCGGTACTACAAAAAGTACAACTCGTACAAAAACCACAAGCAATTTGTTTTTGTAAAATCATTGTACAATGTCAAAAACAGAAATAAAACAAAACAGAAACAAAGATAATAAAAGAGAATAAACAAAATTTTGACATCCAACAGTGATTTTAACTATTATCAGCAGGGCTTTTAAGACCACCTGTAATAAATTCGCCTTGCAAAAAGATAATAATATTTTGTGCTGCCAAGTTTAACGTAGTACTAAAAGTTTTTACATTTTCTGCACATTACCAGTTTTATGCGTGTTGCCAGATTAGCTTATTTATGCCATAAAAAATTCATGTTACATTTTGTTTTTTTTTAAATTTAATAGTTTTTTAAAAAGTATTCTCTGTACAGTGCAAGAATTATCTATAATTTTTGTTATTTTCCAAGAAATACTTGTATGAAAAAAGTTTTTTTGCAACAGTAGTATGTTAGGAGTTTTGGAACAAATATAGTTTACAAACGCACCTCCAAATAAAAAAAATTTAAAAATAAAAGTAATACAGTACTTTTCGCTTATAGTCACATCCTTTAGTTGCAACTATAACGTGGACTATATCGCTAATGTGACTATAAGGCTAATTCACATATATGCCACTTTGACGCATATAACCGAATTCGAATATAATCAAGCTATGTGAATAAAGGAAATTAAAAATGCATATAAATTACACCGACATCAGGCTTATGGTTTTACAACAGAGTCACATACTGTATACAAATAGTTAAAATAATAACAATATATTTCCTAACTGATACCAACGGCAAAAACTAATGTTTTACGAGTAGAGAGTTGATGACAAAAATTAAATGATTTAATTCATTCTTTCTTTGGATAGATTTTTTTTTCAAAAACTAAAAAGAACTTAGTCAATTTTGCTTATGTGACTATAACGCCATTAATTTGCTTTACTTATCCCTTTGATGACTGTTGATGGATGGCATATATGGCAAATGTGCTTACATCGCTAAATGGACTATAACGTTAATATTTTATATTAAATTAACTTATAGCCGCAAAATAAACAGATAAAATGGACTATATCGCCAATGTGACTATAAGCGTTGTGACTATAAACGAAAAGTACTGTATATTATATGTCATGTTCGCATTATGGAATTTTCGAAGTTTTCAGATATATATATTTATGCAATTTTCCACTACATTTCTGAGCATGTGTCCAATATTGGTATCATTTGAAAGCTTTAAAGTAGAAATGTAACGATACGTCTTTTTGTTGACACGATACAGATACTCAAAAGGAAATATCGGCGATACGAACATAAAATTTAAGTTTAAGGTAAAATTAACAAAACTCATGTTGAGCAATTTCTTTATTATATAAAATAACTGTGTAAGAGATTATAAATATTTATAATTGTATTAATAAGATTTAAAAATTACGAACCTAATTTGAAAACCAAAAGTAAAATTTCTTTTTAAACAAGAAAAGTGTAAAGGTAAGTTTAGACTAATGAAATATTTAGTGAAAATATTTGTTCTGATATTTGCTTCAAACTCTGTGAAAAAATAAAATATTTTGATTAATGTTCAAACTAAGCTCAAATATTTGACAATTTTTGTTTGTTAAAACAGTTGGCTAATAGTGTCAAATAAATTAAATCTTGTTTGCCATGCGTTCAGACTAAAACAAATATTTGCATCAAATAATTATTTAATGAAATTGTTCAAAAATAAAAATATATTTCAAAAATAGTAAAAATGAGTGCAGAAGCTAATTTATTTGTTTTATTCTGTGGAGCAGCATCTCTTATAGTGTAAGAACAAGAGAATATAAAAGAAAAAAAAAAAAAAACTTGAAGACAATAGGAAACGGGAACATGGCTGAAATTTGCGAAAATTGCGAACTTGAAAACAAACCCTAATATATATTTGAAACCACTAAATCTGTTAAAAAACAAAACGTCGGGGGAAAAACAAGAAAAAAATGTTGCAAAAACAGCGAAAATTCGCGAAAAATTTTGATATTTCAAACAAGCCCTAAAATTTATTTAAAGTGCCTAAAACTATAAGGAATAGCAAAAATTGAATAAAAATTGCTAAATTAGCGGAAATTCGCAAAAAATTGGTAATAGCGGCATGATAGCAAAGTCTAATAATTATTTAATATCTTTAAAACTGTAAAAAATCCTAAAACAGGAAATAAAAATACAACAGGGAAGATAGGGGGAAATTTCTTCCTCTCAGAAACTAGCAAACCGATTTTAATGAAATTTAAAACATAGATAGAACCATATCTTTATAGACACAAAAGGGATGCATTTCTTAAAAAATAGGACCACGAGGGGAGGTAGTGGCAATTTCTGCCTCTCAAACCGATTTTAATGAAATTGAAAACATAGATATTTCCATATCTATATGGACACATAAGCTATACAGGTTTTTAAAAATAGGACCGCAAGGGAAGCTAGGGGGCAATTTCTGCCTCTCACAAACTTTCTAACCGATTTTCATGAAGTTTATAAACATAGATAAATCTATATTTATATGGACACATATGCATGATGTGTTTTTAAATACTGTGGTGTAGGGTATCATATGGCCGGGCTTGACCGATTATACTTTCTTTCTTGTTTTATTTAGTTTTGAATTAAAATTTTAACAAAATGTTCCAACAAATAATAATAAATACATAATATTGTTCTGGGCACAATTTGCAAACGGTTTCTTTATTTAAAATGTGTGTGGTCGCGAAAAAAAAATTGATGCTCTATTATGATTACCAGTGAAATTGTTGCTGCCTATTGTGAACGAAGCTTAAGGCTACTATTTTGAGTTGTTTCTTCATCAATAAAAAAAAATTGACTATCAATTTGTATGCAGCATGTGCCACTTGAAAGAGATTTAATAAACATACCTTGCACCGTTCTTATGCAACCAGAATATATGAAAATATTTTGATGTAGGTATTTGAAACTTCGAAATGAAACCTTAAACACGACTACACACTAAAAAAGTATGGTTGCTTAACATGTGGCAAAGTGTGTACCTAACATTATATAGGTTATAGAAAAATATATATGTAGAAAAAATGTGTTGTCTATGCCTTTTCTATATTTGTTCGGCATAAGTAACAATTGTCTCTTTACATAAAAATTCAATATATATGAATTTAAAATATACTAATAAATAAAGCGAATAAAACATTTCTTGCGATATAATAGTTTTTTATTATTAATAAAAGTTATACATAAAATAATTTGTACTCCTGTTAGTTTTTAAGTTATGGAATTGTTGGTTTTTGATCAGATTCATAGTAATAAATTCTTTTCGATATGAACCCAATGGAAATATTGCCTTTTAAGATGAACTAGGTCATTTTTCATTTTAATTTATTTTTCATTTTAATAATATTTTAATTTCCCATTTTGTTTTGCTGCTTATAAGTTTTCTATTTATAGAAAATATAAAACACATATATTATAACGTTCACTTTTCACAAATATTTCACAATTGTTTATTGATAACAACATAATTTTGACATTTGATTAGTTTTATAATTATAACAATTGTTTTATAGATTTTAATATGTAGAATTGTATTTAATAAAAATTAGACAAAAAATATTGCATTTTGTTATGCAGCTCCTCAAATATTAATTAAAAAATTGTTTTATGAATTGTCAAAATTAAAAAAGTTAAAAAAAATGGCAAAATTAAAAGGTTTATAATCCCTAGTTTAATAGTTTTTTTTAATCATTTTTTCCTTTTAAAAATCAACTTTCCATCTCTGAGTAACTTTATTTAATCTGGTAGCACAGCAAATTTTAGTCTGTAAAGCAAAATAAAAACACTCATTTCTATCTGCAACATTTCTCTGAGATTTACAATTTGCTCTCTTTGAATTGAGTGAAAAAAAAAGTTTGCCAGCAAAAGTTTGTTATTTTCTCGCGGGTAGAAAAAAACCACAAAGTCAAACAGTTGACATATTCACCACGCTACATGTGACGTTGCCAGATGCCACCACCACATGCAGCGTGGCTCACACCGAAGAATGTTCCCCATGTTCCACGTTTCCACGGGGCTTGATTCAGACGAGACAGACGCCAACATACCGCCCACCTTGCAACGATGGTGCAAGTAATCAAGAACTACATTAGGATAATAGAACATAGTATGTCACAAAATATAGACCTACGTACGCTTCAATATATATAAAAAAGTTCGAAGAAAATAAAATAAGTCAAATTATCAAATAAAAAAAAAAAATAATTCAAATTTAATTTGGCTATTAGTAACAATGAAAAAAAGGAAGGAAAGAAAAAAATGTAGGATGTTCAAAATGAGCAAAACTTAACAAATTCATGAAATATGTATTAAAAAATAGCTTAGGTATATAAAAAAATAAATAAAAGTAATTCATGTTTATTTATAACAATATCAAATAATTCGCCCTAAAGGGCGATCGCAGGCAATCATTTTCTCCTTAGCGGCCTGCCTTTACACCCTCTCCAAAATAGACGGGACCAATGAAGACGCGGCTGGCCACGTCAGCCCCCAGCACGATGTAGTACGCTCGGCTGCGATGCCAGTGCCGATCGGCCGATGAGGTATCGCCCCGCCCCAAGTACTCGGCTTCAACGCTGGCTACCGGACTTTTGCCAGCTGGGCGCTCCTCCACTGACAACTCCACCTCTAGTTTACGGCCCTCTTCGTCCTGGCGGAAGAAGGCAAGTGTGGTACGGCCTCGGACTACGACACACTCCAGGTCATCGGCCTCTTTGCGGGTTATGGACGACTTTGCCACCGAAGGGCAAACAGCGCTCGTGACCAAAACGTTCTGCGGCCGGGCCGGGCCACCACGCGCACGAGTGCGGTCATTTTTACCCACACCCGTCCCTCGGGCATCGGGTGAAGCCAACTGTTGTGGTCCTGGAGGCAGCGGCGACACCTATCGTTGCTTTTGCAGTCGGCTCGGGTGTGGGATTGGGCCAGACAGTTGTAGCAAAGCGCCTTGTGAGCCACGACTCGCAGCTTTTCCTCTACCGGGAGGGTGATAAAACGGGAACACTGCCTGACCGCGTGGAACCGATCGCAGAGGGGGCAGCGGAAATTTGTGTTAAAAGCGGCCATGGGTCTGAAAGTAAGTTTACATTAGATATTTGGGGAAACAGAAAATAAATGTATAAATGTGCATATTAGGGTAGCGCCACTAATTTGTGAACCGGTCGAGTGATTACGCCATTTTGCGTTCTTAAATCCGCCACTCGAACTTTGCTATCAGTACCCCGGTAAATTCTAGTAATACGCCCCAAACTCAGTTGGACTGCCTGGTTCACTTTTGAGGGCCACCAGATCGCCTTCTTTTAAGTCTAGTTGAGGGTGCTGACACTTGTTGCGCTTGTTTAGCTCCTTGAAGTATTCCTGCTTCCACCGGCGACAGAACTCTTGCTGTAGGCCCTTTAACTTACGCCAACGGTTAACAATACTTAAGGGTGAAGACAACTCTTCGGGCTCAGCCGGGGTAAGCATCGGTGTTCCTATAAGAAAGTGGCCTGTGGTAAGAGCGGACAAATCTTCAGCGTTTTCTGAAATAGGCCCAAGAGCGTGAGTTGAGACACGCTTCGATTTTTGCCAGAATAGTTGAGAACTCCTCAAACGTGAATTTCAGTTGACCAGCTGACTTTTTTAGGTGCATTTTCGTACTCTTTACCCCTGCCTCCCATAATCCTCCCATGTGAGGTGCTGCAGCGGGGATAAAGTGCCACGACAAGCGCTGGTGACCATAATTTTCTACAGCCGTGCTTGGCGAAGTCTGCGTCGATTTCTCGAGCAGCGCCAACGAAGTTTCTGCCGTTGTCAGAATAGATGCAGCTTGGGCACCCACGACGGGCGACAAAACGAGCCAAGGCTGCTAGAAAGGCAGGGGTAGATAAATCGCTAACCGCCTCAAGGTGTATCGCCTTCGTAGCGAAACAAACAAAAATACAGACATAGCCTTTGGAGATTCTACAATACCTGCCGGTGAAACTTTTTATCTCGAACGGGCCAGCAAAATCAACGCCAGTATTCGTAAAAGGGCGGCAAAGGGTCGTTCTTTCTTGTGGCAAAGCAGCTATTATTTGATTTTGCAGCTTTTTCCGATAGAGAACACAGACTTTGCAGTTACGAACCACTGTCTTTATTAGATTTTTCGCCCGAATGATCCAGCACTCTTGCCGGACTACATTCAAAACAAGACAACGGCCTCCGTGAAGGACTAAAGTGTGATCGAATTCAACATACAGGCGAGCCAATCTACTGCCATACGCCAATATAATAGGATGCTTTTCATTGTAGGATAGACAAGTGGAAGAGCTAAGACGACTATTAGAGCGAATAATATTGTCTTTATCAACAAAGGGGGTAAGTGTCAACAGGGGGCTCCGTGACTCAATTTTCTTACTCGCTTTAAGACAGTTATACTCCCCTGAGAAGTGACTTTGTTGAGAAAGATAAAATAAGCGATTTCTTACGAACTTTAACTCATTAGCCGATACTTTTAAAGAATCATAAGCGACCCTTTCACGCCTTTTTGTACCTGCCAGGGCAACAAATCGAAACATGTAGGCGATTACGTATATCTTCTTGATCAGTCGATCTAGCAACAAAAACTTGAGCTCCTTTCGACTCTTCTGCCGTTTCGAACTCCGTCGCTCCTACGGGCCACGAAGTCTGCTCTAAGTTAAGCCACTCAGGTCCGTGCCACCAGAGCTTATTATCTTTTAAATCCGCAGGGATCAGCCCCCGGGTTGCTAGATCGGCAGGATTATCGCCTGACGCCACGTGACACCAATTTTTATTCCCTACCTTTTCTAATATTGTAGCCACCCTATTTGCCACGAACGTTTTCCAGCTACAAGGGGGTTTTCTCAACCACGCTTAGACAATTGTGGAATCGGACCACAAATAAAGGGGCGATTTATTCACGTTCAAAGTGTGTACTACATTGTCGACTAAATTTGCCAAAAGCACTGCTCCACATAACTCCAAACGAGGCAAAGATGGCTTTTTTATTGGGGCCACTTTCGTTTTACACGTGAGCAATCTTGACAAAACTTTATTTTCGAACTGTACCCTTATATATATTGTAGCTGCATATGCCAACTCAGACAAGTCACAGAACCCGTGAAATTGAATAGTAAAGCCAGGCGAATACTGAACTCAACGTGGAAGCTTAATTTTCTCAATATCCGCATAATTTGCAGCAAAATTCTGCCATTTTTGCAGAGCCACTGGTTTGATAGCCTCATCCCACTCGATCTTATCAAGCCACATTTGCTGCATTATAATTTTTGCTGCAACTACCACCGGAGCCAACCAACCCGGTAGAAAGAACCTCTCTTTTGGTATACGAGTTTTTAAGTGTTATCTTTTCACACACAAAGAAAAACACATCTTCTGCCGCATTCCAGCGAATCCCTAACGTCTTTGTTGTGCTTTTTTCATCAAGCGACAAAAATAAAGAATTTAGTAAGTGATCATGGTGCAAATTTTTCAAAATTTCTTCAGAGTTCGAGGTCCATTTTCTGAGCTCAAATCCCCCCATATCTAAAATACCAATCAATTCTTCTCGCGCCACCAAAGCATCTGCGATCGAATGAGCACCAACTAGGGCATCGTCTACATACATATTTTCTCGTAATATTCTAGCGCCTAAAGGAAAACGTCGCTCTTCATCATTAGCCAACTGCAGAATGGTTCTAAGGGCCAAATATGGGGCACAATTTACGCCAAAAGTTACCGTTTTCAGTTGGTAATCAGCAATTTCCTCACTATCACTGCTACGAAAAACTATTTTTTGGAACGGCCTATGTGTGGGAGTCACAAAAATCTGCCGGTACATTTTCGAAATGTCCGCATTAAATACAAATTGAAAAAATCGCCATCTTAAAATCAGATTAACTATTTCAGCTTGCAAAATAGGGCCAGTGTACAACAAATCATTTAAGCTTCTGCCATTTGCCGAAGGACTTGAGGCATTAAAAATTACCCTCAATTTGGTAGTTGTACTCTCAGGCTTAAAAACGCCATGATGGGGTAAATAATAACCCGGGTCACTTCTAGTATTTTCTGATTTTTCCATGTGCCCTAGAGCTATATATTCTTTTAGGACCTCATCGTACTGGGCTCATTGCTCAGCGTTGCGCATTAAGGATTTCTCGTTTCTCAAAAACTGACAAACAGCAATGTGCCTATTGGGACCAAGCGACAGCAAACTATTTTTGAAGGGCAGACTAACAATATATCTCCCTTCAGAGTTTCTAGTGGTAGTAGAACTTTAAATCTCCTCACATTTTTTATCCTCATCTGATAAAATACGCCTTTGAGAAATCTCTTCTAACTCCCAAAACTTCGATAATTGGTCATCAATCGCTACTTTTGTCATATGAGACACTCTAACTATTCGAGGGAAAACTCTAGCCGGCGTTGGACTTGTAACTATCCAACCAAAAATGGTTTCTATAGCCACTAGCGATTCAAAAACACCATGCCTTACTCCACCCCAAAGAATAGAAGGATACAAATCACCTCCTAACAACAAATCTATCTCACTGCTTTCATAAAACCTCGAGTCAGCAAAACATAACTTTGGCAACTCAATCTCTTTTTGGGGCAAAAAAGAATGCGTTGGAATACTACCAGTTAGACGAGGGACAACTAGGGCATGTATATTAAGAGACATATTCTGATCGAAAAGAGAAACAATAGTAAAAACTGCCATTTTAGAAGATGTACTAATTATATTTCCGCCTAAACCTGAGACTTCTGCAGAAACTGGATTAGTTGGCAACTTTAACAATCTTTGTATCTTTTCTGAAACAAAACTTTCATCTGAACATGGATCTGTCAGGGCCCGAACCTTGTAGCAGGAACCAAAACTTATAATATTAACCCAGGCTGTGGCTAACATCACCTTTTTTGCAACAGAGGTATGATGCGATTGAACTACACTAGAAGGGCCGGCAACATTAGTGGACTGTATTTGACTTTGAACATTTTGACTCTGAACTTGAGAATTAGTGTTTGCTTGGCTTTGACTTATTTTGTTGCTATTTCTTACTATATCTTTATGTATTAATGTATGATGTTTTCTATTGCATTTAGAACAGCCATTAGAACTAGTACAATCACCATACATATGCCCCAAAGTAAGACAATTAAAACAAAAACGAAATTTTTTTAAAGTTGAGACAAGATTCTTGTAATCCATGCTCAAAAATTTATTACAAACACTAATTTTATGCCTCTCTTTGCACAATTTACATGAGCTCGAGTTAACTTTCGTGTGATGAGACTTAAACTGCTTAGCTTTTGTAGAACTATTGTTATTACTTGAAGCGCCTGCTTGGGAACCACTGGTTCCTATATTGTTCGCTACTATTATGTCAGAAACACTTTCCAGCGCATGAAATCTGTCGGTCAGAAAATTATTTAATTCTTCCCATTTGGGAACCTCTGTTTTATTTTTTACTGATTGCTCCCACAGATGCAAAGTATTTTCTGAGAGCCGAGACGAACATTGAAACACAAAAATTGGATCCCATGAGGCAATATCTACTTTATATAATTTTAGCACAGAAATACAATTATTAATCTCCCTTTGGAGCCTTTTTATTTCCGAAGCTGTTTCCCTTTGACATGGAGCCAAATTAAACAAAGTCTTAAGTTGACTATTTATTAAGACTCGTTTATTCTCATATTGTGTTTTTAAATTTCCCCACGCAATTTCAAAATTTTCTGCCGTGAGGGCAATATTTCTATTTATATCCCGGGCCTCACTATCTGTTTTTTGAAATAAGTAAAACAATTTTTCTACTGGGCTAAGCCTCGAATTATTTATGTAGATTGCCGTAAACATGTCCCTGAAGGTAGGCCACGAAACGTAATCGCCATGAAAAACGGCAGTATCACAAGGGGGTACAGGTATAGAACAAATGTTGGAAGCCACTGCTTCCTTACTTTTTTTTTCCCATCGTCTAATTCCCGTTTTGCCTTTGCAAGAATGTTTATACATCGCACATAGGTTTTTCGAACCTGTGGATGTTTTGTCTGCACTGCCACTAACTCTTTTTTAACTTCTATCGTGGCTGCGGAACACTCTTCAAACACTTTTTAGTATCTTCCCCAAATCTCTTCCAAGTCACTTCTTTCAAACTCTATCGCCTCATTTGTATATATGGAAAAGTCTTCCTTTTTTAACGTTGCCTCGAAATTAGTTAGCTCATCAGCTGCACGAATAAATTTCTCAAAAGTCGACATAATTAATTTTTTGATTAATATACCTCGTAAAAAAATATGCGAGTTGTTGTAAGAGCAACAAAATAAAAATTCCCCGCAAAAATTATTTGGAAAAAAATTTACGCGCTGGCAACACTTTTTCTTTTATTTATAAAAATGAAACACATTCAGGCAAATTTGTCTTGGACTTTTTCTTTTATTTAAAAATAACAACAAATTGAGGCTTAGATTGAACTAAAGTTAACGTGAAGGAAAAAGCTTAAAAAAAATAAGAAGAGAAGAAAGAACATAAAGAGTGTTTCAAACTGAATTGGTGTTGTTGTGATTAAAGTGGTTCTGGCTATAAGGAAATTGCGGTTTGTTTTTATAAATAGACTTCTTCTGGAAACGTTACTAATTGCTCTAAGGGCAACCTCCCGCAAAGTCCGAGAAAGCCTGCAAACCGCCACCAACGATACAGGTAGTTGTATCACCAAGCTTGAGACGCGACCTGTCCAACAAACCGATCCACTCAAGTCCCCAGGACGTGCCCATAATAGCGAGCCAGCTCTACAGGTAACCCGTCCATACCCTAACATTTGGTCCGGTTCGAAGGACCAAATGTTAGAGTGCTAACGTGTTTACCTGGTTGAGGCTGGCGGGAACTGTGGATGCAGATCCGGTGTCTGGTGTTCAACGGCAACTTCTCGTGTTTCGGCACACAGACAAAAAAAAGAATCACTCGTATGGTACGATCACTGGCCCTATGGGGCTTTCTTGGCCTTGGGCTAATAATTCTTTGCGGCCTCTATTAATAAAACCCGAATCTTCTTGCCAAAGGGGAACTTTTAAGAACAACACTGCTGGTTTCGTTTTTTTTTTTTTAGAATAGCTCTTTATTTGCGAGTGGCACTTTCACACTTTTTCCTTAAATTTTAGTTTCAACTTTTAGTTCTAAGTATAGGGTTTAAATTTAGTTTTAAGCAAAGAGTTTAAATTTAGTTTTAAAATAAGAAAAGTAATGGCCGGCGTCTGGCTCGTATGAAGTTTTATTTAACAAGAACAAGAAAAAAACCACAAAGTCAAACAGATGCCACCACCACATGCAGCGTGGCTCACACCGAAGAATGTTCCACGTTTCCACGGGGCTTGATTCAGACGAGACAGACGCCAACAAAAAGCCTGCTTAATATGAACCTAAATTGGACCGAATTTTACCACAATGTGGATCGATCTTCACATTTTCTACTGTAATTTTAAGCATTATAAAACTACTTTATTACTTTGCTACCGCAATCATAAAAATCAAATAACCTTTTGTTTATTACTTTTTTTTTGAATTCTAAGAATCATAAAAAAAGTCATAAATGTTTTTGCAAATAATTTTGTGCATAACTCGAGCAAATTTTTGAAATGCATACCTTCACTTAATTGTTAATAAAAGCGAAAGCGTTCATCGATTTTCATGATTTATGTCTCATTTATTTCATAGGTTATGCGACTTCACGTGAAAGTAATAGGACTTGAAACTTTTTTTTAAAATAAAAAATTTAAATTTTTTGGGCAAAAAATATTTTTTTTCTTCATACATTTATTTATAACTGCGAAACTGTTGCTTATGTAGCAAAATGTTATATAAACAGATGAAAGTAATTGTAATTCTTGATTTTTCTAAATTGTTTTCAGCAAAATCCGACTAGTGGTTCTCGAGTTATGTTAAACAAAAGAGCCTTATCAGAATTGAGTCCCGAATCAATCAGCTGAAAAATGTTGTACTGTGTAATGCAACAAATTGAGAGGTGGCACCTGGTGGCACTTGAAATTGATTAATAATGTTAAAACAGATATAAGACAATGTATTAGTAGTGATTTCAAACTAAAGAAAAGTAAAGATCAAATTGCAGGTCCAAATGTTTGGAGAAAAATGGGATTTTTGTTATATGTTCATAAAAATACACAAAAAAAAAACTTAAGTCTCTGCAGATTTTTTTTTTCCATTTTAGTATACTGAAATATACTTCTTTAAAAAAAAAAAAAAAAAAAGAAAAACGTTAGCTCACATAGTAAAAAAATATTCGCATTTAAATTCTTAGGTTTAAATTAAGTTGGTTCGGTAAAACACACAAGTTCTGAGTTTGAGACGGATATAAAAAAAAAAAAACTGGCAGTCAGATCGGAGTAATTCTTTTTGATTTGATTGTACCATTTAGTCTAAAATTGCAACATATCACTGCATATTTCATGAAGACTATGTTGACAATTTGACTTTTTTCCGCGAAATCCCCAGTGTGCGTCACTGCGACGCTACAATTTTGCATATACAAAAAAAATAAACAGTTATAAAAATCCAAATTCGAAATAACAAAAGAAAACAAAGACAAGAAACAAACGAAAACATAAAAAAATAACCGCCAGAATTCACTCGCATTGATTTCGGGGAATTTCTGCATTTATTTATAGTTAGCTTGTAGTTAGTTGTTTAAAAGTTAATTATAAATGCGTTATTTTTGTAGTCGACTACCAAATTACTTGCAGGGACGTTTATAAATGTTCTATAAGTGCACCAACGTACATACAGTACGGTGCGGTACATTACGGGTACAGCAACGTTCGCCTAACTGGGCCTTTATTCGTTACGGTTTTATGCGTACTGTTTTCGCTGTTTTCTAGAAAAGGCTTTATATGGGGCCTATGGTAAATTATGGACCAATCTTCGCATGAGTGTGTTTTTTAGTGTTATTAAACTGTAATGAATCAAACATTTTACAGTAGCATTATTTGTTACAGTTTTAGGCGCCATTCGCTACTACTGAAGGTGTAGGGTATAAAAATATGGCTATAGTTAAGCATTACCACACAAAGTATTACTGCACACCTACAACCAAGAATTATAGAAAAAATGATTACGCCTTGCGCATGTTTTACCGTTTGATGACGTAGTAGTTCCCTTGAAAAGATTACCAAGTCTCTTTTATATGTGAAAATCGTAATTTCTTACAAACAATGTATGTATTACGTGGCAGTTGGCAACCCTACAACTAATTTTCTTAGAGAGTTCAAATAAAAAATAGCTCTGTTCCACATGCATAACGAAACAGTCCGAACTTGCACAAAGTTACCCAAAAGCGTTCCACATAACAATTTTTGTGCAATTAAGAGAGTAATTGAGAGATAAATATTTTTCATTTCCTGTACAAAATTGCACGAACTTTTTCTTTGGGTAAGTTCGGACAAGAAAAAACAATCAGCTGTTTGTGTTTACGTATGAACTGATAAATATTTCAGGAAATTTACCAGCAAAAGAAAAAGTTTAGTTTTAATTAAAAAACATATTAAAAAACCAAATTTAAGGTTTTTGCAAAAAAATTAAAGTGGTAAAAACGTTATTGCAAACATATTTCCCTTAATCAGTAATATAAAAAAAACAAAATATAAAAAATTACATTGATGCAAATGTTTTGGTTTTATAATGTTATTACTTTTAAGCGTCTAAAATCACTTAAATATATCTTAATTTGAAAAGTAAGCAGCATTTGTATTTGAAGAAGTGCGAAAATGGTTTTTTGCGTTCCAGCAGTTTTGGGTAATTCGGCAAATTTAGAGAGTAATTTTCATTTTACTCTCATTAGTCCGAACTTGCCCGAGATCTTGTGAAACACACCTAATATTACAGCAATTGTCAAAAAACCAAGAATTTTGCTTAAAATTGTATATTAAAAATATTATTACATTAAATAAATTTTTTAATTAAAAGCATGGTGGAATAAACAGGTAGCAGCACTACGCCAGATGACGATTTTTTGCTCTTGCATTGTTTGTCTAGGTTTATGTCAAAGTTTTGTTTATGTTTACAAAAAGTCCACGTTTTGTGCTGTGATTATTGTATTTTATTAAAGTTTTTGATAATTTTAAATTAAAATAAATAAGATATTGACCATAATTAAATAAAAATTGGCTAAAAATGTATTTATTTCATCACGTTTAGCGGCACGCTTTGATTTTTGTTTAAAGTACTTTTTGACGTAAACGGTGATATAATTTCCATTTTTGTTGTAATGTTGTATTTGTTGCCGTAACGATGCCACCTACTTATTCCACCATGATTAAGAGTATTCAAACGTGTGTTAAAAAAAGCAAAATTAAGAAAAATAAAATCTAAATGAAAATAAAAAAGAGCAGAAAACAGAACAAACAAAAAGTGTGCAGTGGGCAAATGCCAACAAATTAACCTCAAACAACCAACGTGTTGCATGCTTTTAATTAAATGTTAATATTTTTTAATAAAGCTAGTATATGTGACAGTTTCAGTTAAAAGGGACCTATGGAAGAAAAAATCAATTTTTACTTTTTTGGTGATTCTTACTGCCATATTCATAAAAAATTAAAATGGATTTTAAATTCATTTTAAGAAAAATTTGTATGAAACTTTTGCCTTAAAACACATTTCAAAATTATATATTTTTTATGAATACGGGGGTTAAAATAGACAATACGCTCGTTCTAATGCAGCAAACCGCAGTTTTCTAGCTTCATTACTTTTGTCATAAGTATGCTTTAAAATACACCTTTGATAAGAAAAGAAAATTAACTTGTTAACTTCCAAATCGTTTTTCTCCAAAACTCATTTTTTGCCCATAGGTCCCTTTTAACTGAAACTGTCACATATATTTATGTAATGTAAAATAAAATTATGAAGAAAAAAGTAACCTCTAATAAAAAATTTTCAATTGCCAAATAATTTAAATAGTAAATTGTGCCACTGTTATGTTTACACATAAACATAACACTTTGAAAGCTAAAAATTATTAGCCAATGAGAACGAAGGTTGTGTGACTTCACAGTTTTTACATGCTCAGTAAAAAAATTGATGTCGTAATTTTCATTTCTATCATTATTGCCTACAACATTATAATTAAACAAATTTTTCCTTGGTTTTCAAAGGTTATATTTTTCTTTTAGTTTCAAAAAAATTAATTTCAATCAATCTTGAGAAAAAAAGAAGCAAATTGGTTTTTAAGCCAGAAAAACAGTATTTTTATTTGTTTGGCATATTTTCAGTGCTCTAATATCATCTATTTGTTAACCTAACGCATTTAACTTAAATCTATGTTTGTATATAACAGTAACATAGTTGCAATAAAAACAAGTGTCAGAGGACCGCCAATTGACGTTTTCATTTTAGCACTGTGAATGCACTGTAATTTTGGTAACAAAAACCATCGTAATAACGTCTTTTTCGCATTGCCGCTTAAAGAGTTGGGTGTATTGCAGTCTGTCTGTAGATTTTTGCAGTATGAGGGGTTACCAAGAGCAATACATTTTGGAATACTTCCATGTTCAATTTAAAATCCAACTATAGAAAACATTTTCAATATTAAAATATTCAACAAGACTACAAAATTGATTTCGTCTGTTTGGATATTTAAAAACTTCCACAATTATTTAACTGAATCAAATATTTAACGATTTTAAGTGACATAATCATAGACAACAACCATTATTTTCGGGAATACAAAGTTTATTATTAATACGATATCCGTATGACGTGCTAAATTCCTAATTTATAGTATTTGATAAATTCACTGAAATTTATTGTTGAGGGAAATTTATTGTTTTATAGAATTTAACAATAAAAAGTCAGTAGAAAAGAAAATTCGTCATAAAACGTCTAATAGAATTGGGGCTTTTTTCGAATTTGAATTAGTACATATGATATATTACACCGATTCCTATAAAAAGGGTTAACTCAAAATTTTTAAGTAGAGAGGCAAAACCCTATTTTTCTTAATATGTCATAATCACCCCTATTATGTAAGGCGATGTCGACGTCGACATTAATTTTTAATTGTTGTCACATCAAGGCGACGACTACATCACTTCGACGTTAGTTTGGTATTTTATAAGAATGTTGTGTCGACGTCGACTAGTTATCGAAAATTTGACAAAAAAAAAAATCCCATTTCCAATTATTTTTTTTTTTGTTCTTCACTTACTTTTTAACGCTATTTATGCTATTTTCCGACATGTTTTTTTAATTGATTTAGCTTTTTAAAATAAAGTGTAGAGTTTGTTTCCAATTTTGTATTTTTTCGCGAATTTTTGGCATGTTTTTGATAAAAGACATTTTTACTGTAAGTTTTCTGATTCTTTATAGCTTTAATGTTTATTAATAAATATAAGACTTTTCTTTCATGCCGCTGTTAGCAAATTTTTGCGAATTTCCGTTAATTGAGCAATTTTCACCGAATTTTTGCCATTCGTTACAGTTTAAGGGACTTTAATCATTTTTATGGCTTTTTTTTATATATTAAAAATGTTCGAGAATTTTCGCTATTTTTGCAAATGTTTCCGAATTTTGGCTCTTTGAGGCGTTCGCGTTAAATTGGACATTTTCGCTATTTTAGGAAACTTTTCCGAACTTTCGCAATTTTCGCGTTAAATTTACTAATAAAATTTGTGCACATAACTTCTTTTAAATTTGCATTTTTTTATTTTAAGCGTTTTCAATAAATATGTTTACATTTCATTTAAAACTTCTTTAACTTTCATTTGAGTCGTCGCAAAATTTCCTGTCGACTAAAACGGGGATAATACTACTCGACGTCGACTTAAAAGCGCCTTAGAAAATATCAATTGACTGTCAATTGTCATCGATAATTGTCAACAACGACTCAGAAAATACCATTACTGTTCAGGTGCCGTCGACTTGTGTCGACGTCGACTTTCATAATAGGGGTGAATATGGGTTGTACTTTTTTAAAACTGTTAATTTTCTTGCAAAAAGTGAAAATTTGTAAATTTTAAGTTGACCCCCTTTAGCGAAATCGGTGCGATATGTGTATGTTTATGACTGTGTAGTATTGGAATATTATACATAAGTTTATTTACTTTTCTCTTATATTAAGTATAAAATTTTTTTTATATGTATATAAAATTAGTAAATATTCACATGTTATATATTAATGCAATATCGTTAATAGTAATATATAAATTCTTTATAAATCTAAATAATTTACATTTATTTACAGTTACATAATGTGCTTTGAAACTAGTTGCGAAATTAAAAAATGGACTTAATAAAATATGGTTAAGTACATACGAGTACTTGGATATTTATATTTGCAAATATGTACATTAGTACATACTAGATGTTGATTGCATGTAGTAAATGCCAACAAAAGAATTGAGAATTAATTGTCTTTAACCATTTATCACAATGATGTTCATTTATCTATAACGTTTGATTCGATTAGAAAGCATGAGTGACTTGTGTGCTTAGTACTGTGGTGGAGATTCACCACCTGATGTAATTTTTTGCACTCGACTAACGTCGTCGTAGGCAATGGAAAATACGCTTTTCTTTTCGGCAATGGGGTTTCGGCGGCCCATGCTATTAAGCAAAGAGTTCATGGCAATTCCTGAATCATGGTCATCTTCGAGTGTAGCAGCATTGAGTTGTTTTTGTACTGAGGAAGTGGTGGAGCTGTGGGATGTGGCGGGGTGTGTGGCACTAGGATTCTCAATGTAGAGATTAATTTTTGAAGAGGAGTTTGTTACTTTAACTTCGTTTTCCTTGATGGGAGAGGGCTTCGGTTTTGGATGTTTTGCATTGTTTTCTTTGGTGCCAAAAAATGTCGGTGGCGTTTCAGGATAAATGTAGTGCGGCAGTTTGGTCGGTGGTGCTGGGACTTCGGGATTGTTTTCGCGCTCAAAACGGTGTTCTGAATGTTGCACCAAAGGGTGATTAGTTTCTGTTTCAATACGTGGCTTTAGTTGTTTATTCTTAACGATGTCTTCTTTCAGCAAACGATTACCTTTGGGTGGGGATTTGCGTGGTGCTGGTTCAGGTTTGAATTTGGTATCGTCTTGATTCGCTGCGGCTCCATCAACATGTTTAATATTAAGACGAGTCTTAGAGACTTTCTTTTCAGGAACATTGGTATTTATTGGTTTTCTTCTCGTTGGCTGACTGACTTTTGTAGACGACTCCGTAGAGGTTCGACCACTAACTGAAGGTTTTTTCTTATCATAGTACCATTCCATATACTTAGGTATACTTCCAGCTCTTGCCCTGCTAAATGAACCTTCATCACGTTCCAACAAATCCGTTTCACTTTGTGAAACTCGACTTTCATGTACTTCTGTAGTTGTGATTTGTGTACCATGTTCACCATTTGACTGGTATTTTGTTATCGATACTCGACTTTTGGGAGGTTCTGATACAGTTTGTTTTCGTTTTACGTTGCGTTGAGAAGTGTTGCTTGCACGCGAACTGTCGCTTCGTGATAAACGGGGCTTAGCTTCGGGTAATACTTCGCCTCGATGTTCGGAAGATGAACGAGAGTTGGAGCCATTAAGTGTTTTTGCGATATTGTTGCCACTTCCACCTCCATCGCTGACATGAATTTCGAAACGATGTTGTTGTGATGAATTTCTTCTAGACTCATTGTTGTTTCGAACCTGGCGACTGGGTGTAAATGCATTGCTTTTTATGACTATTTCACCAGCATCTGAGTCATTAGAGTAATCAGCATCGTCATTATGATGTTGGAATTCATCATCGTCTGTTTGGTCATCGTAGTATTCCAGCTGTTCAACACGTATTTTTCGTCTTTTTTGGCTGTCTTTAATGTCGTACGTCTCATCTAACGAATCAGAGATTTCCATGAGTACATCACGGCTTAAGGGCTCTTTATGGTGGAGCGATGAGCTGACTTTTTGGTGTTTCTCTTCAGTTTTTAGCAGCCTCAATATGCTGGCTTTAGTTTCTCCGTTATTGCGAGGTGGTTTTTTGGGTGTTGGTCGTTTTCGCGCTTTATAGTACTCTTCATCATCTTCTTCTTTAATTGGTGTTCGTATTTTTCGTTTAATTTCTTCAACCATAACAATTCGTTTTCGTGGATGACTTCCACTACGATATTTTCCACGTCTTCGAGGCTTGCGCCTCTTTATACAGTAAACCACTCCTTCTGGGCTGTTTGGCGAACTTAAGCGTATGTATTCATAGTCTTCTTCCTCGGAACCGGAATCATCATTTTCGCTGCGAGCTCTTCGCCTTACGGTTCGACCTTGTGTACCAACAGAAGTTTGTTGCAAAAAACCTTCATCAACTTCCGTCTGCGTACCAGCTTCACACTCAGTTTGAGTAGCAATTGCCATCGATTGGCCAGGTAGACTTTGTGTTTCCAGAGCTACCTCGTGTTGAACGTATCGAGTTTCAATTTTTTCCTTCTCCATAAGAATTTGGCGCAACAGTTCATTTTGCTGCTTAAGAGAATTTTCCAATTCTTGAGTTAAAGATTGATTGGAAGTCGCTGGTTGCATTTGGTTTGAAAAACCATCAACTTGTAAACTACTTTTGGCTCCTTGTACTGGTTGCGTATGAATTACTTTAACCTCTGGCTCCGTTTGTGAATATACAATACTATTTGGACCTGATTTTCCTAAAGGAAATGTATCACCTTTTAACGTCGAGTTCTGTTGTATTTCATTTGGCATTGATTGAATATATGTGGCTCCAGGAACTATTTGATAATGTTCACGTATAATTTGTTTGCCATCAGGTTGTTCTTCTATAAAACGACGCATAAGAATCTCTTTGCCACTGTTATCAACCATTAAAAGCTGAGGATGTGAAAGGTTTGTACTTTTCAGTGGTACATTAACATAAATATTATCGTCATCCGCCATACCGGCTACTCTTCCTACTGCTCCAGCATCACGTGTCTTGTCACGAGTCATTAGTTGTAGAATCTCAACATTTCCATCTTTAATGAAAAACTCCCTTTTATTTTTGAGGCTGCTACGTGCAGTGTTGTAATCAATATCACTTCCCCTATCAATTTCATGCCTTCTCATGGAATCATCATCGATTTGATGTCTTTGTGCAACCTCTTCACTATCGTAACGTTTCCTATGTTGGCGAATAATTTTACTACGGCGAAATTGCTCCTGCTCCTCCTGATCTTCGTCAACTAGCTCGCGTTCGTCTATAACGTCTTCGATATAAACATCACGATCATTAATAAGATTTGTTCTAGAATTATGAAAACTAAGATGAGTATCGTCTTTGGCTGTGCGCGTATTTCTGTAAATACAATTTTTGTCTTATATGAAAATATATATTCTAATACATAGTGACATAATACGTGGCAAACATACTTTATTTTAACTCTTCTTTGATGTTCTTCGGCCGATCGTATGCGACGTGTTTCCTCGGAATTTGCTCTCGTTTCGCCTACATCGGTCACATGAACAGCACCTAAGTTTTCGTCAAACTGTTGGCGGCCGTTGTGGAACTCCCAACGGGTAGGCTTCGTTCGTGGATCGGTCTGTTTGTCCGCGGACCAGGCCTCGCGTCTTCCCATCCATTCGGCGACCTAGAAATAATCCAGAAATTGCGTGTTTTAACATTCTCTATTTTTGCATTTAATTCAAAAATCCATACTACAGTTACAAGCAATGAAGTGCTAAGCAAGGAAATAAAAAACAGAGGTCTAGTTTAATAATTTCACACATAAAATTTCTAATAATATAAAGAGAGAGAGAGAGAGCTAATTACAAGTTTTATAGTAGATAGATCGATAGATAGATATTTTCTTTACTGAAATATACAATATTAAGTACAACAATATTTGTTTTAATATTAAACTTTGATATTAAAATTATAATTATATTTAAATATATTTAAAAAACAAAATCTTTTGAAATTAAAATTTTGTATTCCCAAAAATTGAAATTACTTTTTGATAATAAAATAAAGATATTTACGGCTGGGTTTTTCAACCGTCAGCCGGAAGTTTGCCTTTAAAATATTTTTAACTATTGTTAAAATTGTATTCATCGACTAAAAATTTTCTATAAGTTAATGCATTTTTTACAAAAAGATAAAGTGAACTCCAATTTTCTTCTCTTCCCCCATTTAGAAGATCATACATTTCATAATCTGTAAGTCTTGAGTACACTAGGAATTTTCTTTGTATATTTGCAAGTATTTGGCACCTTCCTATAAAGTGCAAAATTGTTTCATCTTCATTCAGGTTACACAAAGAACAAAGAGTGGATTGATTGGTGGTATATTTATTTGAATTTAGCATTAAAAGATCTCCGCGAGTTTTCATTATTAAGGATATTTGGTGTTGGTTATATTTTTCGTTGCAATAGGTAAGGCCTTTTGAGTGGTCTAAAAACTTGTATATTCGTTGTTGACTTTTTAGTGCAGTTTCGCGGTAGTTTTGACAGGATTTAGATTTCATAGTATCAATTAACGATTTGCACGAGTTATTCCATATGTTTTTAGATTGGTGTATATTATTTGAATTCAAATCAAAAGAGTTCAAACGATCAACTTAATTTTTGTACCAGTAAATGTTTTTTGATATTATTTTTGATGAAAGTCTGTGAGGTAGCCTATGATTTCCATATTCGAAAAGCGTCTTAGAAATATATTGAAGGTGTAGACTGTAAGTATACAGGTGTGCATCTTCTTGACCGGTTTCTAGAGCAAGTACGTAGTTTGGAGTATTTTCTGGTAATTTTAACATGCGTTTAGTAAAAAACCTTTGCAATTTATCAACAATGTCAAACCAACCCTTATGTTCAGTTCATCTATGAACAGACCGCCTTCCAGTTGCTCATGAAGGTCATTTAGATACAAGGAAAACAACAAAGGCGACAACAAACATCCTTGTTTTACGCCAGAGTTTGTACTAAAGTAATCTGAGATTTCATCTCCAGTCCATACTGCAGAAAATGTATGTTTATATACATGTTCTAAAAAGTTAACTATTTTTGTGGACAATCCCATTTGGCGTAGTTTATACATTAAAAGTTGTCTTGGTATACGATCAAAGGCTTCATGAAGGATATTCCCCTATAATTGTATGGCATATTAGCATCTCCTTTTTTATGTATTGGGAAAACAATACTACGCTCAAACACCTCAAAAGAACCACTTCCGTTTAATATATTTGTAAAGACTTTCGCCAAAGCGCTTAAAAAGTTATTACTCGCGTTTATAAAAAATTCATAGGGTATTCTATCCTCACCCAGCGCTTTGTTTTCTTTGACCTTTGCCAGTACCAACCTAATCTCTTGCAGTGTAAAAACTTTATCTAGATCTGTATCCACGACTAAATTAGCCGCATACTCCATCTCCAGTGCTCTACTTTGCGGGTTTAACAACATTTCAAAGTATTCTTTAAAACTTTCTGCGCTTATATTATTTCCAACCAATCGTTCTTCTTGCCTTATTTCTTTAGCTACTAGCCACCATTTTTTGCTGTCTGTAACCGAGTTTAACTTTTGTTCTAATTGTTTATAATAATTTACTTTTTTTGTTTTACAAATTATTTGATATTTGTTCTTCTTTATCAACATCATCTTGAGAGATTCTAAACTTTTGTAAAGCTGCGAGGGATTTTTGCCTCGCATTATTGCATTGAATATCAAACCATTTGTTCTTAAATTGTATGTGTTTGCCATTTATTTTTGGTACTTTATACGATTCAACAATTAATTTCGACATATCGCTTAAGTTAAGATTGTCTTTATATTTTTGCATTTCATTTAAATTTGAATTAAGCGTGGCACAATAATTACCCTGCCGTCAAATGAGTAGCTAACTACAAAAAAAGCCAACTTTAAGTTAGCTTGTATAGACTAACTTAAAGCCAACAACTAAGCAATGGAAAATTTACATTAACCAAAGTGTATACAAACACTGTATATTTTAAGTAGAGAGAGCCAAGTCGATTAACAAACAAACGTCATTATAGTCAAAAAACATAGTTTTTTAATACAAAAACTACACTGCCCCGGTAGACTAGCTGGTAGCGAGCTAGTCTATCAGCACCGAGGTTGCGCGATCGAATCCCACCAGAGACAGAAAAAAAAAAAATAAAATAAAGTAAAATAAAATAAGAAAAAATAAAAAAAAAAATAATTAAAAAAAGTAAAAAACAAATATGTAATTAAAAAAAAAAAAAAATAAAAAAAATTTTACTTTATTGGCTTTGTGTAACTATATATTTTTATAAAGTTTTTGCTGGGTAGCTACAAAAAGTTAACTTTTAAGTTAACTGAAAGTAATGCAGAGTCGGACAATTGACTACTTCCTAGGACATCGCAATGTTAAAATAGTTAGTTAATTTCATATAAAAGCAATGCAAGTGTCAACCACCACTACTTGAGAAATAGTTAGCTTTCAGTTAATTTAAAGTTAACTGAATGTCCGACAGGGTATCTTTGTTGTTGTGGTTCCATTTTTTTTTTTTTTAAGTATATATTTTATTAATTCAATAAAAAAATTTGGTAACAATTGGCTAAAGTTAACGCCTCAGCGCCTTACAGGCTTAAAAGAGGCTATAGTAGGCAACTTTACATGATATGCTTAGAAGATTATTTACATAATATACATACATATATATTTTATTTTTTGAAATAATGAAATGAAATTAACAAAAAAAAATTACATAGAAATTTACATAAGAAGCGTTTCTACGTTTTGAAGTAAATAGCTTTTAACGCGATTCTTAAACGTTGAAAGAACCTGTATATTTCGTAAGTCAACTGGTAGTTGATTATACTCATGTGGGCCAGCAAAAGCAATACGTTGTTTAGTAAGCTCTAGACGACATCTTACTGAACTTAAATTTGTGGCTTGTCTGGTATTTCGTCGCGTATTTAATACATTTTGGGTAAACTGAATGGATTGTTGGAGATTTCCTCTCAATGATTTAAAAACATACGTTAAAATTTTATGTTTATATAGACCTCGAATAGGCAAAATATTTTTAGCATGAGTTGTAAAAAGTTCCAACGTAGAATGGGTTATAGGAAGATTAAAAACAAGCTTTAGAGCTTTATTTTGAGCAGACTGGAGAGATTTCAACGACTGATTAATTCTACACCCGTATATTATTGGGAGATATGTCAAGTGGGAATGTACAAGTGACTGGTAAAGCAACATTTTTACATCAAGGTTGAGCTTATTTTTAATTTGTAGAGAATACCAATCCCGGAAGAAATTTTTGACTTAAGCATGTTTATATGACAATCCCATAGTAAGTTGTGGTTCAAATATTTCACCATATCAGACTCAGTAATCAAACTACCATCTATGTGAGCAGTTATCTTTTCCTCATTTCTAGAACGATATGGTTTAAATATTATTAACTTTGTCTTATCCGTATTAAGAATAAGTCTATTGAGTCTCGAGAACTCCGATAGTATTGCAGCATCGTACTCAATTTGGGTCTGCAAAACCTTTAAATGATTATATCTGTAAAACATGCAAACATCATCAGCATACATGAATAATTTTCCATTAAAGTTTATATTGGATATGTCATTAATAAAAATTTTAAAGAGCAAAGGGCCAAGGACACTCCCCTGGGGAACACCGCAAATCACAGGCTTCATATTACTTTTTGACTCACCCACCTGAACAAACTGCTTTCTGTTTGATAAATATTGCAAAAAAATATCCAACGTTTTGCTCATTAATCCAATTGTTCTGAGCTTTTCCATTAAAATATTGTGATTTACTAAATCAAATGCTTTGGAATAATCAAAAAAGACTCCTGTAACGCCACAAAATCCCGCATCCAGTTCACTACATAAATATTCAACAACACTAACCACTACTTCCTCAGTTCCAGTTCCTTTCTTAAATCCAAACTGATTTTCAAACAATATGTTGTGTCTTTCAAGATAATCAGAGAGTTGGTAACAAATAAGTTTTTCAAATATCTTATCAACAGTATTTAAAACCGATATAGGCCGAAAATTTTCAATATTATTTGATCCAATAATTTTAGGTATTGGTGTTATTTTATGTATTTTTAAAGCATTAGGAAAACTTCCTTCATCAATCATACTATTAAAAGCAACAGTTATTATATCAGCTACTAAATTAGTTCTTGTCAATAACATCTTAGGAGTTATTCCATCATAACCTGGACTTTTATTGCTTTTTAAATTATTTAAAACTTCTTCAGTATTCATTTTGCTTACCTTTTTCAGAGCAAAAGTATTTCTTTGAGGTATTAAGGTACGATACAAATTAACGTCATCATCCACATTAACTGGTATTTTTGATTGTATATTAATAACAGATTTAGAAAAAAAATCATTAAATGCCATAGCTTTCTCTCCATCAACTGTCAAAATATCCCCATCTTCATTTACAACGTTTTTTACAGAACGGTTATTACGACCAAGCTCTCTGTTTAAAAACTGCCAAGTTTTTTTTGTATCACCACAACACAATTGCAAGTGGTTCTTGTAGTAATCATTCATAAGCGTATTGTTACAATTTTTTATTATTCTACTTATTCTTCTAAGTTGATTAGCCAGAGTCTTATTGCTTCGATTTTTTCTTCTAGCTTTTAATAACGTTTCTTTGAAGGCGATTAAAGATAGCAAATTTTCCGTTATCCAAGGTGTTATTTTTTTACGTATTGTTGAGCGTTTAGTTATAACTTTCGTACAATGTAATGTTGCAGCTGAAAAAGTGTTAATTAACATATCACACAAATCTGAAGATCCTCTACATGTATCTGACATTATTAAATTTTCATCTAAGTAATTACCAAATTGCTCGTAATCAATTTTATATTTTTTTTCAATAAACGTATTTTGGTTCATTATTTCCTTTTCAAAACCACAACTTATCATGTTATGATCACTTAATTCATTCTCAATTGCATGTACAAAAACATCACGGGATAAATTTGTAAACACACAGTCAATAGATGTATTTGTTTGTGGTCTCGTTACTAAAGAATGACAAGAACGCATATTATATTCCGAAAAAACATCGAACAATAGGCTTTTGTTTCTGCTGCTAGTCAAAACACCCACATTAACAGCACCAACAAACATACAAGGATAACCATTATATACATGCAGAAGATTATCCACTTTCATAAGTAGTGTTTGTATATTGCATTTCTGTGATCTATAAACAGATGTTATGATCAGAGGTTTATTACCTATTTTGATATCCATCAGCTCTATCGCCACAACGTTCAGATACTCCCCGCTAAGATTTTGAGGTACATTATACCTTAATTGAGATTTAACGAAAACAGAATTACCTCCATACCCATCATCCCTGCAAGAATGTATCCCTTCATAACCTGGAATCGAGTAAATGTCAAGGCATTCCCTGCTGAACCAGGTTTCTTGTACAGCTATTACATCAGGTAATCTTTTAATTTGGCTTAATTTATATTTAAATTTATTCCATTTACTTATTGAAGAAACGCTTCTTATATTAACTGATAATATATTAAAAAACTGGGTGCTTTTTTTATTAATAAAGTTATTGTATGCATCTAAGTTATTGAAATATTTAGAAATCATTAAAAAAAAAAAAAAAAAAAATTAACAACTAAAACAAGAAAAATAAATCTATTACATTTATTTTAATTGGGAGATTGAAAAGCAATACCATCACCTTCCTCATCATCATCATCATCATTAATATCACCATTATCGCCATCGCCATCACCATCGACAATGACAACTGCAGAAGTACGACCTCTCTTTGAGCCACCAGACGAGGCTGCTAAAATACGATCAACGTCATCCATTGACTTAATGCGGATTGGGTTGGACTCAAATGTTTTCTTCGCAACTATATTTCCACCTCTAGCATAAACAAATTTATAACCGACAGTCTTTAAAGATTTAGCATGATTGAAAACATCCAAAGTTTCCCTGCACATCAAATCATTTACATAAACAGTTTTTAAATCATCCATTTTCTTCATTTTAGATTTCTCATTCATAAAAACTTTTTTGCTTTTCTTGTTCGTAAACTTCATAACTATAGACTTCTTTTCATTTTTCTTATTACGATTTGGCAAAAAATAGGCATCTTCAATCTCATTCTCACAAATATCTGCACCAATTTTTTTAGCAATATCCAATACTACATCCACAGCCTTCAAAGCACCGTCTGTAACATTTACACCATTAACAATACAATCGTTCTGAACTCTAATATCATTCAAATATTTCACAGAAGATTTTAATTGTTTAACTTCATCACGAAGTAAATTATTTTCCGTCTGTAAAGAATTAATTTTTTTTGTGTTTGTTGCAAGCTCCTTTAAAATTGAGTCATATTGTGAGGACATAAACTTAACAGCCTCCCTAATATCATCTAGCTGATTAAGCTTTGTTTTTATTTCTGCCATTTCTCTAACCACAACATTGCTCTCATTTGGCTCACAGAAATGACATTTATATTCAAGAGATGGATTATTAAGTAGTTTGTCTATTCTTTTTTTTCTCCATTTTCGTGCATATTGAATGGAGATTTTTATTGCAACCATCACACTGTAAGCAATCTTCGCTTTCCAACACTTCTGTCTTGCATTGCAAACAGATAATTTTATTTTTGTTAATTAAACTTTTACGCTTATTTCCAACCATTGCTTTTTAATTTACACAGATAGAGCATGTGTTTATCTCCACTTAAAATCAAATATTAGATAATTTTGAATAAAAATTCTATCAAAAATGTTTTTTTTTTATATTTTGTAATCTTCTAGCAAGATTTTTTACGTCTAATCACGACAAGGTTGTCAGACTGCAAAAAAATAGCCATTTCTTATCAATTCTCATCCTATCATTTCTCACTAGTATTTTTAAATCTTTATTCAATGACTTAAGTTGTGTTTTTAATTTTAACATAACTTTTTTATTTTGTTGCTTTTCATCACTTAAATCTTTATCTACGAATACAGAGGTACCTTTAAGTTTCTTGGCGTTGTTAAAAACTGCATTTGCCATTTCTTCCGTCCTGAATTCTGCCACTCCACATAACGTTTCATCTGTCTCATACAGCTTACGGACCCATTTCACAACCAAATCCGGGATTCCCATTGTTTCAGCACATATTTTAGTAATATGTATTTTCTTTCAAATCACCATTTTTTTCAATACCACGGAAGACTACATTTTTTTGTTTGTTTTTTTCTACTAGACGCATTAGTTCTTGATGATCCTTCAAAAGGATTCTTCCTTCTGATGTTCGAATTTTAGTATTTTTACCTCTTCCTTCAATGCCTCATTTTCCATCTTTAAATGTCCAACTTGTGAGCAGCAATCTTGCATTGTTTGTTTTACTTCCTCTATGTCGGCTTTGGTAGATACATTTTTTAACTTCTCATCAAGCACCGTTTGAATTGAACCTTGAATTATGCTAACAATATCGTTTAGCTGCATATTTGCCGGTAAACTATACGCCCCTGCATTTGACATCTCTTCTGGAGTTAACTCCGACTGCTTCTACAGATAGCTTTTGTTTACAAATGCAACAAAATAAAAATACAACCGGCAACATTTAAGATTATCAGCTGACTTTTATACAAACTATTAATTTGTTTATTTGTCTCTCAATGGGATTTTGACTAATTTTAAAATCACTTTATACAAAAGTAAATGCAATTATATGCTTAGTTTATTTTTTCAAAACGTGGGTTTTTCTTTATATTTTCGATTTTTCTATGTTACAAACGTTATACACGTCTTTTGATTATAGAAACTTTATTCAAAACAGAGAGCACTAAAAACACAACTTTACACCACCGACTATCCCGACAAAAAAAAAAAAAAGATTTATAGTACAGGGCTATTGCTAATTTTTAAGGAATAATTACACTTTAAGAAACTTGTAAAAAAACTAAAAGTATTTATATTTTGCACTATGCCAAAGAATTTGTAAGAAACAAAATTTTTAAGATATATAATAATAAACCTCTTAATATTTCGTTATGTTTGCAAAGCATCATAATATTGATTTAAGTCTCTATAAAGGTAGAGCATATATCGACCCCTAACCGCGAAAATAACGTAAGTGCCAAAAATAAAATTTTACGGGTGAGAGCTTTTTTCGCTTATAATAAAATGGTTCTTGCTATAAAATCGTAACGGTACCTTATGCGACCATGACATTTTAGGAGATGATGCAAGTGTTGCCAATAAAGTCATTTATTAAAAATAAAAGAAAATTTAAAATGTTGTCGCTTACGTTATTTTCGCGGTTAGAGCTCGATATAATCAGCGTTTAAAAAACTGCAGTTAAGGTAGAAAAACTGCGATTTCTTCCACTACTTCATTTGTCATAAGCCAACATCAAAAAACTATTGATTTTATTTCTGATTCATTAAATGTAAACCGTCGCTGTCAAACCAACTCAAAAAGTTTTTGGTTTCGACCGCAGTTTTTTTTAACCCTTTATAAATATTTTTGGGAAATTCTAGCGTTGATCAAGTGAGGATCAAGTGTCAAAGTCCTGAGAGAGACGAGCATCCAAGGAAAGAAGCAATTAAACTTTAAAATTTGACTTTTATATAAAAGTTATACTAAAGCTAAAGATAAGTATATCTGAATTTATTTATTAATCGAATGTATATTTTCTACACAAGCTTTTGGTACTATAAAAATCTCATCTGTCCAGACTTTTACACTCTTTTTTTGCTAAACCACCCCACTTTTAAAGTATTTTTGAACAGTATTTTGATTATTTCAAAAATTGCCCGACATTTATTTTTAAAATTGCAATTTGAATTAAAAATTAATATTTTAAATAAAATAATGTTTTTTGGACTGTTTTTTTGTGTCCTGTTATATTTCAACTCAAGCAAATTTTATTTGTGTTTTAGTTTTCCATTAGAATTGACTCTTCAACTTTAGGCGCAAATCCTAAAGCCCTTTTTCATTTCTTTACTTCTCTTTTATTATTTATTTATTTATATAAAATTTATAAAATTTAATGACAGTATGGAAGCATTTTTAGAGGATGTGTTTCTATATGTGAGAGCATAAGAAAAAACGTTCTTAAAATAAAATAGATTTTACATGTTGCACGAGCGCTTTGTCCGACAAATTTTATTGTAAAATTGTATGGAAAATGTAGTCTCTTATGTTCTCTTTTCTGACAATAATGGTTCATGTATGTTGCCATTAGCGCGGGTTTTTGTTCTATTCTAAAAAAATATGCGAGAAGTTGTCGTATGTGAGAAGTTGTCGTTTTACTTTCTAAATATGTTGCAAAAATAAATGGCAAATTTTTTCCACTTCTTACCCCCAGTTATAATTGAGTGTGAGATAAAACCCTTTTTTGCATCTGCGTTAAGTATTTTTTTATGCAAGCGAGTATTTTTTTTTATTAACTTTTTTCTTGTGTTTCCGTACAATTGTGATTTATGGTTAAATTGTGGTTATACATAAAAATAGTTCTGGTTTTTCGCTTGTTTTACTTTTATTTAATAATAGTTTTTTTTTGCGCAAAATTGTTTACAACAGCTGACTTTAGTAATTAAAAATCAGTGTTGTTAACGCTTAGCGGAATACAAAGAAAATTCAATGTTGAAAATCGCTACAGCAGTGGTGAATATCGCTTAAGTACAAACTTTGAATTCAGTATTTAACACGCTAAATACACATTAGTATTGAGTGTAAAACTTATTATTTTGATCCATTGTAATTTAGAAACATTTTTTCGTTTGCATTTCAGATAATTTGTGTATTTTTAATTCAAAATTATTTTCGAAAATATAAGTATAAAACGAAAGTTAAGGAAAATGCTATTTTTTTGCTACACCTCCAAAAATTACTATTTTTTTTAATTGTGTTTTGTGACGCCATTTAAAGTCTGATCGAAACATTTAGCATATCGTTTTTAATGATTAAAGTACTGCTTAGTTTTTTTCCTTAATTATTATTTTGAATCTTTCGACAAATTCTGGTATAACTTCAAGAAACTCGGACCTTTTTTTAGTTAACTTGGGGTCAATGTGTGTTTCAATTTACAGTCAGCTGTGGAACAGATTAATTTGTATCCCTGCCATTGGGCCTACTCCATGATGGATCTTAAGCAATGGTGGTAAATAATGCGTTTACAAACCGCTCTCTAGTGTAAGCGCAGCTTACACACCCATGTAGCAATTTAAGGCCTCATTCGGTGCATTTCGAACAAATTCATTTATGAATTAAAGTCTTATGGATAGTTTCCAGGTGACAATCAATAAGTTTGTTGAGTGCTTTTCATATAAATTTTTTTACACAATGAATTGCTTCTCCCCTGGAAACAGCACATTAATCTTTGTACCGAAATACAGTTGAATTAAAAAATATAACACAAAATTAAGAATAATACAGACATTAAGTTAAAAGAAAATGTATTTAAAAAAACAATTTGTAAAGGTACTGAAATCGAAGTTTTCGGCTTTTAATAGCTTCGTTTTCAAAATTGATATTCATCACATATGTACCTGAATGTCAAGAAAACAATTTAACAATTTTAACCCTTAACAATGATATGCGTATTGTATGAACAATAAACAGGAAGGGTGTTATTTGGAGCGAGGCAAAAAATTACATGATAAGTGTGGTTCATAATAATTTTTGGGGGTTTATTTGCTTATTTTTATTTTGTTTTTATGATGCTTGAGCAAGCCACTTTATTACACATTTCTGAGGTAGACTTTCTTTAACACAAAAAAATTACCTTAAGATTTAGAAATTTCTGAACAATGATTTAATATTTTCAAATACAAACCGAAATTTCTGAATTTCTCTTTAAACTTTTGCCACAAACCAAAGCATAATTTCAGTCAACAAATTCCGAACCAATAGCTACGAAATGCGATAGTAGAATAATTATACATATATGAATTTCATTGACACCATTAAAGAATAATTATAATAAAATAAGACTAAATCTAAAACTGAAGAGTGGTTAATCTAGTATTCTAGCAAAAGTGAGTGAGTAAGTGATGTTAATTTGATTAATATATTTTGGTGGCACCTTTTTGAGTTTCATTTTCATTTATGGCTGAGATTGAGAATGAAATTCAGAACGGTGACATTTTGCAGTTTAATTTTGTTAAAGTTTTTCGGTATTTTTTTTTTGTCACTGGTAAATTATTAATATTTTAAAAGCACACAACCAAAGTTTAGCGAAAAAATAATAAAAAAAAAAACAACTAAAACGATAAAAACCACTACTAGTCATTCACAGATTGCAAATAAGGAAATAAAAAATGAAAAACTTAAGAAAAAATTGTGCAGTTAAAAAAAAAAAATATTTTGCTTAATTAAGCCACAGTACGGAGCAATGTAAAAGTGAGGAAACCATTTAAGCATTTAATTTTTTAATTTAAATTTTCTCTTTTTGCCACTACTTATTATAGAAGTATAAAAGTGAGTTTTTTAATAATTGTATACTGTAAGAAAAATTTGCAGGGTTTGCAAAAATTTATTTAATTTTTGTCAAAATCTACCTGAACAGATTTTGTTTGTTTTCCATTTGCCATTTCCCTATGTACTAGATGAACATCGTCTTCAGTTCTACTGATATTAACTATTCTTTTGCTACAAGAGAAAAATAAATTATTAGAATAGAATGAATAAATAAATGCATGAATGAGAGAATGGATGTTTTGGAAAGTAGGATTAGAATGGATTTTGTTACAAAATGATTAAGATTAGTTTTCTTTTTTAACAAAATGTTGGATTTTTTGGAGATAGTGGATGTTTCATTTCATATAATTTCATCTATCCAAATATTTTTAAATATAATTTGCGCTTAGATATTTAACAAAAGAAAAAGTATATTGTACTAAAAACATACATACATACATATGTGAAGTTCACATTGTGTTCGAGGGTCTAGCGGAACATTTAATGCTGCAGAGTGAAGCTAATTTAGCGCTGCTCAGCTGTTTGAAATACATACGGTATTTAAGCAGTAGTAGTTAATTTCGAATTATTAATACAGTCGAACTTCTCTACAGCGATCTTATATACACTGAAGATTTTTCATAATAATTTGATTTTATAGAATAACCCCCATATTCATAAAAAAACATTTCAGGCATATGAAATGAATCTTCTAATTTGTTTAATAAATCTTTTATAAATCAAAATTTTTTTTTATGAATGTGGGAGTAAAATTGAAAAACTATTTATCTTGTAATTAGTTTTGGTAAACATTTTCCGAAGAGACAATAATTGGTGAAAAACGTTAAAATTTTCGTGAAATCTTAGGTTTGATACAAATAACTAAGGCGCTTTTTATTTGATCATAGATAATTAACCACTTTTCGAAGCGCTACTAAGCAGCCTTTATTACTCACTTTAATTGAACCACCAGTTGACTCTGGATGACGGCTGAAAGATAAGTATACAGCAAAAAACACAATTGGACCGTTATCTGATAAGTGCCACGTGATAGAAGAAAACTGAGTTCATATTAGGTTTCAGCATGCCAAAAAACGTAAGATCCATGGTTGAAAAACTTTTAAAAAGTTCTAATGGGAAAATATCACACTGAAATTACACTTCACACCCTCACCCAGAAACCAGCATGGTCCATTGTGACGCCTTGGTAATTAAGAGAGATATGGAAATGAAAATAGGGAAAGGGAAAGCACAAGAAATAGTGGAAACAACCTTCAGGTGAGAAGGAATAACAACTCTAGTCATGCAGTAGCTCGTGATAATACCTATCAATGGGCAAATTAATAAGACGTAACTTTTGAGTGTTTTGCAGACTTTACTCCTGCCTATAACTGAATGAGAATCGGTCTTTCTGAGCACCGAATATATCGTCTGTGAAACTATTCCTATATACCCGATTATCCCAAATTTCCCCAGTCTCGGAAACTCATCGACCATTTCGTTACCAGTGATGTTGCAGTGACGCGGTACCTTGCGTATCCTCACCATGTACTCCCCTAAGATCTCCCTAAGAACACTTCTTCAATACTCCATTGGCTTGGAATTTACAAATTTACATATACAGTGACCCCAAGATCCCGGGAATATTATCCCTTATCAGGCCTTCAGAGTTCCCAAACCCCGCCTAGACATTTTCCAATATCTAGATTCCTCATATAGACTCCTGCACCCGCGACTTTCATCCTCAAGCCATAAGTTTTCCCTAGACGGTAATTCCACCCTCAGAAAATGCCAAAAGTCAATCCAAGTGCCCACATAATCCGTGGATCCGGGCGGGACCAGGTAGTATCCACAAAGGTCAATCTCATCCAAGATGCGCGTCAACTCCCTCAGTCTAAGAAGACTACTAAATGTCATTACCATCACATGAGGAGTATGTATGTTGGTGGAAGAAGCATAATAAGATCCAGAGCAGCTTGAGGAGTACAACTCATGGCCCCTGTCATGCAGATCGGAGTACACTCTGGCATTTTATGGTCTCTTCTGAGCGTTATTCCTACAATACAATTTACTGTCCGAAAATACTTCCAGATACTTAGAACTATCAGATAGCCCAAACTCTACGCCCTCTGGTACCGGTAGCCCTAAGTTCTCTGAAGAAGGAGTAACAAAAACAAAATATGCATGTTACAAAGTTTTATCCACACCAAAACACTTGGTTCTTTAAAAATAAAAATTAATATTATTTCTGTAAAATGAAGTGATTTGTGATTGATTCAATGCAGATTCATTATAGAATAGTTTGATTGTATATTGTACGTAGAAGGTATATTAGTCAGTTCTCCAAAGAAGGGCTAGCCAAACCCCATAGTTGAGCTTGAAAGGTTCTCTTCGGTATGTTAAAGTTTATGTCATAGAAGGCGTCAAGAAAAGAAAGAAAGAGAAAAAACCTAAATCCGATGTGAACAAAACCTAACTCTATGATTGCGTTAATATTTGTTTATTTTGTTTGTGTAACTTCGGAAATTTGGGATAAAAGAAATTAAAATAAATTTTTTTTCAGAAGCGCTTTTCAAACTTCACTCTGAGTTCCTTTGTATGATTGTTCAATCAAAAACTTTTCTTTAACGACTAAGTCTTAAAGATAGATATGCATATGTATAATAGAACTATTTATTTTAAACTTACCTTGTAGCTCCATATAGCGGACACCAAGAGCATATACAGCACAACAGTAAAATTAATATGGTCAAGGCTACCAAAGTAGCAAGTAGAATTAATAACCAAAATAGTAGTTTGTTTTCAGCTTTATACAGGGTCTGCAAAGGGGTGAGATCCTTTTTTAAAAATGATTGTGATAGTTAACAAACGGTTTTAAAAATTAAATATTGTGACTTACATCTGTCTCACTCGTGTTGGCCTCTCGGCCTGTCATAATTGCAAAAGAGCTATTATGCTGAGAGAGTCGTTGTTGGATCTGAGATATGTCTACGACAGATGAACTGTCGTAAAGTACGGTGGCAGTGACGACGCTTCTGTCCTTTATATTGGAATTTCCTGAGGGAGATATATTTTGGGCGCCAGGTTCATCGGGTTTTAATGGACGAATTTCGTGTATAATCACTTTGCCCCCTGTAATCGTTGACAAGGTCTCTTCGGTTTTGGCTTTGTCTGGATTCAAACCTGGCACTACAAATGTAACTGTTCTTGTACGACTTTCTGGTGGATATATGCGTATGGTAGTTGTACTGGAACGCACAGGTACTCCTAAGTCGTAGGCACGAGCTATTAGTATAAAAATATTTTGCTCTTCGGCAGAAGCCGATGGTGATAACGCTGTCTGTCTTCTATTTCTAGTTGTAACCTCTTTTTTGGCACGAAAATTTACTTTTTCTCGGACGGTTAGTTCGCCAGTGATTTTGTCTAAAAGAAAATTATTGTCATAGTTGCCATTGATGATCTCATAACGCACTTCATTATTGGGGGCAGTGGCATCCTTGTCTACAGCATGTATTATGGCAGTTGTGGTAAAGCTTTTTAAATCAGGAGCCAAAATAAACTCATAAACATCTTTTTCAAAGATCGGAGTTTCATCATTAACATCAATTATCTTAAGAACTAAAGGCACTTGAGCTCTATTGCCGGTACCATCATTATCACGTGCCTCAACATACAAATGATACTCGGGCATGACTTCACGATCAAAACCATGATTGTCTGTTGACACCGTTATTTGGCCCGTTTCAGCATCCAAATTTAATGAGGTATTAAGATAACCCAGAATTGCCGTATAACGAACACGACCACCCATACCAGTGTCAACATCATCGGCATGTACTTGCACGACCTTAGTGCCGACCGTTACATTTTCGGGTAGTTCAACTGTATAAACTGGCTGGTTAAATACTGGAGGATTGTCATTGACATCGTTAATGTAGACGGTAACATTCACAATAGCTGACAGATTCGTTACTGGTCCAAGTTCCTGGGCTAGAATTTGAAATTCTACTGTTTGACGTTCCTCATAGTCCAACAAGATGTTATCACGTACTCTTATTAGAAATGAAGCACTACGTTCGGCTACATTGGGCGATATCTCGAATGTTCCGTTATTGTTGAGTAACGTCAAGGAGAACACGCCATTTTTGCCAGTATCATCGTCATAGACGCGTGGTACATACGGGTCCACAAATGTCAGAGCTGTTCCTTGAGGGGCATTCTCATCGACTCGTGACACGTAGCTGTAAAAATTAACAAAATCATCCGATTAATTTATTTTAAAACTGTATATCCCTGAGTTAAACTTCGAGTCGTTCCGGTGCGAAGAAACGATTGTCGTAGGAACGGGTCTTCCCTGTATTTGTTTTCCCCGGAAAAGCAAAAAATGTCTTTCAGATAACTTACGAGACAGTTTTGTATAAAATTTAAATAAACAAGTTATAGTGCTATATTCGGCTGTGCCGAATCTTTGATACCCTCCACCGACAGTTCGAATGTTTAAGGAGTAATATCTGTATGATGTTTATTTATTATTATTATCTTAAACTGTGACGATTTGTTATTAATTATGGTTTTAGGCGACTAAACTGTTTTCCGGTAGGAGGGTTTATATGGGGCCTAGGCTAAATTATGGACCGATCATCACGAAATTTCACAGCGTCATTTCTAGTCCTTTAAAACTGTGACGTACCAATTTCTATTATGATAGCATTATTAATTATGGTTTTAGGCGTACTAAACTGTTTTCCTGTTGAAGGGGTCTATGGGGCCTAGGGTAAATTATGTACCGATCCTCACGAAATTTCACAGTCTTTTTCCCAGTTCTATAAAACTCTGATGTACCATATTTTGTTATGATAGCATTATTTTTTACGGATTTAGGCGTACTAAACTGTTTTCCGGGAGTAGGGTTTATATGGGGCCCAGGGTAAATTATGGACCGATCTTCACGAAATTACACAGTTTTATTTCTTGTCCTATAAAACTTTGATGTACCAAATTTTGTTATGATAGCATTATTTTTTACGGATTTAGGCGTACTAAACTGTTTTCCGGAAGTAAGGTTTATATGGGGCCCAGGGTAAGTTATGGACCGATCTTCACGAAATAACACAATTTTATTTCTTGTCCAATAAAACTTTGATGTACCAAATTTTGTTATGATAGCATTATTTTTTACGTTTTTAGGCGTACTAAGTTGTTTTCCGGGAGTAGGTTTTATATGGGGCCTATAGTAAATTATGGACCGATCTTCACGAAACTTAACAGTTTAATTTCTAGTCCTATGTAACTGTGACTTGCCAAAATTTGTAATGATAGCATTATTAGTTAGGGTTTTAGGCTTAATATACTGTTTTCCGGGAGTAGGGCTTATATGGGGCCTAGGGTAAATTATTGACGGATCTTCACGAAATTTCACACCGTGATTTCTAGTTGAATAAAACGAATTGTTGCGAAATCTTATATCATTCTGTGCATTTTTCCACCATTTATGTTAGTTTTTGTAACAAAATTATCAATTTTTTTTAGGTGGTGGTTCCACATTTTGATTCATAGCTCAGATCCTATTGAACCGATTTTGCTGAATTTCAATCCCAAACTGCTTAGGATAACTACAAGCAATTTGACACCAAGCTTGTTGATTTATTTTGAGTTTTTCGAAAGTGAGCGTATTTTCAACAGACGGACAGACGGACAGACAGACGGACATGGCTAAATCGACTTAAAATTACTCAAGGACCCAGAATATATGTACTTTATAGGGTCTGAGATGAATAGTAAAAAAGTTTCACACGGAATGACAAACTGAATATACCCTCTTCACAACTAATTGTGGTGGAGGGTATAAAAATATTGGCCAATTATAAGGAATTATTATTTTTATACAAAGTATATTTATACCAAGTACATGCAAGTCTACAACCAATCAACAATAAAAAAACAACATTAATTTTGTTTGTGTAAAAACTCTTGATACTGTCAAACAGCCAAACATAAAGAAAACAAAAAAAAAAAAAAAAAATATGGCGCACTAAAATGAAAGCAAATTTTGACACTATCTAAAATATAAACAACTGAACAGCTGGTCACTTACTTGTACTTGTAATATAATAAATCTTCTTTGTTTTTATCAAGGACCGGAAAATGTTTTTTTATTTTGTTTCTAAAAAAATATTTATTGTGCAAGTTTAAAAATTCTACATTTTACAAAAAATAAAAAATTTCTAAAATAGTTTTGAAAAAAGCCTTCGAAAAAAATAAATAAAATAAAGTTTTTAAATAAAACGCTTTCTTAAAAACATAAAATAAAGTTTTTAAAATAAAAACTTTTCTTAAAAACATAAAAAAACAAAATAATTATATTTAAGCATTGTCATAAAAATTTCATTCTACAAAACAAATTTAAATAAAATTTATGAAGAGGTTTCTGAGAATACATTCATACATACATATTACATTTTTTTAAATACAGTAGACGCTCACAAATTAAAGCTTTCAGTAATTCGAACGTCCAGAAATTAGAGTCAGTGTTTGCAATACATTAAACGCTCTAAAATTCGAATTTAAAATTCTAATTTCAGAGCGTTTTTTTTTTTGGTTATTTGAACACAAGAAATCCGCAGTTTATTTTTATTCTGTTTGAACATAGTAAAACTAAAAAGGGGAATTACCAAATCATATATGTTTTTTCCTTATTGAATTGTTATGTTTTGTTGCCATTAGTTTTTTTATATTCATATTTTTAATTTAAAAAAATACATTTAATGTATTGTACTGAATTGTTACGTTTTGTTTTCTTGTTTTTATCAAACATTTAAAACAATAAATTTGATTTAAAAAATTTTAAAAGTCTTTTATTTAAGTTTTTGGAAGTAAATTTAATAAATTTTTTATTTTTTATTCGGAAAAAAAGTCCAGAAATTAGAATAATTCAGAAATTAGAATCGCCTCAAAAACAAAGCGGTTCTAATTTGCGAGCGTCTACTGTACATACATAGCAAAACAAAATTAAAAAAAAAACGTTTTAAGAAATATTTTTCAACAAAAAAAGTTTTTTAAAAATTTTTATTTGTTTTTTTTACAAAAAAAATTTTTGCTTTTTTTTTAAACTTATTATTAGTATTGTGGTTATTTTATTGAACTATTTATGGTTTTTAATCCAAATTTTTAATATTTTTAATTAGGCTTAAGTTCATTAAATTTAATTTTCATTAAATTATTTTTATGAAGAAAGGAATTTTACAACATGAAAATTCATTAAAATTTATTGATAATTTTTCATTCTTGACTCAATCTGGGCTCGAACCCAGGTGTTTACGGACAGGTTACCCTGACATGTTTCGATTGCAACCACTCAATCTCCTCAGAGGGCTTGCCGTTTAACACTCGCAGCCATCGACGACTGCTGACGTCATTAGTCAAACATCAATCCTTTAACCAAATTGTATTCAACCTTTGGTAGATCGAAATTTGCTTTGAATGATTATCTATTTTAATTTATTTTAACATGTTATTCCTTTACTTCTGTTTTTTCGTACTTTTGTCAAGAATTCTTCTTGAAGTTCAAAGTACATATTTTTGTTTTTTCATTTTTTTGTCTTTCTTTTTCTTGTTGAGCTTTTCAGCACAACTTGAAGGACAAATGCAAACATAGAGCTCGTGCCTTAGCTTTAACAATTATTAGTATTGTGGTTATTTTATTGAACTATTTATGGTTTTTAATCCAAATTTTTAATATTTTTAATTAGGCTTAAGTTCATTAAATTTAATTTTCATTAAATTATTTTTATGAAGAAAGGAATTTTACAACATGAAAATTCATTAAAATTTATTGATAATTTTTCATTCTTGACTCAATCTGGGCTCGAACCCAGGTGTTTACGGACAGGTTACCCTGACATGTTTCGATTGCAACCACTCAATCTCCTCAGAGGGCTTGCCGTTTAACACTCGCAGCCATCGACGACTGCTGACGTCATTAGTCAAACATCAATCCTTTAACCAAATTGTATTCAACCTTTGGTAGATCGAAATTTGCTTTGAATGATTATCTATTTTAATTTATTTTAACATGTTATTCCTTTACTTCTGTTTTTTCGTACTTTTGTCAAGAATTCTTCTTGAAGTTCAAAGTACATATTTTTGTTTTTTCATTTTTTTGTCTTTCTTTTTCTTGTTGAGCTTTTCAGCACAACTTGAAGGACAAATGCAAACATAGAGCTCGTGCCTTAGCTTTAACAATTATTAGTATTGTGGTTATTTTATTGAACTATTTATGGTTTTTAATCCAAATTTTTAATATTTTTAATTAGGCTTAAGTTCATTAAATTTAATTTTCATTAAATTATTTTTATGAAGAAAGGAATTTTACAACATGAAAATTCATTAAAATTTATTGATAATTTTTCATTCTTGACTCAATCTGGGCTCGAACCCAGGTGTTTACGGACAGGTTACCCTGACATGTTTCGATTGCAACCACTCAATCTCCTCAGAGGGCTTGCCGTTTAACACTCGCAGCCATCGACGACTGCTGACGTCATTAGTCAAACATCAATCCTTTAACCAAATTGTATTCAACCTTTGGTAGATCGAAATTTGCTTTGAATGATTATCTATTTTAATTTATTTTAACATGTTATTCCTTTACTTCTGTTTTTTCGTACTTTTGTCAAGAATTCTTCTTGAAGTTCAAAGTACATATTTTTGTTTTTTCATTTTTTTGTCTTTCTTTTTCTTGTTGAGCTTTTCAGCACAACTTGAAGGACAAATGCAAACATAGAGCTCGTGCCTTAGCTTTAACAATTATTAGTATTGTGGTTATTTTATTGAACTATTTATGGTTTTTAATCCAAATTTTTAATAGTTTTAATTAGGCTTAAGTTCATTAAATTTAATTTTCATTAAATTATTTTTATGAAGAAAGGAATTTTACAACATGAAAATTCATTAAAATTTATTGATAATTTTTCATTCTTGACTCAATCTGGGCTCGAACCCAGGTGTTTACGGACAGGTTACCCTGACATGTTTCGATTGCAACCACTCAATCTCCTCAGAGGGCTTGCCGTTTAACACTCGCAGCCATCGACGACTGCTGACGTCATTAGTCAAACATCAATCCTTTAACCAAATTGTATTCAACCTTTGGTAGATCGAAATTTGCTTTGAATGATTATCTATTTTAACATGTTATTCCTTTACTTCTGTTTTTTCGTACTTTTGTCAAGAATTCTTCTTGAAGTTCAAAGTACATATTTTTGTTTTTTCATTTTTTTGTCTTTCTTTTTCTTGTTGAGCTTTTCAGCACAACTTGAAGGACAAATGCAAACATAGAGCTCGTGCCTTAGCTTTAACAATTATTAGTATTGTGGTTATTTTATTGAACTATTTATGGTTTTTAATCCAAATTTTTAATATTTTTAATTAGGCTTAAGTTCATTAAATTTAATTTTCATTAAATTATTTTTATGAAGAAAGGAATTTTACAACATGAAAATTCATTAAAATTTATTGATAATTTTTCATTCTTGACTCAATCTGGGCTCGAACCCAGGTGTTTACGGACAGGTTACCCTGACATGTTTCGATTGCAACCACTCAATCTCCTCAGAGGGCTTGCTGGGTTCGAGCCCAGATTGAGTCAAGAATGAAAAATTATCAATAAATTTTAATGAATTTTCATGTTGTAAAATTCCTTTCTTCATAAAAATAATTTAATGAAAATTAAATTTAATGAACTTAAGCCTAATTAAAAATATTAAAAATTTGGATTAAAAACCATAAATAGTTCAATAAAATAACCACAATACTAATAATTGTTAAAGCTAAGGCACGAGCTCTATGTTTGCATTTGTCCTTCAAGTTGTGCTGAAAAGCTCAACAAGAAAAAGAAAGACAAAAAAATGAAAAAACAAAAATATGTACTTTGAACTTCAAGAAGAATTCTTGACAAAAGTACGAAAAAACAGAAGTAAAGGAATAACATGTTAAAATAAATTAAAATAGATAATCATTCAAAGCAAATTTCGATCTACCAAAGGTTGAATACAATTTGGTTATAGGATTGATGTTTGACTAATGACGTCAGCAGTCGTCGATGGCTGCGAGTGTTAAACGGCAAGCCCTCTGAGGAGATTGAGTGGTTGCAATCGAAACATGTCAGGGTAACCTGTCCGTAAACACCTGGGTTCGAGCCCAGATTGAGTCAAGAATGAAAAATTATCAATAAATTTTAATGAATTTTCATGTTGTAAAATTCCTTTCTTCATAAAAATAATTTAATGAAAATTAAATTTAATGAACTTAAGCCTAATTAAAAATATTAAAAATTTGGATTAAAAACCATAAATAGTTCAATAAAATAACCACAATACTAATAATTGTTAAAGCTAAGGCACGAGCTCTATGTTTGCATTTGTCCTTCAAGTTGTGCTGAAAAGCTCAACAAGAAAAAGAAAGACAAAAAAATGAAAAAACAAAAATATGTACTTTGAACTTCAAGAAGAATTCTTGACAAAAGTACGAAAAAACAGAAGTAAAGGAATAACATGTTAAAATAAATTAAAATAGATAATCATTCAAAGCAAATTTCGATCTACCAAAGGTTGAATACAATTTGGTTAAAGGATTGATGTTTGACTAATGACGTCAGCAGTCGTCGATGGCTGCGAGTGTTAAACGGCAAGCCCTCTGAGGAGATTGAGTGGTTGCAATCGAAACATGTCAGGGTAACCTGTCCGTAAACACCTGGGTTCGAGCCCAGATTGAGTCAAGAATGAAAAATTATCAATAAATTTTAATGAATTTTCATGTTGTAAAATTCCTTTCTTCATAAAAATAATTTAATGAAAATTAAATTTAATGAACTTAAGCCTAATTAAAAATATTAAAAATTTGGATTAAAATAATAAAATAACCACAATACTAATAATTGTTAAAGCTAAGGCACGAGCTCTATGTTTGCATTTGTCCTTCAAGTTGTGCTGAAAAGCTCAACAAGAAAAAGAAAGACAAAAAAATGAAAAAACAAAAATATGTACTTTGAACTTCAAGAAGAATTCTTGACAAAAGTACGAAAAAACAGAAGTAAAGGAATAACATGTTAAAATAAATTAAAATAGATAATCATTCAAAGCAAATTTCGATCTACCAAAGGTTGAATACAATTTGGTTAAAGGATTGATGTTTGACTAATGACGTCAGCAGTCGTCGATGGCTGCGAGTGTTAAACGGCAAGCCCTCTGAGGAGATTGAGTGGTTGCAATCGAAACATGTCAGGGTAACCTGTCCGTAAACACCTGGGTTCGAGCCCAGATTGAGTCAAGAATGAAAAATTATCAATAAATTTTAATGAATTTTCATGTTGTAAAATTCCTTTCTTCATAAAAATAATTTAATGAAAATTAAATTTAATGAACTTAAGCCTAATTAAAAATATTAAAAATTTGGATTAAAAACCATAAATAGTTCAATAAAATAACCACAATACTAATAATTGTTAAAGCTAAGGCACGAGCTCTATGTTTGCATTTGTCCTTCAAGTTGTGCTGAAAAGCTCAACAAGAAAAAGAAAGACAAAAAAATGAAAAAACAAAAATATGTACTTTGAACTTCAAGAAGAATTCTTGACAAAAGTACGAAAAAACAGAAGTAAAGGAATAACATGTTAAAATAAATTAAAATAGATAATCATTCAAAGCAAATTTCGATCTACCAAAGGTTGAATACAATTTGGTTAAAGGATTGATGTTTGACTAATGACGTCAGCAGTCGTCGATGGCTGCGAGTGTTAAACGGCGAGCCCTCTGAGGAGATTGAGTGGTTGCAATCGAAACATGTCAGGGTAACCTGTCCGTAAACACCTGGGTTCGAGCCCAGATTGAGTCAAGAATGAAAAATTATCAATAAATTTTAATGAATTTTCATGTTGTAAAATTCCTTTCTTCATAAAAATAATTTAATGAAAATTAAATTTAATGAACTTAAGCCTAATTAAAAATATTAAAAATTTTTTTTTAAACAATAAATTTTGTTTTCAAAGAAATTTTTTTTTCTTTTTTCGTTTAAATTTTTAACACAGAAAAACAGTAGATAGTCTTTTTTTCACACACACAAATTATTTAAAAAACAAATTTAATTTTGTGTTTTCCGTTCGAAATTTCCGGTCCTTGGTTTTTATATGGGCAAATCCCAGAAACAGTCCACCAACCAAAAATTTTTCAAATGATTTTTTTTTTTAAGGAATATAAGACTAGATGTTTAATTTCATTTTTATATTTAAAAATATGTATTTCAATGATCATCAATGCAATAATTTTAACCAAATCCTACCCCACTGCTGATTTTTTTAATAAAATACGTGAATTTAGCATTATTTTAGGTGATTTTTGTGCTTAAAATAACACTTAGAGCAAACTTATCAAAATATAAATTTCGTTAAAATAAAAGTTGATGTTCATTAGTTAACAAATTAGTTTAAGAAATGCAATTCATAAAAATATAATTTGTTTTGTTAAAATAAATAAAATATAATAATAAAATGCTACTGGAAAAACTGTAGCGTGCGTTACGTAGCGTGCGTCACAAAGGGTTCACGGCTTTTGCAAAAAATCACAACATTTTTTGGCTGCAAATAAGTGCGTTTAGAATTCTCTTATACTCATCTTTCATTTAGGAATCATATTTTGTATACCTTATCATGCAAAATTCGCTAAAAATTAGGAAAACGCACTTCAACCTTTGAAGTTACTTCCACTTTTTGTAGTGTGCGTCACAAAACTTTGTGATCAATTATTTCGCAACAAATACTTGCTAAGAAATTATGATATATGCCATTTGTAAGTACATATTAATGTCAGTAAATACTATATATAAGTTGAAGCTATCTGGTTTGAAAGACCAAAAAATGTGTATATTTCAATTAGAAAACGCGTGCGAATGTAGCGTTCGTCACGCAGGATTTGCCCATATATATATCTTTTGTTTTAGATCGATTGTGCTTGGTTTCAATCAGTGATGCCAGGAACAATTTCAAAAAATCCCTACGTGTGTCCAAAAAAATCCCTTTTTTCCCTACAACCAAAAAAAAATTTCCCTACACTTTTCCCTACCTTAAAAATTTAGCGACAAGCAAACAAATACAAATTTCTTTTGTTAACATTTTGTACATATTTATTATAATAACATTTATTTATTAAAAAAACCAATTAATTTCAAAAATAACAGTGTGTGACAAATTAAATTTTTTTCTTTTGGACAGAAACGCCTCTATAAATCCTTTAGTCTAGAACAAAACAGAGTCAAACTTCGTATTTGATTTATCATTTCTTCATCTTTTGTTCATTTTTAAGAGCTTAATAGTTTTCAAGAATACTTATTTTTAATAATTTTTTTAACATAAGGATCTAATAATTTTTAACAAAATGTTTTCTTCAGTTCCCCTGAACTTAAATATAAAAAAAATCCTTTTAAAAGTAAATCATTTCATATTCTTTAAAGTTTTCATTTAAAATTTTTTAAAAATTTGAAATTGTATATTTTTATTTCTCTAAGCTTAGAAAGTGTAATTGTTTTTTTACAAATAAATTTCTACGCAGAAATTTCATTTATAAGATATTTGCTTTTAATATTCGCATACATTTTAGAGAATGCGAGTGCGAATGCAAATAGCAACAAAAAGAGAATAGTTCGAAATGCGATCGCGAATGTGCGTTGCCACTAAATTATATATAAGGGGGTTCGAAGAATATTCGGGTACATGGTTTTAATATATGGATTGCCAGGCTGTTAAGACTTATAGTACATGTATGGTTTCTTTTAAAAAATATTACATTTGTACTAAAATGCTATTGTGTATGAGAAATTTTCAAAAAGGAAAAATTCCCTACATTTGGTATCACTGGTTTCAATCTAAAAGAACTAAAACAATTTGACACCCATTTTGTGTTTTCTTTGGAGTCGTTCGAAAATGATAGGTAGTGATTTCAAAAGACGGACAGACTCGTCGATTATACGACTAAAATTTTTTCAAGGATGAATATTAAAAAAATTTTAAGTGGAATAATAAACTAATTATGACCTTATTCATTACTAGTGGTAAACAAATCTTTAGTATACAAGTCTTTCGGAACTGCGTTCTCAATTTCAGTGAAAGCGTTGATTGAAAATAAACTAAGAAAAATTCCGAAATCTGAATAGCGGGAAAAAATTTAATTAAATAAATTCTTTTTTATTAGATAAGTTTTAACCATGGCTATGGAGCAGGGCTGTCAGATATGGCGATTTCTCGCAAAACGTGGCGATTTCTCGCCAAACGTGGCGATTTTTAAACGTGTTTGGCGGTCGGATTTTCCATTTGGGTACTGGCGATATTTGATATAAATGGCGATTTACTTGGCTATTTTTAGCAGTTATATAGTTTTAGCGATTTTTTTAACAATTTGCCATTTTTGTTTTCATTTCTTTCTTAAAAAAAGCTGGCAACTTTTTATTAGATGATTTTTGTTTTGTTATTATTTTAATGATGAAACAGAACTGAGTCTTCAACTTCAGGCAAAAATTTTTAAGCCCATAAATATAACGTCAGCAGTAACTTCAAATTCTCTCTCATTTCTTTCGTTTTCTTTTGTTCATATTTTTCTTTGTTTACAAAATGTATGAAATTGAATGAAAGTATGGTAGCATTGTTAAGAGAATAATTGTATTTATGTGAGAGCATTAGAAAAAACGTCCTCAAAATAAAATTGATTTTATTTCCCGACCGCATTCTCTGGCATAATTGTATGTCAAACTGTATGAAAAACATCGTTCAGCCCCAGTTCTGTTTCATCATTAAAGGGAATTTTATATTGAGTCCAAAATGTATTAACAAAGTGACCTCAGTACTACAACAATGAAACAATAAAAAAAACAGGCATTTTGTTGCTAGAATTGAGATGGCAATTGGCAAAATGCCTTATAAAAAAAGTAAATAAACAAAAAAATGAAGACAAACGTCACACACGAAGAAAATCACTGCAAACAGCTGCGCATGTGAGGTCACTTTATTACAGTAGTTTTGACTTAACTGCCTTTTGTTTACGTGCACTTTTGACTTAACTGCACAAAATTGATCATTTGTGGAATTATTCTTTCTAATTCCATACAAATTCCTTTTTTAAGTGCACTTTCTTTACCTGCATATTTAAGATAAATGCACAAAATATTTGGCATTTTAAAATTATTTTCATACAAAAAATTTAAGTTAGCTGCACTTTGACTTAACTGCCCAAACTACATATTTTCTGGAATTATTCTTCAAAATCCTTGTTTACGTGAATTTTGTATACCTGCACATTTTTCATATTTTTGGGCAGCTTGAAAATATGTTCATACAAAACATCAAAGTTAGTTGCACACATAAAAATATATGGTGGCCACTTTTTCACATAAATATCCAACTTAAGCTGTTTATAAAAATATAAATCGGAAATATTGTGTTTTTTTTTCCATACATTTTTATGTTCTTTGTGAATTCTCATTGTTTTTGTTAATGTTTCTTTTATATTAAACATACATACATGTATAAAATGATCTGTTATTTCCCAGCTAGCATAGGCTGTTAGTTAGACGATTATGTTTAATATACAGCTGCTTAAAGAATCTTCTGATGAATTTCTGATGAGTAACAAAAACATCTCAATCTTTTTCAAATTTATTATTTTTTTTATTTAAATCTTGGAATTAACCTTTTTGGGACTCTCTGTTAGAATCGTATAACAATGACTGAGCTACCTAAATGAGACTGTTTTTGAAGTATGAAAATACTATTGCCTAAGGATCTGTAAAAAAGGATTTTCCGAAAGGTTTGTTTTATAGAAATTGTATGAAAACTAGAAGTTTTAACATGAAAAATACGTTGCCCTTATTTAGGTAGCTCAGTCATACGGCTGAGCATTTCACGAGTTGTAAAATAATACCTACATGAGTCTCAAACGACTCTTGGCATGCTTTTTGAAAGACTCGTTAGATAATCTCTACATATGTACATCATAAACGATTCCCTTAAAGGCCATGTCAGATAAAACTTCATCGCTTTGCGTGACGTTTCTAACTTTGACTGAAAAGCGTAACGCAAAAGGTGTATGTCACAATAAACACTTTGACAACACTCACGCATTGTGTGTTAAAAAAAAATAAACAAAAAAAATTTATACTGTAGATTGTCAAAGCACGCAAAAAGATGAGAGTTACCTAACTTTTCGCTTCGCTTTGCGTTAAAAGTTCTTTATGTGGCATGTTACGTATAAGTATGTATATTTCATCTTAAATGTCAAAGCGAATCTCTGAGTTGCCTAACTTTTCGCTTCGCTTTGCGTTAAAAGTTCTTTATGTGGCATGTTACGTATAAGTATGTATATTTCATCTTAAATGTCAAAGCGAATCTCTGACGCAAAGCGAAGCAAAAGTTTTATCTGGCATGGCCTTTACGATGGAAGAATCTCTCATACGAATCAGCACGTGTAACAGTTTCTCCCGTGCGAGGAATTGTCTACAATTAAAAATGAGCTCGTCGACGGTCAAAAACACTCTTTGTGAGATTTCCAGTAGACTCCTTGATGATTGAAAATGCTAGCTGGGTTGAAATAAAATTTTAATAAAATATAAATTTATGTATTAATAAAATAATTTTTTTATTCTACTTTTGAGTCAAACACTTTACTTTAGCTGCACTTTTGTGCAGGTAACCACAATTGTTTACCTGCACATTAAGGCAGGTAAATGCATTTAAGATAACTGCATTTTTGATTTACCTGCACAAAGAATCGTGCAAAGGAGATTGTGCAGCTAAGTCAAAACTAATGTTGTACATTCTAATTGAGTCCCTATTTAATTTTAATAGTATGTACATATGCAGGTCAAAAGACCAGTATTGAAATCGATGAGGCTGGAGTGTACGATCTTATAGACTTGTGTACTTAATTTTAGTTTTTTAACTGAATACCCAATAAAAAATTGTGCTTCGAGCAAAGCAGATTTGTAAGGGATAAATGTAAAAGTTTCACTTACCATCCCAATAAAAAATTGAGCTTCCAACGAAGCAGGTTTGTAAGGGAGAAACATAAACGTTTCGCTTACCATAGCGCTTACGGAAGACATGAATTTTATATGGCGAGTTCCCACTTTGAAGCAATACATTTTTGATACATAGAGCGCATTATTCAGCGCGTATAAAAATTGTTGGATGTAACGATCAGCCTTACACACTGTAAGTTGTGATACAGTTATTTTTTAATATTCTCCCTAACAAACCTGCTTCGTAGTAAGGGAATGCCGTAGCACTTGAAATGTTATTTTTTTTATAAAAGTTGTTGAGAGTTTTGTCACTTACTTTACTGCATTTCTGTATGTCTTATTGCGTAGCGCATAAGTTTGCGCTTATTTTTTTAAATGTACCATTAGTGCTTCGCAAAATGATAAAATTTTTTATTGGGATCTCGCTTACAGAAGGCAAGAATTTTATGTTGTGAGTTCCCACTTTGAAGCAATACAAATTTGGCACAAAAAGCGCTTCATTCAACGCATATAAAAACTGGTGAGTGTAACTATTAGATTTACCTACTTACTGTTTTTTACAGTTATTTTTTAGTATTCTCCCTTACAAACCTGCTTCGTAGTGAGGGAATGCCGTGGCACTTGAATTTTTTTTTTTTTTTTTTATTAAACTTGATAAGATTTCGTTCACTTACTTCACTGCATCTCTGTATGTCTTATTGCGCAGTGCAAACCCAATAAAAAATTTTATAATTTTGCGAAGCACTAAAGGTACATTTAAAAAATAAGCGCACAATTATGCGCTACGCAATAAGACATACAGAAATGCAGTAAAGTAAGTGAAAGAACTCTCAACAACTTTTATTAAAAAAAAACGTTTCAAGTGCTACGGCATTCCCTTACTACGAAGCAGGTTTGTAAGGGAGCATACGAAAAAATAACTGTATCAAAACATTCAGTGTGTAAGGCTGATCGTTACATACAACAATTTTTATATGCGCTGAATAATGCGCTTCATGTGTCAAAAATGTATTGCTTCAAAGTGGGAACTCGCCATATAAAATTCATGTCTTCCGTAAGCGCAATGGTAAGCAAAACTTTTATGTTTCTCCCTTACAAACCTGCTTCGTTGGAAGCTCCATTTTTTTATTGGGTAATTACGCGCTTATTTTTTCAAATGTACCATTAGTGCTTCGCAAAATGATAAAATTTTTTTTGGGTATATGATCTTCATTTTATGTTATTTAAAAAAAATTGCAGAAACTAAACAAAATTCACTTTCGGCAACTTTTTGGTATTTTTTCTCAGTTTGTGGCGATTTTTTACTGAAATATTATACTAAGTTTTTGTGTGCAAATTTAATTAAAACAAGTAAGAGTGCTATATTCGGCTGTGCCGAATCTTATATACCCTTCACCATTGTGCGAGCAGAATACAGAGCAACTAGACAAAAACTAAATAATTTGTACATATACATACATATTTGCAATACCTCAAACTTCATTATAAATCAAATTTAAAAAGCGAAAACTGGTAAATATTTTTTTTAAATCTTTTTTAGAACATAAAAAAAAAAATAAAAATATTAAAAAAAAAATTTTCTTTTTAAAAAACGAAGAATCGAACCGGGAACTCTCAGTTTCTAACAAACCCCCTAGACAACTGAACCATGAAGGAACGTTAATCGAATATCATTAAAATGAAATACGTTGACTGTTCACAAAATTCAAGAAAGTTTTGTTGTAATTACTTCTGATGTTTTTAATAAAGTTATTTACATATGAGTAGGTGAGATGTAAAACTCGTTCGTTACACTTTATTCGAACTTTGAGAAAAGGCAAAATACACGTAGCGGCCGATAAATGAACCAAATCAGTTGAATTTTTTTGATTCTGAAGTGTGACACTCTTGATGAACAACTTAACAGTTGAAAATTTAAACCGACTGAAATATAGAAAAATAATATATTTAATTTAGGAATGATCGAGTTTTGCTACGAATTTTCGAAAGAAACGAGTTTTGCTACATTGGGGAAAGGGTTTAGACTACACCAATTCTCATATTTTTAAAAATATGTTTTTTATACTGTTGGAATCGAATTTTTTCTCTATCGATGTGTGCGTTCCCATAAGTCCTATCTAGTGTAGTTTTCGAGTTAGAAAAATTGAAAACAACATCAAGTCCAACTTGCTTAGATGTAAAGGGCATCAAGTGCACTTAATGTTGTTTACCACTGAGTTTGTAGACAGTAAGAAGGATATGCTTAGAGGTAAAGAATTTCCAGAGTCCTTTTTTGTAAATTGTCAAGAGAGGTCTTTTGTTTTTTATACTCTGCCATTTTGGTTTAATTTTATTTATTTAGTCAAATATTTTGAACAACTTTGTTAGTCATTCTCAAGCAAATTAAATATATTTTTGTGTAAACATGCAGACGCGCCTTTTGAAGAGAAAAGCAAGGTAAAAACTGTTGTAAGCCTTGTATTATTTTTGGGAAATAGCAGACCTTTTGTTGTTGGACTTGAAGCTGTTTGTCCCAAGGGATTAAACGGTAGCAATATTATCATGGGAGGTAAAGAAAACCAAGTCCAATTTAATAATGGAATTATATGACGTAATTTTATTAAGGATATCATCGACATAAAAAAACATATTAGAGTTATATAAAATGTTTGAACAAAAGCTAATTTTTTTAATACTGAAATAGAAGCATTTGTGATTAAAAACATGATTTTGCGGTCTGTTTTCAAAGTTTTCAAAATGTGGCTAGTTTATCTCCCCTTGTAGTGCAATTCACTAACTTTTAACACTTTAAAAAGTGTTTACTTTAACCAAACATTTGCACTTACCACTATGTGATTCACTAACTTATTTATAACCACGGTAAAAAGTTTTATATTTCTCTCTATTCAAATTGATATATCGTGGCAACTCTGTCAAGAGAAACATCAAAATAGGATAAAAACACAAAGTCTGAGTTCATACGGCTCATGTCTTATTGACAAGATTCTTCCATTTTCTTCTTTGAACATGAATTAGCGTTCAAATGATTCATGTCATGTTGACGACATGGTTTTATTTTGTATAGTCGTGCGTATGCATGTGTGTTTTTTGATATTAAAAACAAAAACAAAATTAAACAACGAAAGAAAAAGCAAAGCGTTCTAACAGTACATGCATCTGTGTACTCGTTTCTTTTCCCCTCGTCCCTCACGCCTATAAAGTAGAAATCATGTCAATAAGACATGAGCCGTATGAACACAGACAAAGAAGAATAAAAAAAAAACAAAACAAAAACCTTTTAATTTATAGATTTTAAATGATATTATGCAAAGTTCGTAAAGCATTACTTATTTTTATTATTTTATTAATTATTTTATTTAATTATTTTATTAATTTAATTTTAATTAAATTAAAATTTTTTAATTTTTCAATTTTATTTGAGTCAAATTGTTGGCTTTAGGATAAATAAATAGGAAGCTTCACGGAAAATTGGTGTGTGGCAAGAAGTGGATAAATTTTAGGGTTAATACCTCAAATCCATGTTACTATGTATAATATAAGCGGATTTAACCACACCAAAAAGGTTGGTGTTAATAAACCACAATTTGTTTTGTTAAAAATAACAGCTGACTAAAACAGCTGGCTTTAAACACCAGCAGATGTCGTTAAAATTAGTAGCGTTCAAGAACACAAAAGTTTTTACTTAACTTTACTGCATTTTACGAAATTGCGTTCGAGTACACAAAATGCAGTAAATGAGAACATAAATTGAGAGCGAAAAGTGACAGTTCTTGTCTGAGTATTTACAAATTTTTACTGCAGAAATTTTTGCAGTAAAATTTAGTAAATCAAAAAAGCATATGTTTCAAAAGGTAAACAAACCGAAGTAACGAATAAAAAACATACAAATTGTGAAAAAATTGTTAAATAAAAGAAAAGATGAAATAAATATTAAACCAAAACAAAAAGTGAATAAATATAAATTAATTAAACTTGTTTGTGAAGCATTTATTTGGCTAAATACAAACTTTTGAAATTTTTTTTGTTATGTTAATTATTTAGAGTTTTAAAAGTGTGAAGTATTTGGGTACTTAAGTAATCAATAGCAAAAAAATTATTCATGTTCTTTTAAATAATTGTACCCGCTACAAATTATAAAATAGTATGTTTGTATATTCCAAATATGTTCGTGTTATAAAAAGTATTTAATCGAGTACCGATAAGAAAACGAGTTAAGTAGTCAAAAGTGTCAATATTTTTCAACACTTCAATTATTTGCCGTCAGCTGTTGCCTTTATTTTACGAATTTTTACAATTTTGCGTTCGCGTACTTTTTTGGACAACAGCTTTTTGTGAGAGAAAATTTTTTTAGTTTACTCATTTACTGCATTTTACTGTAAAAGTACTAAAACGCACCTATTGTTAGTGAATAGCAAAATGATTAATTTTGTGGTTAACATTTTTAAACGAAACAATGATGGTTTAAAAAGCATAGTGAATCGCACTACTGCAGAGGTAAAAAAATGAATTTTTAAACAAATAGATATATGTATTGAATTTTTTTTCTTAACTGTACTCGCCATTGTTTTTTCCGTTCCATAATCAATATTATTATTGTCCAAGCCCGAAATATTAAATTACAAGTCTTTATTTCCCCTTCAATTTTTCTTCAATGTGAGTAGATAAAAGTATTCTTAAATAATTTTTCGGGTTAACCCCCAAATTGATGGGAAGTATATCTGGTGTAATGTCATGAATTTTTTCCGAATTCCTTTTCCTTTTATTCTATTAGCATTAGCATTCGCATTGAAGGTTGAAATTTAAAATGTATATGAACATCGCTACAAAAATATTTTTCAATATACGATTTATTAAAAGCATTTAAGCAATTTGCATTTTTAAATTCCCTAATTCGACTTTATTTCATTACCGATATCTTGGAACACTTCAAACAAAAAAGGTTAAATTGTGAACCAGTGAGTTTTGTTAAAAAATTGCAAAGAGATAGTCATGAAAATGTTTGGTGAATGGAACAGACCAGTTTTATAATAAAAACATAGAAAAGGATGCTTCGATACAATCCTTATATCTATTCTCATAAAGTGCTGAAGATCTGTCAAAATCAATTGTTATCTCAATTTTTTAGTTTTTGGAACGAACGAGTTTTAAAACTCACCTACTCATATGCAAAGTAGACTGGTCCTTATTTTCTCACTTCAACATTTTTAAAGCAGACCCACTTACAATTCTTTTATTTTGAAAAATATTAGAAAATTGTTATGCCGAAAAATGTTGGTGTCGGAGACGCGAGTTTTTGCGGGTATTTCGGCTTCGACTCCGGTACAAACTCATCAACTCAGACTCCGACACCACAGCCGTGATTTCAACATAAAATAGTTTTCGAAATGGGCGTTTTAGATCACTTCTTTAATATAATAATTGTCTAACGGATAAATGACTCAGTGTAAAAATGTTTTGTAAAATTAACGATTATTTTTTTCAGCCGGTTGTAATTTTTGTATCTGAATGTACATATGTAATTTTCCAAGTTTTTGACTGTTTTTATTTTTGAACAACAAACAAAAAGCAATATGCTAATGGGTACATAAAGAACAGGCAAAAGCAAGTCAACGAATGCAATGATGCAAGTTAATAACCAACCAGTTTAACGTTATGGTATTCTCTTCTATGTAATCGAATGTGCCCATGTTGTTTCTTTTTTGTACTTACTGGTCGTTCTCAAAGTATGGTGGCGAATTGGTACGCTCCGGTAAGAAGAATGCCAATTGAACGGTGGAAGCCATTGCTGGCGGCTCGTCACGACCAACCTTAACCTCTTCCGCAATTACTGTAAGCAAGACGGGATCGCCCACATGCGTGATTGCAGCGATATCCTCTAGAGGTCGCATTAGAAAGATTTCGCCTGAAAAGACAAACAAAAAAAAAGAAATCAATGTTTGTATGTATGTATGTATATAAATTGAGAAAACGAAAATTGCAAAAAAGGAGAAGAACAAACCAAGTAAAATTTTGTAATAACACACTAAAGATTTTAGTTATTCTTCCTCCCCCTCCAATAACATTTTATAATGTTGTTTTTGTTGCAAAATAGCATAAATACAATAAAGAAGTTAAAGACCAGAAAGCAAGACAAACCAACCCAAAGACAAGACAAAATGTAAGAAATACTGGTCGTAATCGAACAACAACAACAGACAACTTGTTTGTACTTGAGAGGTCGTCATTGTTTTTGTTGCAATTTCAGTACATGCATGTGTGTGTATTTTTGTATGTGTTTGGTAAATTCGTGATGTTGCCATTTTTAATGATGGCTCAAATTTACAATCAAACAAGAAAAAAACCTAAGAGCACTGCACTTTTTGGGGAATTTGTTGGGTTGCAATAAGTTTTTTCCACAAACTTATTGTGGGTTCTAAGCAGGGATGGAAAATAGCTTTAACAATTTATTACCAACTACGTATGTATTTACATAATTAATTTCTTAAAGTAACAAGAATTTGTGAAATAAGGCTTGATGTATTGTACGACACAGAAAGGGGGCTCTTTGCACCTTCGTTGACGAATGTAGAATAGGTATATAGATTTTATTATACATACATATGTATTTCGAAGTATCTCGACCAATTACACAGGCCAACACTCAATTTCTTTGAATTTATCAACTGATTCTAGTTAATTCAAAACTGTAATCAGTTTGTCTCTATCAGCTCTAGTTTTCATGATATAACTTTATATACCCTCCACTTATGACCTCCAATTACACCAATTACCCAAATTTTTTTTTTTTTTATCAAAATTTTTTATTTACTGTTATAGTTATTGCCAAAAAAAGAAACTCCCAAATTTTTTTAAAGTATTTTTTTGTTTTATTTTAATAAATCTGTATGAAACAGTTTTACTTCTTTTTATTTTTTTAAATTCCTATGGAAAAGTTTTACTTTCTAAATACTTAAAAAAATTTGGTAGTTTTTTTTTTTTGGCAATAACTATTTTTTTTGGAAAAAAAATTTGGGTAATTGGTGTAATTGGAGGTCATAAGTGGAGGGTGTAAAAAGTTATATCATGAAAACTAGAGCTGATAGAGACAAACTGATTATAGTTTTGAATTCAGCGCACCCAAATTAACTAGAATCAGTTGATAAATTCAAAGAAGCAAAAATATTTTTTAATTTTGTCGGGCTGTGTTATTTACCAGGAAAACTTTAAACTTTTTTTTAGTTCCATTACATAAGGTAGTGTTCAATAATTACATTTAAAGCCCTCACCCTGAAACCATAACCCTATTTTATACTGCCTTATTCATAATGTTTTATTTACACGTACACAGAAAAAATTATTTTTCCAATTCAAACAAAAAATTTGTAGAATCAAACAATTTTTTGTCTGAAATCGGTCCTATAAACAAATTTGCATATTCAAACAATTTATTTGCATTTTGTTTATTGAAAAAAACCACTGATTTTTTCAAACAAAGAATTTAACTGAATCAAACAAGAAGTTTACTGAAATTCATATACAAAATTTCAAAATAAAAAAAAAAAGTTTTTGCACAAGCAATGACGCGCACACAAGTAAGCACTGTATGAGAAGATGACGGCAGAGCAGAGCCGCCGGCTGGCTTTGAGACACATTTTTTTTGTTGGAATAATTTTTGAACGAAGTATTTTTTTTATACACACAACACAATGTTTTTCTTTATCACTCTCTGTTGCTGTATCCTTTCCTTTGCTAAAGAAGATATGTAACCAAAAACGGCAGCAGACCGACTCGATATCTTTTTCGTCATCATTCTATTTTTGTATTTCATGTATTTAAGCAAACAGTTTTAAAAAATTGAATACGGGATTTTGTTTCTTGTAATGTTGTTTCTGCTATTGTTTTTCTTATAGTTGCAATTTTTTAAAGCGTCCAAAAATAGACTGTGTGTGTTTTTTGTTGTTGTTCTTATATTTCACATAAAGAAGTGTTGCTTACGATCAAATAAAAAAATGCAAAAAGACGACAACATTAAAGAGCGTTAAATATCTCATACAAAATTATGAAAACTTGACACCAATAACGCGTTTATTATATTTTTGAAGAGTTGTCCACATTTTTGTTGGTTAAATAAAAATCAAACAAAAATATTGTTTGAATCAGTAAAAAAATTTATAGAAATTAAAAAAATTTTCAAACAAGCGTTTGTTTGAAAATAATTCGGCAATAATTTTTTCTGTGTACAAATTACGTATATTATGGTCCCAATTCAATTTAAAATCGAAAAAATTTCCACCAAATGTTTTGATGTTTGATAATTATGTACTACACTGTGCTAGTCGCAATTTTTAATAATCTGGGATCTTCTGGTAAAGCTAACTCGAGTACGCTGAATTCAATTATAAAAAGATACCTATTTGCGATTAAAAATTTCAATAATTATGTATAGAGTTGTCCATTGAAGCACAGCCGCGAATAACGTTGTAAACGCCACATTTTGCAAAAACTTTTTTTTGCAGATAACAGTTAACCTTACTCTCTTACACAGTTTAAACATCAAATCAACCAAAACTATGCACCTTAACGCCTTCAAAATGGTGTACAAAGTGTCAGCCAGTGGAAGAACATTGCAAGTTACTAACAAAACCATGAAACTGAAATGGTTTTGCAGTGCAGAATAATGTTTAAAAAGCCTTTTGCATTAAAGTTTTTATCATCATTATTTATTTATTTGTATTTATTTATTTATTTAAGAAAAAAATTGTTACTTCTACAACAAAACATCAGTCTTAAACAGTAGAAATCTTATGATGTTTTTTTGGAAAATTAAAAATAATAAACTTAAGTCTAGGTATGGTTATTACAAAATTTATATAGATAAAATTATTGTAATTAAACCAAACAAATAAATAAATAATGAAAACTACATGTCAAAATAACATAAATACATTTATAAAAAATCAAAAAATATTGAACTATAGAACTATACCGAACTATAAACAAACTTGTTGACTACGAATAATATTTAAATATTTCTTCCTTAAATTGTAACGCATTGCTGATTTTTAATAATAGAAAAAAAAATTTTTAAAACAAATAATGCTGCCTGTCAAAAAACGTTTTTTTTGTTCCCCTGAAAACTTATTATTTTGTAACTTAAAACGTTATTCGCGGCTGTGCTTCAATTATTTGTTTTTTACCTTTGCTCGAATAAACTATGTATATATAAATCGGCTAAGGCAAAACAGTTAAGAACACTTTCCTCCTCTGTATGTCAACCGATTTGAACAAAATATACACCATTTGAAAGATATTTACTTACAGAAGTCCACAATATATATTTTATTAAAATCTGTTCAATAATTATTCGACATTTTTTAGAAACCGGTTTTCGAATATTTCGACTAAATACTTTTTGTTTTTCCTTTGGTATGTTTTGAATTTTTGCTAATATTCGACCTATAAAGATAAAATTAAAAATGCATGGTCCTGGAGGAATAAGGACATGTGAGGGGAGCTTTTTGGTACTTTTTCGTTGAACATCTGGTACATTGATTAATTTTCGATAATATTAGACATAGAAAAATAAAATTAAACATCCAATGTCCTGATTATATTAAAATTGTAAAATGAAATTAACTCACGTGGAAGTTAAAATATGAACCGGAGGTTGGTCCCTCGCCAAATCGATCCACTAAGACGGAAAAAATGCTCGAAACATGTAAATTCATATACACATAGATGTAATCACCCCTATCGTGAATAAAAATTCCTTGGGAGTTTTTTCCCTCTTCCCATTTTTACAATTGAATTAACATAGGAAAAGTGGAAAAAGGGAAAAAACTCCCAAGGAATTTTTATTCACGATAGGGGTGAATATGTTTTCTTCTTAGGAACATGGAAATGTATGGTCGAATTTTGACCATAAGGTAAACACTAGTTCAAATAATGGTTTTTGTTCGTTCGATCAAACGATTAAGTCTAAAAAATTATTCGATTAATCGATGAGAATAACGAATAAAAAAAAATATATGTACAAAAAATTACGTATTTTAAATAAGATACATCCGTCCATTCATCTACAACTATGAAAAGTCTTATATTTTCTTCTTTATTTTTTCTCATTTTTCATCTTAACTCCATATCGTTATTACTTTGAGGAATCGTAAAACCCTTAATTCTTTAACTTTCGAAAGGCTTTTGCAGACCTACCATCTTCAGCCAAACTTCTGCATACAATTTCTTCTATAGAACAACCGCTGTCTCTTCCATTTTGTATTTTTCCATTGGAAAAAGTTCGGCATTTTTTGATATCGTATTCTTTATTTTTTAGCTTTTTATTCATTTCTAAGTTTTTCACCCGAAAGTGAAAAATGCCCTTTCTTGAAAATTTGTTAACCTTTGATTTACAAAGAAAACTGCTGATACAATTGTTAGCCAAAGATTTGGTTAATAAGAACATAAAACACATTTTTGAAATACTATGAGTACTCAACACTGTTTTTGCTTACTAAATAGCTCTGTTTCTTTACTTTTTGGATAAAGTTCGTGAAAATGAGAGCAATCATAAATTTCTCTCAGAAAGAGAAAAAATTACACAAAAGTACGGGAACAGAAAAAACCAAATGTTAAGCATAAAATAAAAATTCATTGTTTTGATAGTTTTTACAAAACAATAAAAGTTTATGCCAGTTTTGAAAAATTATATTGCATTTTATTGTTTTACAGCTGTTTGAGAATTTACACAATTAGTGTTCGAAAATAAACAGTACATTATTTAATGTTCGGCTCACACACCCAGGAACGATATCTATTTTTTTAGTGATTGTGTAGGCCTACACAACCCTTAAAACCGTTCGTAACTATTTTCAAGAAAGAACCGAACATTATATAATGTTCGGTTCTTCGTTAAAAAACAGAACAATTGTAGTGATACAGTAGACAAACATTATATTTTAATGTTCTATAATGTTTTTTTCGTATGTGAATTTTGTTTTTGTAAAAAATTTTTGGTTCTTTTTTTTAAAGCCAAAAGGGACGAACATTAACGAGCCGAACCGAACACATTGAAGTTTGTGGATTTTCAAAAAAAACCGAACGGAATTAAATGTTCACATTTTTTGTTGAGTTTGATAAAAACAGTAATATTTTTGTGTTCGAAAGATGACTAATAGGAAACGTTATTTTTTTTAATGATTTTATACACAAACACTATTAGCGTATGTGTTTTCCACAAATCTACTGAACCGAACATGATATTTAGTGTTTATTTTCGAACACTGCAATTTGCACGAAGAAAAAGTCTGGGCTGTTTCGTGCAAGAAGAAGAAGAATTTTATTCTCTCAAATTCGCTCTCATTTACACAAATTAAAAGTACGGGAACGCTTTTCGTGAAAATTAGGATCCCAAAGTAGATTAAAGAAACAGAGCTTATATTAGCCCATATTGAACCAAGCTACATTAATGGTTGAATATTCTAATGGAATTTTCATGGCTAGCTAGAAATCGGCCAAAAATAACTTCTATAATTTTTTTTTGCCGGGGACTTTCTGTGAAAACTGCTGGTCGAGATCTCGACCACTGCGATAATTAGAGCAATCAATTTTCTGTGGGACATCATATATTGTGATACGAAATAAAATGAAATGATCACATAATGAAAGGGGATTACCTAAAATAGCCTAAAGATAAATAAAAAAATTTAACAATTAATTAAATATTTTAATTTATTGAATAAACAAGTTATTTAAAATTTTTGTGGTAAGTCTCTAAGCAATTTCCCACATCGGCGATATCAGCGTCATTTACTTTGGGCAGTGATACTGGGCGGCTTATGAACTCTTCTTTACTTTCGATTTCTGGATTGGACGAAGATATTTCATTGTTTGTTGATTCGGTGCATAGCAACAGCGTTTTTATTATTGATTTTTTAAAATCAATGACCATGCATTTACACAGGCCAAGAAGGTAACACAAAGTGGCCACCAGCACTTCTTGCCTCTTATTTTAATCCATTAATTACCTATAATATTATCATGTAAGTCAACGCCTCCCATATAATTGTTATAGTTGGCAATAAGGTTGACTTGGGCACAGGGACCCGTTTTTTTAGTTTTCTGTCGAATTAAATGTCGGATTAAATTTTTTATCGGATCGATGTGATCATCATTTTTAGCCAAAGTGACCTCCATCGAACCAATGCAATGCGGATTGTGCCAGTTACACGAAAACCTTTTTCTTTTCGAAGGCAAATGGTATGCGGTAAAAAAATAGTCGAAATGAACGCTATGTTGGCTTTGGTTCTCACAAATCGACATCAGATTATTAACTACGCTAGCAGCAATGCCCAGTTGTTTATCATAGGTATCCGATGCTCCAGCATCTGGTTGAAATTGAAAAAGATATCCTTTAGAAGAACATAAACACTATTTGCTCATAAATATATAGATTTGGTTCAAAAACACCAAACTGCATGAACCAAGTATTCAAAAGATCAAACAGCAGCTTTTGCATAGACTTGTTCGACCCAATTTTAATGTGAACAGTTTTGATGTTTAATATTCGCATTAAAAAAAGTACTACAGTTGATATTAGCACATTTTTTTCAACCAGTAATCAAAAAAATAATAAATAAGTATAAACAAATTATGTGCACTTATTATCCCAGTGGTCGACATCTCGGCCAGCTATGTTCAAGGCTGTCTGGCGGCCAGCAAGATAAGCAAGTCAATATTTTTACATTAAAATTTATTTGAATTGTTGGCTATTTAAAGCAATATTTTTTTTTTATTTTTCTATTTTATCAGGTATGTTCTGAAAACCACGTGATTTCAAATCACATGTGCTTTTAAAATTACACGTGTGATTTTGTGGTGTTCTGTAAATCACACCGTTTTTGTGTTTTTCGGTGTGATTTTCAATTGACGAAAGCACAAGCAAACACAAAAGTTTGTTCTACAAAATTATAGCTAATTTTTAACGCTTTTTATGTTATTTTTCCACAATTTGTTTTTTTTAACCGGTTTATCGATCTCAAATTAAGTTTAGGGTGTGTGTAAAATTTTGCAATTTTTTGCGAATTTTAGCCATGTTCGCGATAAAAGCAATTTGTTTATATAAGTTTTCGATTCTTTATAGCTTTGACGATTTATAATAAATAGTAGATGCCGCTGTGAGCAAACTTTTGCGAATTTCCGCTAATTTAGACATTTTTACCGAATTCTTGCCATTTCTTATAGTTTTAGGGAATTTCAATCAATTTTACGGCTCGTTTGAAATATAAAAAATTTTCGCGAATTTTCGCCATTTTTGCAATATTTTTGCACAAATATGACTAAAAATCATACTGTTAATTTTCGTCAAGATCGGTCTATAATTAACGATAGGCCTCATATAAAGCCCACTATTGTAAAACACTTTAGTACGCCTAAAACGGTAGCAAATATTGCTATTGTAAAAATTTTTGGTCTGTCACAAATTTCTATGACAATAAATTACACTGTCAACTTTGGTGCCAATCGGTCCATAACTTAACATTAGCCTCATATAAAGCCCACTCTCGGAAAAAGCGTTAGTACGCGTAAAACCTTTACTCTCTCAATCTGTATTCTATTCTAATAACATTTGGTCAGTCATAGTTTTATAAGACTATAAATAACCTGTTCATAATTTACCATATGTCCCATATAAAGACCACTCCGGCAATTTTCTAACTGTATGTGTAGGGTATCAAAGATTCGGCACAACCGAATATTTCACTATAACCTTTTTTTTTTTGGAATAAAATAGATAGGGAAGTTGGAAACGTAATTTGAGAGTCATATACATAGCTTTGAAAAAGAAACACATATCTATTTTTATATAAAACTTAAAAATGTTTAGGTTTTGGCGGTATTTTAAAGAAAATTCCCGCTAAATTAAATATTAAGCGGTTTCTAGCGGTTTTGACGTCCAATTTGGCGGGAAGTGCTCAAAAAAAAGTTGGCAACAGTGCTACTAACACATATTTTTATGATAATCAATTCAGTCGTCGATGTGACTTCGACAAGTGTACATGTCTAGCGGATGCTATATTATTTTGTTTCATCTTAACAGAAAAAAACTTTATGTTGACAAAAAAAATTCTTTGATACCTGTAAAAGGGTTCCTTTTTCCTTCGTTAAAAAGACGTACCTAAATACAGAAATTATTAAGAAAAAAAATAGCCACAAGAATTTGTTGGTATTTTGTGCTTGGTGTGAATCGTTTGATTCGTGCGATTCGTTTGAGTTGGTGTAGTTTGTGTTACTCGTTTGATTCGTTGTTGTGTGGAGTATATTTCGTGCTCTTTACACTTCGTATTTGGTCGTTTATAACACACAAATTTAAATTTATTTGCATTTGTGTGTTTATATTCTTTTCGTGCTTTATGTGTTTTTCACAATACAGAGTTTGGTTCGTTAGCAAAATGCAATCGACAATCACGAGTTGAAAAACAAACGAATGATTTGAAACGGCTTTCAAATGCATTCGTGCAGGGCTTTACTACATACAATTCTACTGAAAAAACTAATGACTTTAAAAGGGTTGTACCAAAATGAACGAATTCAAAAGTAAGTAATTTTTTTTATCTAACTACTAGGGTATTCATTCGGTTAACCGTCAACCGGTTAACCGATTAATTACTACCCGATTAACTGATCGGTTAATTTCAAATTGGCTTTTTTCGATTAACGATTAAACCGGTTAATTTCAGTCATTTTTTATATATGTATATAAGAAGTATTAAATGTTCAAAATAAGCCAAGTCGGTCCATTACTTTCCCTCGAAATTTTGCTTTTGCCGATACATTTTTCAGGGAAGAGACAAACAATTTCGAGGACAATTTTCACAATAGGGATAAATATAAAAATTTAACCCTTGTTTCTAAAGATATCTTTTTTTCTAATAAACAAACATATAAAAATATTTCCAATTATCTTATTTCGAAGACTAAGGGGCTTATAGTGTAAAACGCAACGCAACGCAACGCCAACAATTTCATTAAAAGCAACAACAAAATAAAAAATATTTTATAAATTAAAGATGAATTTCTATAAAAAGTAACAACAAAATTATAAAATATTTTTGATTTTGTTTTTGCTTTCGTCACTTTTTTAGAAAAAATCATAAAAACGTCCCTTTGTTAATTTCGGAACAAGAAAATCGTCAAATTGACGATAAATCGTCGAATCTGGCAGCCCTATTTTTATAATATTTATTTCTTTTGTTGACGTTTCGCTTTTATTTGACACTTAATTACTGGAAATGTTCCAGTATAAACAGAATTTGTTGTGTCTGTTTTCGCATTCAAATACAGAAACACTTTTATCTCATAAATCGAGAAACGATGGAATTTTTTGTTTCACACTTCATGTAAGAAATTTTACGATGCGAGAAATACAGAAACGAGCTACAGAACACCCCTGATTATGTATTAATTTAAAAATACATATCACATATTTATGAATTATTTGTTTGCTCGTTTTAGATCAATAATTGAAGCACAGCCGCGAATAACGTTTTAAGTTACAAAATAATTATTTTTCAGGAGAGCAAAAAAAAAAAACGTTTTTAACAGGCAATATTATTAATTTTATTTTTTTTTTAGATTATTAAAAATAATGACAATACAAATTTTTATGCAAAATATCAACAAATTTAAAATTTAAATAACATGCAAATTTACAGTTTATGAGTTTTTTTTAGTGGAAAAACGTTTCATATCCCCAATCACCACGTCATTTAAAACGTTCTTACACTACGCAAAGCGTCATGACTGTTGGCTTTTAAAACGTTATTCCACGTTTCAAAACCATTTACTTTGTGTCATTTGTAAGTAACTTACAACGTTCTTCCAATGGCCGACTCTTTGTATGCCATTTTTAAGGGCTTTAAGGTGCATAATTTTGGTTGATTTGAGGTTTAAACAGTGAACGGGAGTAATGTTAACGGTTATCTGCAAAAAAACAGTTTTTGCCAAAAGTGGCTTTTACAACGTTTTTCGCGGCTGTGCTTCAATCGTTATTCTTGTTTTTTTTTACTAATAAACTCCAAATAATGAATAACTTATGCATTTTTGATTATTGAAATTACCTTATTTATAAAAAAAAACCTTATTAATCGGTAAACCGATCAAAAACAAAACTAATTATTCGAGCGATTGACCGATTAAAGCAAAAGCCCGATTAAATGAATACCCTTATTCCTTATGATTCCATAGCTGCCTGGTAGTCAGTGTGACCATGTTAGCTTTTTTCGAGCTAAATTTAGCTTTATTTTTTCTTTTTTAGTTTGAGATATTTCATTAAACTTTAAGCATTTTTTTCAGCTTTTTTCAACGATGCATTTAGCTTTTCCTAGCCTTTTCTTAATTTCAATTTCGTGTTTATTTATGTATTAAAATAAATAAAACAGTTTTTGAATAAACTTATGTGTGATTTTGTTAAAAGGGTAATAGTCTGGCAGCGCAGAAGAAATCGCTGTTGCAGATTTGATTTACATACATAAAAGTGCTGCGAGGGAAAGAAAACAAAAGTTACGCTATTTTCCAAAAAAATTAAGCATTTTTGTCAAAAGTTACACTTCGAAAAATTTCTTGAAAAGTTAATTTATGTGGTTTATAAGAACAAACAACATACATATTTCTATTCCATATTTCAGTGATAATAGCAAGACCACAAATCAATTATTGAACAAAAGCAAAGCTTAGATTAAGTTTTATGCCTACTTTTCGTTTATAGTCACTACAGTTTTTAGCCACTTTAGCGATATATTACAATTTATCTGTTTTTTCTGCCGTTATAAGTAAATTTAATATAAAGGATTTACGTGATAGTCCTTTTAGCGATGAAAGCATATTTGCCACATACTTTTTTCATCTATAAGCAGGCATCAATAGCAAAAGTAAATCGAATTATGGGCGTTATAGTTACATTAGCAAAACGTTCTACGTTCTTTTTAATTTTCGAATACTCAAACCATTAAAAGAACTAAAGATTAATGTGGTGTTTATAGAACACGATCGCCTTACTTGTCCGTTCAACTTACATTCAAAACAAAAACAAATTTCGAAATTTGTTTTTGTTTTAAATGTAAGTTGAACGGACGAGTAAGGCGCTCGTGTTCTATAAACTACACATTAATCGTTTATTTTTTTTTATCATGAAAAAAATATCTTGTTTTGCCTTCTAATGAGTGTTGTTGTCGTTGTCGAAATATAGTCGTTTTAAAAGTTGGTATTTTGATTGACGACATATGTACGGCGAACATTTGACTTATGTGTTTTACATTGTCGTTGTCGTGATTGCGACTTTTAAAAGTCTGCGACTTCGAACACGACAACGACTTTCGTCAACTATTTTTTGAAAATTTCTGCTAGTAAAAATTTTACTAGTTAAGTTATGTTCATACCTATTAAATATTTGGCGTCCCTTGTTTTTGCAAAACGTTAAGCTAGATCAAACATCATTATACATTTTCTTAATTACATTATACAATTATCTTCACGCAAAGAAAAAACATGGTTGTGGTAAACATATTCTAAGAGCAACATATTATGATAAGATTCATGATTGTAGCCACCATATTAAGATTATTATTGAATCATATTATTGCTAAATATATTCGTAATATTACATCATAATATTTTTCCCTTAATCATATTATTATCATGTTAATCATAATAAATTTAGAGGCAATCATATTATGATACAGCTCCTTTGATAACTGTCATAACAATACAAAATAAATTAAAATTTTTATGTACCGATTTTATATTTTGTGACTTCTTACAATTTTTCTTGATGTAAATAAAATAGCGGAGTTCAATATTTGTTGTTGGATTTTACTACGATATTTTGCACTATTAATTACACTACGTGCCAAAATTTCAACAAAGTCGTGACCAAATGAATCTGATAGCTAATCTTTACGTAAAATTTTCCGCTAAATCCGAAATATTTCCGAGATATTCTAAAATAATCGTTATTTGTGTTTTTAAAAATGATGATGTGACTGAAATGCAAATATCTTCAATAATTTTAAACGGATTATATATTTCTTTCTGTTTAGTGAAAGGTTATAAAATTTCTAAAAATTTTACATATAGATTAGGTGTTTAATTCATTTGGTCAAAAAACTGTCACGTAGTGTTATTAATTATTTTAATTTAATTTCTTTATATTTATTATTTTTTATGGTAATTTATCTTGTTTAACCGCTCACATTAAAACAAACGACACAACTGATTCAAAATAATTTTACAAATGGCGCTAGCATAATATTATTAGAGTAAAAATAGTTTGATTGCATCTTAAATATAATATGATAAATGTATAGAAAGTTATCATGTTATGGCTATTAAATATCATGATATGGTTGTGGGTAATATAATATGTTTTGAAAGTTATCATAATTTAGTTGTTTGAAAAATAAATATTTTTCGGTCAACAATACTCATATGTATGTTTAATTGCGATAAACATTGATATGTTTACAGTAACTATAATATTGCTGATATTAAATAAAAACAAGTTAGAGTGCTATATTCGGCTGTGCCGAATCTTTGATACCCTCCACCGACAGTTCGAATGTTTAAGAGTAATGTCTGTATGATGTTATTATTATCTTAAACTGTGACGATTTGTTATTAATTATGGTTTTAGGCGCCTAAACTGTTTTCCGGTAGTAGGGTTTATATGGGGCCTAGGGTAAATTATGGACCGATCATCACGAAATTTCACAGCGTCATTTCTAGTCCTTTAAAACTGTGACGTACCGATTTCTGTTATGCTAGCATTATTAATTATGGTTTTAGGTGTACTAAACTGTTTTCCGGGAGTAGGGTTTCTGTGGGGCCTAAGGTAAATTATGGACCGATCGTCACGAAATTTCACAGTGTTATTTCTAGTCCTAAAAAACTGCGGCGTTCCAAATTTTGTTACGCTAGCGGTTTTTTTTACGGTTTTAGGGGTACTAAACTGTTTTCCGGAAGTATTGTTTATATGGGGCTTAGGGTAAATTATGGACGGATCTTCACGAAATTTAACAGCGTGCTTTCCAGTCAAATAAAACAAATTTTTGCAAAATCTTATCTCATTCCGTGCCTTGTTTCAGCATTTATGTTATTTTTTGTAACAATGTTATCACTTTTTATAGGTGGTGGTTCCACATTTTGATTCATAGCTCTGGTCCTACTGAACCGATTTCAATCCCAAACTGCTTAGGATAACTACAAGCAGTTTGGCACCAAGTTCGTTCATTTCTTTTGAGCTGTTCGAAAGTGAGCGTGTTTTCAACAGACGGACAGACAGACGGACATGGCTAAATCGACTTAGAATTACTCAAGGACAACTAATTGTGGTGGAGGGTGTAATAACAATTATTTGTGTACGACAACAATATATTGTTACAATAAACATAGTGTTGTTGCCGTAACCATGCCCAACCATATTTTTTCTCTGCGTGTTCTTACAAATAAAGTTAAACAAATCCATAGAAATTGTTAAAAATAAAGCTAAAGTTCGATCAATTTACTGGTCAAGCAATACTTAATCTATGAAATATATCGAAATAATTAAAAGTTACTACGAGAAGCTATAAAAAAATTTAGCTTTATTTTTTGGCTTTAAATTTCCTTCTTTAGCTTTTTTTTAGCTCTATTTTAAACATGATTTAGCTTTATATTTTTAAAAAATCTGGTCACACTGCGCGTGAGTCACGCATGAGGCACGCGTGATCGTGATTTTATTTATATGTTATAATGATTTAAAAAATGGCGTGCGAGATATTAAAAACTTAATTCTCCGCACACACGAACTAACATTCTTGGGCTTGTTAAAAAAAATAAATTTTTACGTAATTTAGCAGAAGAGCGCGTGAAAAATATCAGAGTTATGAATTAATTAATTCTTTGTATGGGGGTATACGTCTTCCCACTGCTCTACTTATGTTGGAGCATGCAGTTTGTGCTAAGAGCTACACACATCAAACTTAGTGTGCCTCACTTTTGTAGTTGAGGAGATATGAATTGATCTGCAGCAAGGGCTTTTGGCCTATTTGGCTATCAGGGGATAGGATTAAACTTGGCGCGTAATTAAAATATCACATAGAACCTGTACCGTGGGATTACGGATTATTTTTACCTTCAATATTCTTTTGTTCAATGGAAATGTTTTAAAAATTACTTTTACGTAAAACTGAACCTTTTAAGTCTAGTAATTCAAATGAATAAGTACAAAAACTATAAACCTTAAAAAAATACCGACTATACGACTTTAAATGGAGAGGAAAAACGACTTTTTTAAACAATTTTAGTTTACTTCCGCTTAAAGATGTCCAAAATATCACGTAATTCTGTTTGTGAACCACCACCGCACAGGAAATCGCAAAACATAGAAAAGCGGTTGCTCGGTCAAGAAGCTCGTGTTCAAGCCCTCTATGGAGACCCAAAAAAGAAGGCATAATAAGGATCAACGGAAAAAGTAGAATTTGCGAAAAAGTTCCTTCTGAGAGTGTTGATTGATGGACATTTGTTCGGAACGGTGGAATAGTCCTGGGATGGTATGAAAACCATCCGTTCTGTATGTTAACGTATGATTTTAAAATATTAAAGAACATTTATTGAGACTCGATGTGTACCTTATCTGTTTTACATTCATTCTGCACATTCTCGATTCGGCATAGTCGAGTTTTCAATTGCATCTTTTACGACTGAATAAAGTTTGATGCAAAAAATCTAGATTTTATGTGATAAGCAAAGTAACTTGTTTTTTTTTTTTTATTCAATACTGTCTAAATTTATAAAATTATAGGTGGATAAATATTTTTTAATGTTTGTATGTACTCGTATAAGCTTGTAAATACGAAATAGTTTGATTACCATATCAAGTGTTCTTGCAGATATTTTGCAAGTTTCTCTACTTTTGAGTTGCACTAAAGAATTCTTGTCTGTTTGTTCTGACTGATACTTATTTAGCATATTTAACATATTCAGGATATAAAATTCAACTCACTCGTTAATAGTGACTTGCTGGCTGTGAGAATGCTTATGAAGAAGTGCATCATGCATGCATGCCTTTTATTTCAAGCACACATGAATAATAAATTTTATTTAAATCGCATCATACTCGTATCGTCTAGTCCGATGGGAAAATGTCTTGTATGATATTGAAGTTTTCTTTGCCTTTTATACTAATTTGCATTATATGTAAGTATAGGACGATATTACAAAAATAACCAAAAAGGAATATCATTAAATCGTGTCTTTAGATATTTATACATGCCAAAGAGAGATGGCAAACCTCTAAAAATTTTGCAAGATAATTTCAATGACATTGGAGAATGTAAATATTTGCAGATTACTTAACAAATTAAAATTGACAAGAAATGTGAAATTCTAAAATGTACAAGAAATCAATGAATTCATTCCTTCCACAACGCATTTATGCGCATAGTTTTCATAATCGATTGAATTTCTTAAAGAATTGGTTAACGATTCGAATTTATTGTGGTACCTCTGTGCTCTTTTATATTCGACCTATCATTATTTTGACTTTATTCTTTACGCTCTAAACTCACAAATTAGTGGATTAAAAAAAAAACAATTGCAATTTTTTGAGTTTTAACAGTTTGGCTTAACTTTTAAAGGGTAAAATTGTTTAAAAATATAAATTGATTTTTAGGAATTTTGGTTTATAATTTATAATTTTTCTGGCTTTACGTTTCTTAACAGTTGTCTAATTCACATCCAAAAATCTAACAATATGCAAGGTGTGCAGAAAATTTTATATATCTTTACATCAAAAAAGCTTGAAAAATTTCTCAACTTTAATGAGAACGGCAAGAGATTTTTCATGTCAAAACTTTTCGTTTTCATATAGTTCATGTTTATGTTTATGCGTATGTTTGGAAGCAAATTTAAAATGAATTTTTATCCCTTTTGTCCTAAGGATTTATATTGTGCATATCTGCCTTTAAAACAATATTTATTTTATTCAATTGGTGGACGATAAGATATCTAAATTCCAATATTGTCCCGTATTTAAATATAATTTTAATAATTTGTTAAATAAACCTCTCATAAAACTGAATTATTTTTTATGAATAAGGGGGTACAAGTTTATTCAAAAACGACTTATATATAAATTATTTATATAATAAAATTTACTAAATACGTATTTATATACGAAGTCAAAACTGGGCATAAAAGAGCGATTATCGATAAATGAGATAAGGTCGAGTTGTAATTGGGGTTTTAAACATTTGCGATTAAATGGAAACCCTAGTAAAGATATTAGGAGTATTAGGCCAGGTTTTTGAGATCTTAGTTAAACTAGGTTTAGTTAATCTGAAAACAGCATGGTTTTGCTTTGTATGCTGGTCTTCAATGAAATAATATAAAAAAAAACACATTTCGCCGGAAAAATCCGAGTTTCAAACTATGTTAAACTAAGTATAAACTTAATCCACATCTCCAAAATCCAGCCGTAAAGTTTAAGTTTTTCCTATTGATTTCATAGACCCCTTAGAAATTAACAGCCGTATTCATAATGAAAATTTGGCATGAAGTTAGCACAAAGCTTATTTATAATACACTTACTAAACTCTGGCAAACGATTTGCTAAATTCTTGTTAACGAGCTGCCAAACGTTTGCAACTTGTGAAAAACAGCTGTTTAATGTTTAACAATTTGGTTGATTTTATTTAAATTACTGTTTTATTTTATTTGTCTATCTTTTTTTATTTAATTTTAATTTTAAAAGCTTTTTAAAATTGTTATACATACATATATGGAGAAAAAAACAAAAAAAAAAAAATTGCAAAAAAAATAACAAAACCAGCGATGATTAATGAAAACGAGTTGCATTTTTGAGTAATGTTATGTAGCACCATTAAAATTCAGAGTTGATTTATTATAAGTTAGCAGATGAACAAAAGTTTGTTATGAATAAACTCTGTGCTTACAAGCTGCTAGGCTTAGTCGGCATTCTAGTTAGCAGCTCGTTGTACGTAGTGTTTAAACTGTGGCTCACTTTTTGTTATGAATACGGCCATAAATCATTTGGGAAGATCTAGCTAATATTTGCAAGAAAATGGAAAATATATTAAAAAAAATACAGTGTTTAAAAATTGTATACCCTACACTACTGATTGATTGATGTGTTTTACAAATAGAATTTTTGGTTCTAGACCTTCCATTTTTTATGGAGGTTGAACTTTTGTCCACTGCAACTCTGTCATATTTTAGTAATTTTCACTAAAAAAAAGAAATACATAATCCGTTTAAAATTTTTGAAGATATTTGCATTCAAGTCACATCATCTTTTTTAAAAACACAAATAACGGTTATTTTGGAATATCTCAAAAATTATCTTTTTGTCCACTTTCGTCTACATTTTACTTGTAAAACTTGAAGTACAAATGTAAACATAAAGAGCTTGTGCCATAGCTATGTTTAGAACAATTGTGATTTTTTAGTTGAACTGTCGATTTTTAATTTGAAATTTTGTTAGGCTTGAGTTTATCAAATATAATTTTCATTTAATTATTTCATCCCTATGTACTGTGTCTATTCTATAGATAGAAGTCTGGAGTCTGTTAAACTCAGGGGCGTTTGGTAAGCGCTTAGTTTGTTTCCCAAGTAGATAAGATCCACATTAAAGTAGGCCGAATCGTACATGCAAAGAAAAAAATTGTTTGATACAATCACAATCGCAAACTGTCATTAATGTTTGTGGCTATGGTCATGACTTAAGTAACAATATATGTTCAGACATAATATTTATAGCTAATTATTGTATCAATCATATTATTAGGTTTAGAAAAAAACCAAATGATCTTTCAAACCATGTTTCTATATTTCTCAACACCATGCAAAATGTTTATTTCATCATATTATATGATTCTCACAATAAAACCAATTTTCCGTGCACTTCATAATTGTAAAAATAAAATCAAACACAAACTTGAATCTTATTTCTATTATGAAATCTATATTATGAAAGCAAACATTTCGGATAATTTAATGTGTTTATTTAGATCAAAGTAACTTTTAAGGTGTAAAACACCATATAATTTATTATAGTGAATTTAAAAATGTCAAGGACAAAAAATATTTTTTCAAGTTATATTAGGACTATAATGAACTTAGTAGGGCAAACATATTAGACAAATATGAATTAAAATGGTCGTAGTGACCACTCAGTAATCATAATATTTTTTTCTCCGCGTGTAGAGATCCACGTAAATCTTTTTCACATCTCCCTGCAAATTATATTGGACTACTTGATCCATTTGGATCTAATGGACTACTCCGTGGACTGGCCCAATGTAATGCAAGCATGGACCTTGTCATTGTTAAAAAGAGTTTGTAGTGAAACGACATGTCTTCATTTTTTAACGACATGTTTTCGTTTTTAAACGATTTCAAAGCTAATTCTCTGGAGTATACCATGGAGTAGTTTTAAAACTTAGTAGTCCAAAGGTGGGCTATATGGTCCTGCCCTAGAACATCGTAATGTTTAATACATTTTACATGCGTGTATGGACTTGTCGCATAATTTGCAGGGCTGCTACTTACAACTACTTCTGTAATTGTGTGTCAGTTAATTACTTGTAGTTTAATAAAAAAAACTCTTTGTATTGAATGTAAATATTGGCATTCGATATTCGTTGGTTAATGAATTTGTGGTATCTTTTTTATTTCGTGTTTTTTTTTTCTTGTCAACTGAACAGTGTTTATTAAAACGCATTATTTTGTTAAATTAACAGACATTTTATTAATTCTTATTGTAAAGTTTTTTGCTTTAATTATAAATTACAAGATATAAATGCGTTAGACAATTTTATAGTTTGTGTATACAAAAATGACATTTATTACCTTAAAAAGAAGAATACAAATTTACATGGCTTAAAATCGTATTTAAAAATTCAATCAATGACATTGTAAATAATGAATTTACATATTAATATTTTCTAATCAATAGAAATAAATTACACTTGGAAATGAACTCAGATTTAACCATTAATGTCACCAAAAACAACCATAAAATTAATTTATCGGATAGCGGACAGGTGTTTATATAGTATACAAAATCACAAACATAACTACTTACGAGTATATACATTAGTATGTATGTATGTAGAAATATTAGAAACATATTCGTACATACGCGTTTTTGTTGTTATGTACCCCCATTAAAAAACATAATTCGGAAGTAACCTGTCATATTTCATTTGGAACGTGGTGTGCATTCATTATTTCATTTAGTCGTAAAATTTATTTCTACAAATAAATAATTTTATAAATCCGTATTCACGGATTTTTTTTAGTAAATTCTATATCTTTTTCCACGGAATATGAAGTTTGACTTTGCAAGATGTGTGATAAAAGTAAAGGTTGTGTGTTTAATTGAAAATAAAAAACCAAAATAAAAAATATGAAAATAAACAAAGCTTTATAAATCATTTATTTTTTATTTTTATGGTTTTCTTAAGTTAAAGCATTCAATAAACTTTTAATGAACAACTTCCTTCGTTTTATTGACATTGAACAGAGGAAAACCAACCAGCTGTCATTTTAAAAGAGAGTCGCTTCTTCGTACACGTAACAGTTTAAACAAGGAATTGCATGAAGATTTTTCTATGTTTTTTCATTTCCGAGCATACTTTTTTTTTAAATTTATATTTTTAGATAAAATATAAAAAATAAAAGTTTCCTTGACTTGATATGAGACTATTTTAAAGGAATTCAGTTTATGTTGCAATTAATAGAATCAATCACAATAGTTGAAAAACTTTTTGTAACAAAAATTTAATTTTTGGCCAACTCGGAGCTGTAATTTGTATTGAATAGATTTCTGAGAAATGATTGTAATCACACACCTCCCGACTTTTGAAATCTTTAACAATTTTAATTATCTTTTTGGTATTTCATATTGATGTTTGCTTAAAGCGAATAAAAAAAACTTTTGTTTTTAACTGCAAAAAGTTCTATATGTAACTTGCATGTTAAGAAATGCACAAACCTCTAAACACGCATCTTTGCGTAAAGCCGCAAAGCCGGTTGCATCCATATCCGGACTAGTTACAATGGTTACATCAGGGTTGTTCATGCCTATAAATGGCTTAATTATGAAAATAGTGGCTTAAAAACTGGCTACAAAAACTCATCGATCTGGATTAATTTAAAAGTGATAATATTAATCTTTTCAAATAAAACTGATTGCGCCGTGCAAGAAATTGACACTTTTTTTGAGACAAGCTGGGCACTTGGCGTTTTAACCTAATTCGGATACGCTGAATCCAGTGGTGTGTTTTTTTTTATGTTAGCTCTGGTTTTCGAGATATACCGTTATTTCGAAAATAGAGAAAGTTGCACAATATACGTTCGCGTAACTCAAAAACGGTTTAGCTTATTGAAAAAACCGAAATTCCTCAATAAAATTTCCTTTAAGAAAAGTAAAATACGCAGTCGTTTTAGAAACATAATTTTTTTTGGTAAAAAAAAAAAAATTATTTGTCAGCCACATTTTAAAATTTTTGGTTTTTAAAAATTTATTCCTCTAATTTTTTGCAGACATATAAAAAACCAAGCTTCAAACAAAACAAGCCATAAATGATTTTCTCGGGAAAATGTTAAGGACAACAAATTAATTGAGGTCGGTCATACATTATATCCCACTAGGGGCGACTTCTGGGCATTTATGGGACTTTTTCTTCAATATATTTCTAGTCTGCATTGAACATTTTGTGTAGGAGCACCATTAGCGAATGGAGATAGCGGGTAGGTATGTTGGAAATAAATGATAGAGATGAAAAATAAAGTGGGGTTGGTCATACATTTGACTAATCTAGGGGCATCCAAAGCGCAGCAGGGGCCAAATTGAAGAATTTCATTAAACGGCCATATTTGTATGAGAGCCCCTTTAGGGGTGTAGATATATGGCAAGTATGATTTTAGAAAATGATAAAAACAAAACACTAATGGAGGTCGGTCATACATTTTATCAACCTAGGCGCAATTTCTTGGCAGTTATGGGGCTTTTTCTTCAATATATTTATAATCTTAAGGAATGGAGATAGCGGGTAGGTATGTTAGAAATAAATGATTGAGATGAAAAATAAAGTGGGGTTGGTCATACATTTGACCCATCTAGGGGCATCCTAGGCACTGCAGGGGACAAATTTTAGAATTTTAATAAACCGCCATATTTGCACGGTTGCAATTCTTAAATTTGGTTGCTGCAGCGCCTAGAAATTTTAATCGATTTAGATTTCCAGAGCATGGAAGAGATAGTTTTTTTTAAATTTAAAGAAATGTTGCTTAATGAAAATAGCTAATAGCTAAATTTATTTTTTTAATGACTAAACAAGATGAAACCCTTACAAGCAATATGGCTAAATTAGCAACACTGGTTTGAGCTAAGAATATTATTTGGATGTTTGAAAATGTTAATTCTTGCGAACAATATGTGAAGAGCAACTTTTGTATAATATAATGATATGCTTTTTGCAACCTGTTCGTTTAGATGTAACATATTCCGTTACTTTGCTTAATATATTCATACACACTCATAAATACTACTATGTGCTGTTACAATTGGGGTATTCACAAGGTGTGCTATCATGTTATATTGTCATAATGTTTTAACATTTAATAATGGTTCAAAACTATTGTTTTTGCTTTGTAAAGTAAAAGTGTCTTAAATGCATAGAACTTGCATGCTATGTTTATTGTGCAATCGCAATTATTTAGAAGAGACCTGCGCTGAGCGGCTGAGCCGAGCCGCATTAGTTTTGGTAGCCGAATTAATAAATATTTTGATGTTAGGTAAATATGCTTTATATTTGTTTTAAATCAGCTGACTTAAATTCAAAATAGCATTTTCATGTTATTATTTTAGGACTTATGACACCTTGTGAATCCCCCAAATATATATAATATATATGAGAAAAATCTCAAGAGTATCTGAAAGCTACAAAATGATAATCATTTCATTAAAAATAAAAAGTTTTAAGCCCCTCCGATTTCTAATCCAATGTAGGTGATATTGTGACATCATATCCATATTTTGTATGCAATATATGTATTCTATAGTTAAAAATTAAGCCGACATAAGCGGTTTAATTTTTATATAGCTTTCTAGTTTCTCGTCATCGCGCCAAGAACCTTAAAAGGACATTTGAATGGGGGTTATTTGTAACAATGTACCGATATTTGTATATATTGGACGGATTTTTCCCAATTTCACTGCCTCTTACTTATTTTATTTTGGAATTTCCGTACGAATATGTCGTCTGACAAATGTCTAATTTGGGGCCTGTTTAAACAAATTCTAACAGCATTCGCTCACCCTTCTTTTGTTTTGAATTGGACGTAAAATCTTGTTTAATGTGCACCTGTCGCTCATGTCACACAAGCTTTAAGCAAAAAAATCGCAACAGAAAAAAACTTAATTAATTTTGAGAAACATTCGAGTTCATATGTTCTTTACAATATTTTAATGTTGTATTGTGCACTTGCACTTAACCCGCTAATTCGTTAGCGCCTTCATTTCTTTCGTGGACAGATTTATATGCCAAATCTTATGTTCCTAGGTTTTATCAAAAGAGTACCAAAATTTTTACTTTACATTCACTTTTATTTCAATATTATGTTTCTAAGTGTAAATCGGAAAAGTTTAAAAGAAATTTAGGTAATTCTCCCATTGAAGTATCAAAAATTTTCATATTGTTGTGGGAACCCATAATTTAAAATATTATATTCCAATGAATGGAGAAAAATGTTTTATAGAAAAAATTTCAAATTTATAGTTTTATTTTTTTTTTTAAATAAGTTATGAATGTGATATAATTTTTGCTTCTATGTTTTGTATTTCATATTTTAAAAGATTATTTTTTAATGAACAACGAAGATGATGATGTTGGGCTGAACTCACTCTATGGAGCAAACCATATTAATTAAAGATTTCCAAGGATCTCTATTTAGTGCAGTTCTTTTCACCTCGCTTCAGCTGTGGCCAGTTACTTCTTGTTAATTTATGACCTGCGTATGTTAGAGCTGCCTAAGTGATAGGTTAGGTTTGGTTTAATGGGCAGCCATCACTACTACGACTCATTTGGGTCCTTATGGCGGTCCGTTTGTGATACCCCTAGCCAGTGACAAGAGTCAGCCAGTATCCCCCAGACTATTCCACAGAGGTCACTGCAGCCTCGAACCACCCCGACTCCCAGACCGGGGCATTGGCAGAGCAAGTGAAACACCGTCTCCTCCTCCTCATCATAACAACTCCTATAGTAGTCATTATAATCAAAACCCATCCCAAGAGTCTCTATCACCCAGTGGCCCGTAATGACCGATATCCCTGTCCTTATTCGGTCCCTGCCTAGACCAAGTAGCCTAAGTGATGGTATTTGTCGACCTTAAAGTGTGGCCTATCCAACCATATTTCCTTCTTTTGATGTGTTCAAGAACTGCACAGAAAAATTCCCCAAAATTTTTCACCAATTAAAGCATTAATCATAAATAAAATCAAATATAATAAATCAAACTCACACAGAAAAATAAAAATTTATTTCAATTAAAAATTTGTGATATTAATGAAAAAAATAATTAAATTTGCAACAGTAAACAAGTTAAGAGTAGCAATTAAACGTTTAATTCGCTTGATTAAACCATGGAACGTTTAATATATTTGATTAAATTTTTAATTTAAACTAATTTTATTTTTGATTAATACTTTAATTGGTGAAAAATTTTTTCTGTGTAGTTTCGGAGATATGAGGTTAGCGAATTTATACGTTTTTAACCCTTAAAAATTCAAATTTCCGAATTTCTTAGTGGTTCGATTTGGACAATGGCCATACTCCGGTCAAAATTTTAACTTTTTAGCTTCAGGCGCTTCGACTGCGCGATGATCACTTAGTCAGTCAGTCCGTAACTTTACAATTTTAAATATACAGATTAATTCAGTCGCACCCCCTTGCCAAAAATGTTTTTTATATAGTTATGGAAATCAAATTGGTCTCAAAGTGTTTCTCCTAATACCAGGTGAATTGGGCAAACCTTGTTAAAAAGTTGGGTTTTTTAAAAAGTACTTTTTTGTCAAGTGGTCACTAAAGAATTTTCTACTTAAAAAAGTAAGTGAAAAAATTACAATAGTACAGAACATTCTGTATGCTTATTAAAGTTACTCTTGATTAAGGAAATTCTAGACCAAAGTCTGTATAAACATTGTTTACCATAAGCCTAAAAATATAACATATCTTTGTTTATAACATTTACTTTATTTAGTTGTTATGACACAATTGACGTTTCGCTAGAAATATAAAAAACTTTTCATGTTCATGCATTCAAATTTTAAAATTTGGCAACAGGACTGAATAAAGTTTATTTTGTGTTTTAGGCAGCGATATGTATTGCAGTTAAATGTATGTATCTGCAAAGTGTCTAGTGTATTAGATTTTGATGTCTCACATGTACAAGTAGTTGTACAACTTGTAAAAACACAAGTTAGTAGTCATACTTGTTATTTAGTACTTCTTCTAAAGTTGTTAAATTCTTTTTAAAGTGTTTATCTATTAACATATGTACATACAAATGTATGTACAATGTACAAGCAATGTTCATACAAACATACATGTATGAATGCATGTAAGTGGTTGGTTGTAGAAGTACATGCAACAAACATAAAATTTAATGCCGGTTACTTCCTTGTTTTACCCACGCCACCATAGTGAAGGAGTATAATGCGTTTGTGCTGATGTTGGTAACACCTAAAAATATTAGACCTAGAGCTACCTTTAAGTATATCGATTGACTCAGAATCACTTTATAAATCGATCTACTAATGTACTTCCGTTCGGCCCGAACAAAGTACAGGTCGCGATTTCGAAGATAATTGTCACAAGGACCAAGTCTATTAAAAATGGTCCAAATCGTTTCACAATTACAAACTTCTTTCCAGAATAGAGTCCATAGCCATGTTGGTATAAAGACTGAATTTGGGAATAACATATTTTATTACAACCTAAATCATCTTTACAAATTTTTTCGGAATCGGTTCATATTTAACAATAGTTTCCAAACAAATACCACTTCCGAAAATAGCTTTTAATATCATAAATTCCTTGTTAAAATTGGTATTGATATAAAATTTGGCAACAATAACTTTTAAAATAGCTAGTATGTCACAGCAAAGATTTGTGCTAGTAGGTCCGAAATTGACCATAGGTTTAATACGAAAAAATTACATCTTGACGTTGATATCTAGATGATATTCGGGTTCATGCTTGCCCATGGGTTCTAAATAGGGTACACTCTCCAAAATTTTTTGCAAATTCTGTGGTGCTGGGTATCAAATGTTCGGGCTTGACCGACTTTTTTGTTGTTGTTTTTTTTATTTGTATCTTTTTGGTCTCTTCATCATCGTCATGATTTCAGGTTTTGGTTGTCTGTTGTTTTCGTTAGTTTTGTTTCGTTAATTTTAAATTTTTCGTCATAATCATTATTGATGTTAAAACCATCTTCACGAATTAAGTGGCATGGTTTGCTGCAGATGCTGGCTGTTGTTCTTGGCATTGCAGACGCTGCCCTTAAACTTGGCCTTTTACGTTGAATGCCACAACTTTTTTATGGGTTTGATTTTTTTTTTGTTCTGTATCTTCAAGTGTAATAAAGTGTTGCAGTTTTAGGTTTCATATCCAAGTACAGAACTGCTCGTGAGATACTTAAATGATGCATAGCAAATGATTTTATTAAGAAAATATTAAAATTAGGCTTTTGAATATATTAAATTCATTTAGTAAAATGTACACGCATGAAAAAAAATATGGTTGGGCATGGTTACGGCAACAACACTATGTTTAATGTAACAATATATTGTTGTCGTACACAAATAATTGATATTTTTTATTAAATATCAACAATACTATAGTTACTGTAAACATATCAATGTTTATCGCAATTATAAATTTGAGTATTGTTGATCGATAAATAATTATTTTTCTAACAACTAAATTATGATAACTTTCAAAACATATTATATTACTCACAATCATATCATGATATCTAATAACCATAACATGATAACTTTCTATACATTTATCATATTATGTTTAAAATGCAATCAAACTATTTTTACTCTAATAATATTTTGCCATTTGTTAAATAATTTTGAATCAGTTGTGTCGTTTATTTTATATGTGAGCGGCTTATTAATTAAAAGATAAATTCCTATAAAAAAAATAAGTTTAAAGAAACTAAAAAAATTAATATATTAGCGGAGTTCATTCAGTATTAGTGATTTAATAGTGCAAATGCAAAATATCGTCGTTTTTTGTAAAATCCAACAACAAATAAAAGTGATACGATATTTCTGTGGTTTTCATGGGCAACCGCGTATGTCTTAAGACAAATTTTTCAGGAGAGCCGAAAAACTATTCTAGATCAAACTATGGGCTAGGTATTGCACTTTTTAAACTTTGTTAAATAATCGGAATTGATACATCTTTTTTCAAAAATTTTAAGAAACATGTAAAGAGCGTTTTAAATTATGTAATATCTCAAAATCGAAAAGGACATACGCGGTGTCCCATGAAAACCACAGATTTTGCATTTGCTCTTTTGCAAGCCTTATATGGAACTCCGCTATTTACTTTACATAAAGAAAAATTACAAAAAGCCACAAAATAAAAAATCGATAAAAAATTTTTTATTTATTTTATATTTTTATGACAGTTTGATTGCTTCTTAATTTATTATGATTAACCTGATGATAATATGATTACTTCTTAGCTTATTATGATTAACATGACAATAATTTGATTACTTCTTAACTTAGTATGATTAACAGAATAATAATATGATTAAGGGAAAAATATTATGATGTCATATTACTAGTATATTTAGTCATAATATGATTCAATAATAATCTTAATATGGTGACTTCAATCATGAATCTTATCATAATATGTTGCTCTTAGAATATGTTTACCACAACCATGTTTTTTCTTTGCGTGTACATAGCGAAATCTTTTGCTTAAAACAAATATTTTTTTTAAATAGTAATTTTTTATTAACATACATATATAGATTTTGCCTTTAATAAGTTTGAATAATTATTTTAGTTAAGTCATGGTGGTTTTTATTGTTAACATTTTTTTTATTGTAGGCTGAATTCCAAACGTCATAAAACTTTACAGCCAACGTCGAAAATGTATCATCAAGTTAAGCGATTCAAAGTTTCCATTTTTTGTACGCATTTTCGGGATCCCGGGATTTTTCGGGTTTCGGGATTAATGTGTTTCTTTAAGATATGACTTTTTTTTATCTACTTAAAAATGATTTTTCTAGAATCTTATACTATGTATAACAAACTATCAGCTTAACCATATATATAAACGAAAAATTCGTGTATGTCAGTTTGGTATGTTGAAAATCAAAAGTTTTTGAGTTTTATTTATGTCATCATACTCGTATAATAACCAAGGATCCAAAAAATTTACCACTTTTAAGAAGTATTCTAAAAAAATTGGTCATTATTATTATGATAATGAAAATAAATACTTGTTAAACATAATTATTATTGGCTCATAACTATTATGATAGATAAATATTTATTTCTCTTACAGATAACTATTACTAAAGATTTTTATTGTTTTTATTTACGATAATAATTATTTTGAATATTTTCTTGATATTAGTTGTTTTATTTTTGCGGATTATGCATGTCGCTCGATTAATTAACCGAATTTTTGGTTTAATCGGTTAATAATCGGTTAACTTAGTTATTAATCGAATAACCGATTAATAAAATTTTTGTCATAAACTAAGTAATTTCAATAAAAAAAATTATTTTTACTTGGCGTTTTTTAGTAAAAAAAAAACAATAACATAACAAACAAAACAGTTCTTGAACTAAAATGAACAAACAAAAAAATAATTCATAAATATGTAATACATATTTTTAATTAATACATATTATGTATTAATTAAACAATAAACTGAGTGATCATAATTAAAATGATCAATTGATAAGATCTCCTTGTAAGATATTCTAAGCACATAAAATAACGTCCTGTTTAAATTTTTAACACTTCAAATTGTTTCGGTAAATTCTGTTATCAGATTGCTTGTGTTACTATCGAGAGTTTCTTCTGTTGCCAGGTCATCATCTGACTCATCCTGGCAAAGCTCAGCACCGAAAATTCTTCAAAAAAGTTTATTTCCTCCTTCAAATAATGAAAAAATCATTACATTCACCTAAATTGACAGTTTAGTGTGGTTTTTGGTCTGGTGGAATCATTGGTTCTTTCGAAATAAAGCTGGTAATTCCGTTACCCTCAATGGAGAGCGGTATAGATCGATGAAAACCAACTTTTTATGGCCGAAATTGGAAGATGTTGATCTTGACAACATTTGGTTCCAAAAAGACTGGGCTGCGTGCCACACAGCAAATGCAACAATTGAATTATTGCGAGAAAAGTTTGGAGATTCAATTATTTCAATAAATTGTGATATTAAATAGCCTCTAAGAGGCTGTTATTTAACATTATTAGACTATTTCTTGTGGGGTTATTTCAAGTTAATATTGGACGTGCCATTCATCATATACGACTTGATTTAGTGGAAAAAGTTAAATTGGGTTTATCGAATTCGTTCCTGCAGAAGCAATCGTGGAGGCCATTTGAATGATGTTTTATGAAAAACTTAATTGTATCGATTGAACTTCACATTAAATAAAAAACTTTTGAATTTCCTTAACAAAAAGTGTGTTTTTTTAAAGGAATCATATCACTCTTATTGAAAACCCCTTAATTTTTTAGAAAAAAATATTTTCTAAACACACCTTTTGTATATGAGACGAAATAAATAATTAAAAACAAACAAAAAAAAAAAAGAAAAAAAAAATTGTTATAATACTACAAAAAATGAAAAATTTTGTTAGATCGATTAATTAACTGGTTTAATCGTTAATCGAAAATATCCAATTTTAAACTAACCGATCAGTTCATCGGGTAGTGATTAATCGGTTAACCGTTTATCGTTTATATATGAATACCCTAATATATAAATACACATTAAAATTAGTTATAACTGTTATGCTATTTTTTATTCATAACTATTAAAAATAATTAGTAATATATCTATCGAATAGTAATAGTTTTGTTTGAAAAATACCCATAATAGTTATCAGCAATTTTAAAAAACAAAAATTTTAAATACTACTTTTTCTTAATAAATAAAATATAAATTTACTCGTAATAATTATTCGCAATTTTTATCGAATAAAAGTTATAACTATTAATTCCTTGATAATAACAATTGTTTCATACTCAGAACAAACTTCATTTTAACTCTGCAGGCATACGGTAACGATGGCTTGGTTAGAGCTCTCAATTTTTAAAGGTTTTATTGAGAAATATGAAACTTTGCCAGAATAATGCAATATAAAAAGTGTTATATACCATAATAGAAATTTGAAGCAAAGAGGTCATAAAAACTTTTTGAAAAATTAAAAACAAAGAAGAAACAATTGAAGTAGGAGTAAAAAATAAATACATTGCGTTGTCTTCCCTGCAAATAATATTGGACCACCTGATCCATTTAAATAAAACTCCATGGACTGGTCCGATATAATGCAAGCATGGACCATGTCATCGTTAAAAAGCGTTTGTAGTTTGACGACATGTCTTCGTTTTTTAGCGACGTGCTTTCGTTTTAAAACGACTTCAAAACTAATACTCTTGAGTATACTATGGAGTTTGTTGTTTGAAAATTTTTTTGATTTTTACAAATTTTTTTACTGATCCAATTAATATTTTTGTTTGATTTTTATTTAACCAACAAAAATGTTGACAACTATTCAAAAACATAATATACGCGTTATTGGTTTCAAGTTTTCATAATTTTGTATGAAATATTTAACGCTTTTTAATGTTGTCGTCTTTTTGCATTTTTTTATATGATCGTAATCAACACTTCTTTTTGTGAAATTGTAACGACGTGTTTTCCACCTTATGCTGGGGTAGAGCTCGCGGCTCCCAGGGTTCGTTACAAAAATTTATTTAATGACCAGAGAAATGAAACACCGGACTCGCTCTTTTCACAAAACGTTATAAACCGTACGCTTAGTTTATTTATTTCTCTTAGTTTCGTAAGTTAGTACAATAGTCGATAAATTAAATATAACTAATGACGGAACCGACAACGCACACGAGGTTAGCGATGTGACAGACACGCCGTCTGTGACAGAGAGGAACACGTAGCCAAGGGAGAAGCAGACGGCAAGCCAAGAGAATTTAGTCTACACCGCTGTTCTCTTGTCTTGCAGTTGTTTGCGGGCGGTCTACTACACGTCGAGAGAATTTAGTCTACACCGCTGTTCTCTCGAGATGCAGTATCACCCTGCTCTCTACCGCTACCTCACTATAGCCAAACGAATGGATAACAAACCAAGAGAATTTAGTCTACACCGCTGTTCTCTTGCCTTGCGATCTTTTCCGACAACAAGTTGTATTTCACGAAAGAGGTATAACCTCTCTTCGATAATAACTAGATATTATTTAGCTATAGAAGTATAACTTCTCACAGCTAAACAAGATCCCACCTGTTTGCCGGCTGCCGACTGACTCACTTCTTACTGATGCGTACTCCGCTTTTATACTGTTTGCCGGTGTACATTTACACACACATACTAATATAATTATTTTCCATGGTTGCTCATAAGTGTATGTTGTCGCATCACATTCTTTCCTACTCTTTCCTACTTGCCAACAGATGGCGGAAGCCATCGGTCCGTTAATTTCAAAATTAGTACATAAATTAATTCTTATTTAATACAAAATAATTAAAGCACGAAGATAATATAAATTATAGAATTCACTGTAGCAAGAAAATTAAGTTAAACATAATATGAATTCATTCACTCAAGGATAATATAAGCTATGCAATACGGTGTAATACAAAATATAATAATAAAATCAAATAAATATGATTCATCTTGAGCCAGGTTGTTCTGGTGTGGTGGTGTAGTCTAGGGCATGTGACTCAAAAACGAGGGCTCCGACTTTTGGTCGTCACATTGCCTCCGGTTTTCCCCAAAAACAAATATGAAAGCCCTGTCTGGCCTGGATGCGGCTGGAGTTAAGGATGTGGATGAGATCTGTGAAGATGAGATTGGTGATTTTGCAGGTGTGGGTGACACTAATGATTTCGGCGGTGAAAATGATGATGTTGGTGATTTCACCGGTAGAGATGATGAGGATGAATGGTCAATGATGAGTACTGCTACTGCAATACGGATCTTCCTCGTCACTAGGGTTTTCGTCTTTTTTCAAATCACTGCTGGATAGGCAGGTTGCAGCCTTAGCGGGTTGCGGCGCCGTCGGATGAAAACGGCGATCTTTGGCAACAACGGAAGACGGCTACGGACGGCAGCTGAGGCCTGGGATGTCGGCGACGGGTGTGGCGTCAGGCGTCGGTGGCCTGCGGCATCAACGGTCGGCAACGGGTGGCAGCGAAAGCCTGGGGATGTACGCGATGGATGCGGCGTCAGGCGGCGGCGGCAACTTTTGGCGGCGGCGGCCTGTGGCGGCAACGGTTGGCATCGAAAGCCTGGGGATGTACGCGATGGATGCGGCGTCAGGCGGCGGCGGCAACTTTTGGCGGCGGCGGCCTGTGGCGGCAACGGTTGGCATTGAAAGCCTGGGGACGTTGGCGATGGGTGCGGCGGCCTCAGATGACGAAGTGGTAGTGGATGACGATGATGTCGGTAATGACGTGGAGGATATGACGATGAAAATGATTTTGCTGCGTGTCGTTAGGGAGACGTATTTGTACTTGAACATCCGGCTGAAGATTTTACTGTTTCTAGCCATGCCGTTGGCGTAAGGGCCATGATTGGGCTGGACTATTGCCAGTTCTTATCTTCTCATATCCAGTGTTGGTTGTATACAAGTCTCGTCGCCGCAGCTTGTAGTAGCGTTGTTGCTGTAATGGGGTCCTCGTCTATTTTCTTCTTCCTATGGTGGAAATCACTTTCAGCTCTTGGGCCCACTCATGCGGTTGGGGATTATAAGGTTATCATATGCAAGCAGTGACTTCGTCTTAGAAAGCATTTAGTTGTCGAGTTTCTCGTCCTTGATGAGGAACATTGGATAATATCTTTGCGCTTGCCGAGTTTCTCGTCCCTGGGTAAGGAACATAGGAGAATTACCCGTAATGCTAATATGTTGGCATAGATGACTAACTTAATCTCGGATACGAACTCACTGCATTAGTTGTGTTTAAGGTGATGCTGGAGACACTGCTCACAAATTTGGCCCATCGCTTTCTTAACTCCTACACATTGTCGGTCTGGTCCAGTTGGAACTCCTTCAGGCAGGATAGCAATTCTTCCGTCTTAAGGGAGTACACCCATGATGTCCACAACATTTTACTGTGACGAATCAGGCTGTAGAGGAACCTGGAACTCACTATTACAGTCTTCTTTTTTTTAAATTATCGTTTAATTCTTTCCCGATTTTAAGAAAATTGTTTTTTACTACCGTTACTTTCGATCTTCTTCGCGCTACGAGATTTAGAAGTTGTTTTTTTTTTTTTTTTATTACGCGTCGATTAATTGTACACGCAGAAGGTTTGTTCGCTCCGTTATTTTTTTTCTTCTTCTTGTTACGAAATTCGAAATTGTTTTTGTCCCACGTGTGTCATAACAGTTCTCGCGGTATTTTTTCAAGTTCTTCCCGTTATTTTTTCTTCATCTTACTAACTAGTTGATTTTTTTCCACGTATTTTTCTTACATATTTTAAAAATATTTTTTTTTTTTTTAATATACCGTAAGTATGTTTTTCTTATCATATTACCGCACAGAATTAATTTTCATTTTTTTCTTCGAGTTCAGTCTATCAATTTAAATTATTTTTTCCATTCTTTTTTTTCAACTTCTTTTTCTCTTTCCCGTACAAGAGTCGAGAGTGTGGTTTCTCTGGTCTGAGACGATTAGTACAGCTTCGCTGCTAACGTCCCTGCTCGGGCGCCATTGTAACGACGTGTTTTCCACCTTATGCTGGGGTAGAGCTCGCGGCTCCCAGGGTTCGTTACAAAAATTTATTTAATGACCAGAGAAATGAAACACCGGACTCGCTCTTTTCACAAAACGTTATAAACCGTACGCTTAGTTTATTTATTTCTCTTAGTTTCGTAAGTTAGTACAATAGTCGATAAATTAAATATAACTAATGACGGAACCGACAACGCACACGAGGTTAGCGATGTGACAGACACGCCGTCTGTGACAGAGAGGAACACGTAGCCAAGGGAGAAGCAGACGGCAAGCCAAGAGAATTTAGTCTACACCGCTGTTCTCTTGTCTTGCAGTTGTTTGCGGGCGGTCTACTACACGTCGAGAGAATTTAGTCTACACCGCTGTTCTCTCGAGATGCAGTATCACCCTGCTCTCTACCGCTACCTCACTATAGCCAAACGAATGGATAACAAACCAAGAGAATTTAGTCTACACCGCTGTTCTCTTGCCTTGCGATCTTTTCCGACAACAAGTTGTATTTCACGAAAGAGGTATAACCTCTCTTCGATAATAACTAGATATTATTTAGCTATAGAAGTATAACTTCTCACAGCTAAACAAGATCCCACCTGTTTGCCGGCTGCCGACTGACTCACTTCTTACTGATGCGTACTCCGCTTTTATACTGTTTGCCGGTGTACATTTACACACACATACTAATATAATTATTTTCCATGGTTGCTCATAAGTGTATGTTGTCGCATCACATTCTTTCCTACTCTTTCCTACTTGCCAACAGATGGCGGAAGCCATCGGTCCGTTAATTTCAAAATTAGTACATAAATTAATTCTTATTTAATACAAAATAATTAAAGCACGAAGATAATATAAATTATAGAATTCACTGTAGCAAGAAAATTAAGTTAAACATAATATGAATTCATTCACTCAAGGATAATATAAGCTATGCAATACGGTGTAATACAAAATATAATAATAAAATCAAATAAATATGATTCATCTTGAGCCAGGTTGTTCTGGTGTGGTGGTGTAGTCTAGGGCATGTGACTCAAAAACGAGGGCTCCGACTTTTGGTCGTCACAAAATATAAGAACTACAACAAAAAACACATGCAGTCTATTTTTACACGCTTTAAAAAAGTACAGCAATAAGAAAAATTATAAAAAAACCTGACGAGGTTGTAATACAAACTTTGTATTAAAAAAACAACAAAAACAATAGCAGGTAAAAAAACGTTTCACTCTTTTTAAACATCAGAAATAACAACAACATTATAAAAAACAAAATAAATTTTTGGTTGGTTTCAAAGTTGGTAAAAAAAAACAAAATCCCGTATTCAATTTTTGAAACTGTTTACCGAAATACATCAAATACAAAAATTGAATGATGACGAAAAACATATCGAGTCGGTCTGCCGCCGTTTTTGGTTACAGTCTCCTTCATTAGCAAAGGAAAGGATGCAGCAACAGTGAGTGATGAAGAAAAACATTGTGTGTAGGTATAGTATACATAAGACTTCGTTCAAAAATTATTCCAACAAAAAAATGTGTCTCAAAGCCAGCCGGCCGCTCTGCTCTGCTTCATCTTCACCAACAGTGCTTGCTTGTGTGTGCGTCATTGCTTGTGCAAAAACTTTTTTGTTATATTCAGCAAAATTATTTGTTTGATATTTATATGAATTTCAGTAAACTTTTTGTTTGATTCAGTAAAATTATTTGTTTGAAGATATCGGTGTTTTTTTCAATAAACAAAATGCAAATAAATTGTTTGAATATGGGAATTTGTTTATAGGACCGATTTCAGACAAAAAATTGTTTGATCAAATATCAAATATGATTCTTACTATTTCCACCTGGCGGAAAGCATCTTTATTTTTATATGTACCCACAAGCAATAACAGCTAAAGTCAAGTTAGGAAAAATTTAACCTATAAAATGCTATAAAATGGCTTACAAAGAGCCTGCAACTGTAAGCTTAATCAAAATTCCCACATTTTTGGCAAAGGTTCTTAAGTTTAAAAATGCTCTGCTGAGCACTTGTCGAAATCGAGTTAGGATGTTATTGCTTGTGGGCACGTATATATAAAATATTGTAAGAGGTCCATATAAAAAATGTTGAAAGCTCTAGCTCAAAAAGTTTTTCAAATAGACGAAAATAAGTTTTATCTTTGTATATGAAGTGCCACGCCCACGAAAAATTATATTGCCTTTTGATCTTTCCAGACCATCGGTAACTTAGTGTCAACATTTTATGAGAATCGGCCCAGCGGCTTAGTCGCCTATATTTAATACAAAATAATTTTGGTTACTTTTTTTCGCTTTTGGTTACTTTTTGTTTTCATTTTGGTCTGTCTATATGAACAGCCTTTTCACTCGACTTGAAACGTTTTATTACGTCCAATTTTAGGTCCAAACTAATGCATTTTCTTTTTTTTGGCTCTTTTTTCTACACAACTTCTTCTTAAGAACTAACTTCTTACTTCTTAACACGCAACTATGCTTGGAATTACTTTCATAACAGAATTAAATAGGAATTCGCCTTTTTACATGCAAATAGAAAATGTCTAAACATGTGATTTAAGTAATGAATAAAGTAAAAAATCCAATCGTATGTAGCGACGCAAATCGGAATTATAAGAACGCAAAGCGGATTTAACCAATTTTAAAAAGCCACGCAAATCAAACGACTCTAATAGGAACTACGAAAGTCGGGGCTCTAGTGTATATTTATTGCAGTTTCGATGGCATTCATATAATTGTAGAATTCGAATTACTTATGCTTCTAATGAAAGGTTTGTGATGGGGGAAGAATTTGTTTGGTTTAATTTCTAATCATTTTTGTATTTCCAAAAATTGATCGTTACGTTTTGGAGTGTTCCCAATATAATTGTTAATATTTTTTGTGTTTTATTGATGCCAGAAAATCGTCATAACACTATTTATTACCTTGAGCAGTGTTACCGTCGGATATTTTAAGAAAGTACCAAAAAAAGGGGATATCTACAAAAAAAGTGGCACCAAAAATATGATTTAAAAAAATGGGCACATCTTTTTAAATTAAAATCAGTACACCACATTATGTACTTTTTTAATTGTATAATAATTATATACACTAAAAACAATTGATCGTATTACGATAGACATACATACTTACTTACAAATAAATGGCTAATTTGTTGTAAAAACTAAAATAAATATTTTGAAAATATTTCTCTCGAGAAGTAATTTTTATAAAATATTTTCTTTAATGTTTTGGTAATTCAAAAACGTTAAATTGTTTTCTGCCAAACATGTTTTTTGGAATATGACATTGTTGCAGCAAATAGAAGATATTTATGTAATGTGTTTTATATATGTATTTATTTTAGAAATTTATTTGACCATTCCACCAGACTCTTATGTTTTTTGGAATGCTTTGGCCGAATATGAGCACAGTTTTCTCCCATTACGCCACATTTATCAGATACACCAATTACTGTAATTCTGGAAGATGATTTGTACCACAATTAATTACAAAATCCATAGTTTCATAATATTATTCTACAGTCAATCTAATTACAAAAGTTGTAGGCCCAGGCCCACGATGTCGACAAGAATATTTCTTTCGTATATTTGTATTGAAAACAAAAACAAATTTTAGTTTTTTTTAAATATGCGGAAATGTTCTAGTCGACACCGTGGGCCTGACAGCTAATCCATAACCGGATAATAATAATAAATCCAATAACAAAAAAAAAAACGAAAATATCACTTTTTCAAATACTTTATATTAAACTGAAGTTAAGTACAAGTTTTTTAATTTCTTTACTAAAACATATTTGGTTTGTATCCAATTTCGTCTATTATTGCTTCAAATTTTTGTAATCAGGTTTATAGACCAAAACTATAAAACTGGATTTTGTTCTTAATTGTGGTACAAAACATCTTCCGAAATTACAATAATTGGTGTATTTGATAAATGTGACGTGATGGGAGAAAACTGCGCTCATATTCGTCTTTAGCATTTTAAAAAAATATAGGAATCTGTTGGAATGGTTAAACAAACTTTTTCAATGTCGACCTGTGTTATTTATTAATGGTCAGTTTCATAAAAATTTTTTTACAAATAATTGTTGGAAACCTCGAACACAATCTTCAAGGCTAGTATCTAACAAATTTAAAGATAAAATCATGGATTCGCAAGTATTTACTTTTAACCTATTTGTTACTTTATTTTTGATTAAAGCTAACTTAGTAAAAACATGCTCAGCAGAAGCACTACTGTGTGACAATGTAGAAATATGAGAGATCAATTTGTACAAGTTTGAATATATGTATATAATGGCACACTCAAAAATCTACTTTTCAATGTTCCAATTTCACGCAAACAATCTTCAGCATTCGAAATTTTAAAAATGTGTTCATAATTCGTGTGATTTATTTTACTCTCTAGAAGTTTAAATTCATGTTTAAATGCATCTGGGTCAGTTATAATATCTTTAAACTCTGAAACTAATTCCAAAAAGTTTATATCTTCATTAGACACTATAAATAATGGGTCTAAATACTTCAATATATTGAGCTTTTTGTTTTTTATAACAATTCTTGTTTTCAATTCGTTACACAATTTTTGGTAAAAACTTAGATTTTACTTTTAATGTCAATAACACAAATTTTAGAAAAGTTTTCGGTACGCAACAGCGAGATATCTTTACCCCCTTATTCATAATAAATGAAACAGGTTAATAGAAAGTTTATTCAACCGATTTTCAGCTTACCACGCATGACAAGAAAATAAATTTCATATAAACTTGCTTACATATACATATACCCAGTAAAAACGTCGCTTACTTTTTCAAAATGATAGCTTATTTGAGCCGTTTATTTTGAAAGTGGCATTAGTCACTTTTTCAAAAAAAATCTAGTTAATAATAAATATAATAATAAATAATAATAATAAATAATAATAATAAATACTGAGAAAAATATCATTATCATGATGTATCAAATACAAGTGAATCTTCTCGAAAGTTAGCATCCATATTTTTAAACGTGTTAAAACGCAAACCCTTAAATATCTCGACTTAAAAACCGAAATGACTTATGCCACTTTCAAAATAAACGGCTCATTTAACTCATTATTTAGTAGTTTTCTTCTATAACTACATGTATAACAACTTCTATAACTACTTTTTTCTGGATGTATTTAAGTACAAAAATAATGACTTACTTTTAAATGCGTTCGTTTTAGGACATGCCTTGTAAAATGCATTGGTTCTCTCAGTAGAATTGTAAGTAGTGTCTTCATGTTTTTCTGATTACTCAACACATTATTTTGTAAGCGAAGTTTTTACTGGGTATTAAAAAAGTTTTACTTATAGTAAAGATGGGAGTTATAATAAAACAGAAAGAAAAGAAGTATCTTTTCCTAACGTAAAAAGTATCAAAAAAGTGGCAAGAATCACAAAAAGTACCACATTTGGGTGCATTTTGTAAAAGTGGCCAAATAGTATCCAAGCTGTCGAAAAAGTGGCAAAAGTGGCACCAACGGTAACGCTGACCTTGAGTAAAAAAAATCGTCAATCGTCATTTTACAGTATTTTCTCCAAAAAAATCGTCAAAATTACGAAAAATTTTTACATCTAACAACCCTGGTCTCATCCCTCAGCATCGCATTCTTTATGCGTGCATTCGCTTGTGTTTGTAAAAGTTTGTTGTAGAAACTACAACAACAACACGAAAGTAGGCAAAAAACGATTTGCTTGTTTTGTGTAAAAACAACAAAAAAACAGGACAAGAAAAAAACTAGTGGACCCGGCGAACTTCGCCTCGCCCCAATTTTAAGCCTTCAGACAAACTTTAGATTAATAATACAACACAAATATTTTCGCACAAAAATCCATTTTCGATTTTTCTAATTTTCCGACTTTTCAGGAGGGATTTTTCAAAATTTTCTTCCGTAAAAACATTCTCCTCGAAAATACGAATAACTGACAAATTTGGCAAATATCGGCCTAGCCGTTCTTATTTTATGAATCATCATATATATTATTTCTAAAGCACTTTTTTTTGTCGGTTGCAAATATCTCCCATACCACCGCATCAAATTTAATGAATGATATCTCATTTTAAAGCTTATTTCTAACACTAATGACGAAAAAAAATTATAAATTGAAAAATTAATATTTTCATTGATAAAAATTACGGTGCGAAATAGTAGCACGGGTCATCTAGTATATATTATTTCTAAAGCACTTTTTTTTGTCGGTTGCAAATATCTCCCATACCACCGCATCAAATTTAATGAATGATATCTCATTTTAAAGCTTATTTCTAACACTAATGACGAAAAATAATTAGAAATTGAAAAATTAATATTTTCATTGATAAAAATTACGGTGCGAAATAGTCGCATGTTTGTATGTTTCTGTGTTTGTATATTTGTAAAAGGTAATCTCCAGAACTGCCGGTTCGATATTAATTTTTTTTTTTCAATAAAATGAAGAATGGAACCTCCTAACGGACATAGGCTATATAAGGTTCCACTTAAATTCTTAGGATAGGGTCCAGGGGCACTAAACCTCCTATTCTAACCTCACTCATATCCCCAAAACTAAAATAGACAGAAGAATATAATACTTATCGTTGCTCTTTAGAAAAATAAGCGGACAGGTGGTTGGTACTTTTTAAAATTCGGCCCTTTTGGGGAGTACATTTTGGTATGTACTTTTTTGTCACCCCGTCTATCTTTTGAACCAAAAAACGTTAAAATAAGCATTATATCATGTTCGAAACTTATCTAAAAAATACAAATTCGGTACGTTTTAGAAATTCAAACGTTTAAAGGGTGAAATTTTTAACTATTGTTAGTACTTTTTATACAAAGTATTATTATACATTCTTTGGCTTATACGTATAAATAGGCTCCTACTACAATATTGAAATATTTAATACTTCAATAGGGAGAAAAAAGTACCAAAAGGGGGAAATATGAAAAATATAATTTCTAAGATTTGTGGGTCTATTGTGGACCTAGAAACATAAAATGCAACATGCATTAATCCCCATAGAGTAAAGACTCTATGGGGATTAAATGTGAGAAAAAAAATACCATCAAGGGAGGAATTATGGGACAAGTATTACATGGGTACGCAAGAACAACAGAGACAATTCGTAGGACTTTTGATACTTTTTAAGTCTGGTAATTTGTGAATTTCCGTTAGTATTGGACTTAAAACATAAAATTTAACATGCAAGGTCCTGAGTGAATGAGAATCTTAAAAGGGATCTATTTGGTACTTTTTCGTTATTTAACTGGCAAGGTCCTGAGTGGATAAGAAACTGTAACAGGGCTTCTTTAACTGGTACTTTTTTCTCATTAGTATTGGACATAGAAAATAAAAATTAAACATGCAATGTCCTGAGTGAATGAGAATCTGTAAGAGGGGCTTTTTGGTATTTTTTTTGTTCTTTAACTGGTTCTTATTGAATTTCCGTAAATATTGTACTAGTAACATTAAATTAAGCATGCAATGTCCTGAATGACTAAAAATCTGTAGGTGGGGCTTTTTGGTACTTTTTTGTTCTTTAACTGGTACTTTGTTGAAATTTCGGTAATATTGGCCCAATATAACACATCAAATTAAAAAAAAAATACTTAGAATTACTGCTACTACGAAAATATCTTACCGATTTTAATGAAATTTGAATAAATAGATCAGCGTAATAGAAACACACCGGGTTTAATGTTTTTCAAAGCTAGAAATATGAAGCGACTGATGGGAATTTCGATATTGATACCCTTTAAAACTTATGTAGTCAATAAAACACACAGGCCTTATATTTCTTTATATTTAAGCAAAAATTCATTTTGGGCGGGCAAAACTGCGAGAACGGCTAGGCTAGTGTTGTATAAAACGGGCTTAGCTTGTAGCGGCGTTTATTTTTAAATATCGTTAACGAAATATTCGCAGAAACACCTACATACATATTTCATCAAATTTTTAAAAAACTTTCATCACTTGAATTGCAATTAGGTGTCAAACTATTTATTGCAAATAATGAAGCCAGTTAATAACTATCCGAAACAAACTTGGCCAAATTTTACTTGTACAAGCAAGAAAGAGTGTTTTTTTTTGGAGAAAAAATTCCAGTCAAGGTTGTTGGCTTTTTGTTTCGATTAAAGAATTAAAATTGTGTTATACATACACAAGCACATGGACATTAGGTGTGCATGTTTTATAAATTGTTTAAGGTTGGTTTAGTTTGTGTTAAAGCAACAAACAATTTCGTGCTAAACTGTTAATATTGTTTATAAATTCTTATTTATTTATTTCTTTTTTTCTTCATTTAATCGACAACAGATGGTGCGATAATGTATGTAGTACGAATATCTCTGTGTGTGTGTATATCTATGTTCATTTGTGATCGTGGGAAACATATTAAGTAGTATGAAATTCCAAACCTTTTTTGTTCAAAGTTTTGTTTCGATCTTTGAAGTTTAAAGCGAATTTTAAACTTCTCTTTTCTTTTTGTTAAGTTGGTCTTTTTTTATGTTAACTAAACCGGATAATTTATAGGTCTACACTCACACACTCACCCATATACTGATATTGCGAGTTCTTCTATATTGTACTTTGTATTTAACTTAAGTTTATTCCGTTTTCATTTTAAGCTTCCTTAATTTTCTAGTGTTGAGTAATTGCCTCAATTTGAGTGTCAATCATATCAAGATGCAAAACAAGTTGTTAAATCTCTTCTCTTACTCTTTATTGTTTTTATTTGATTTTTTTTCAGATCCAAATTTTCGCTGTATACATGTGTGTCAGGGAATGCGGGGATTAATTGATAAGGAGCTGAGCTGACATTTACTTTAATTCAATTGACTTTCAGTTCAAAGATTGTCATTTTAATGAAGGGATTAGGAAATTATGCTTTTTTATTAAGTGATAACTAGATGACCCGTGCGAATATTTCGCACCGTTAGTTGTCATTTTTGTAACATAAAATGAAAATAATTAATAGAAATTTTAGTAACTTCAATACATTTATTAAAAATCATAATATATATCATACATATTTATATACATATGTTCAAATGCTTTTTTTTTTACTTCTTTGAATACAATGTTAGAGGTAATGACATGATCATCGTTAACTTTTTGCCCGTACGAATCCTTTATCAATGAAAATATTAATTTTTCAATTTCTAATTATTTTTCGTCATTAGTGTTAGAAATAAGCTTTAAAATGAGATATCATTCATTAAATTTGATGCGGTGGTATGGGAGATATTTGCAACCGACAAAAAAAAGTGCTTTAGAAATAATATATATGATGATATTTTGTTGTCAATAAAAATTAAGTTTACTAAATGTATCGAAACTTTGGGTGATACTCATGATATTTATTCACGGTACATAATGAAATCTCTAAGTATGTATGCAGAGACCTGCGCCGTGGGATTTCATCGGCGGCGGCGGCTGACGCAAAAAAATGCTCGGCGGCGGCTCGCTCCGGCTGTGTGCCGATGTGGCTGTCAGCCGATGGGATATGTATATTAAAATTATATGTATCGTTGGTCTCATGTAGAAAGGCCCTAGCTCGATTTTTTTCGAAATTGAGTTTTTTAGTGATTTCAATACATTTCCCACAAATACACCTACCTAGTCACAAAAATTTAATACAATATGTAGCATCAAAAATATCAGTTTAACAAGCAATTGAAGAAGCCATTTTACATTATGATACATACAATTTCTATTATGTTTTTGCCTTCTCCTGTAAAGTTGCATTTATGTGAGTAAGGGCCTTTCTACATGAGACCAACGGTATGTACATTTGTGTAAACATATTTTTATGTGTTAATATTATAACAAACAATTTAAGCCATTTTTCATACTATAATTCACTACTCATGGCATTAAAATATGTTTTTGTTTAAACAAGAATCACATGTTTTCAATGACACAAATATTAATTGAATAATTTGCTATTCCAGTAGTGGAATTCTCTAACTTTTAACAACTAAAGTTAACGTTAATTTTACGACACAGTTTATTGCTTACGGTAACAATACAGCAATTCAGTAACTCTATTTTAACAACATAGCTAAAAATATCAATCAAGTGGCATCTTGGTTAATTAATTAGTATATTTAAACGAACACTGCCATCGAGTGCAAACTACTTCACGTATGGAACGACTTAAAGTACTTTCGAAACTAACAAACCCCCATTTAGGATTTGATAGTCTAGCGAAAATTGCAAAATATCGGAAATTTTGCAAAAATAGCGAATATTTTTATCATTTCAAAAAAGCCATACAATTTATTAAAAGTCGCTAAAACTATAAGGAATTGCAAAAATTCGGTAAAAAATTGTTAAATTAGCGGAAGTTCGCAAAAATTTGCAAACAGCGGCTATTTATTAAAAATCGTTAAAGCTCTAAAGAACCACAGGAAAAAATCGCTTATATCGCGAACATGGCTAAAATTCGCGAAAAATTGCAAACTTGGAAAAAATGGTAAAATTTATTTGAAATCGCTAAATTGCTTAAAAAATCAAATTGTCCGAATATATAATAATAATTCGCGGAATTATTTAATATTTCGAACAAACCATAAAATTGATTTGAAGTCACTTAAACTATAAGGAATGGCAAAAATTCGGTAAAAATTACTAAATTAGTGGAAATTCGCAAAAATTAGCTAACAGCGGCATGATTGGAAATTCTACCACTTATTTTTTGTGTAGAAAAAAAACACTATTAGTGATTTCCATAAGCTGCATCTAAAATGTAATATTTTTAATGCAAAAAAGCAATTCCAAAAAACAAATTTTTTAATATCATTTTTGCAAAATATAATTTTGCCAAAATTTTGTTTGTTTGTTTTTTTTTTTTTAAATAACTAGGAATTTAAAAATAAACAATGAAAATATTTTGCCGTTAAGATAACTTACATAAATACCTGACGTTAAGATAGAACTTAGCAGCAAACGATATTGTTAAAAAAGTTACTGAATAAAATGTACGTTAACTTTGCTGTTAAATATTTTTAACAATTTAAATTATGTTAAAATTGAATAGAGAATCGCACTACAGAGGTACAAAATTTAAAATTTTTACATATAAAATAATTATAATAAAACACACCATCTTTTTTAGAACTTCTATTTATCTTTGTTCGGCTTGAAAACTCTTAAATTCACTTTTCTTGTTAAGCATATTTTCGTAATGCACGAAATCTGAATTGAACTCGCTAATCTCGGCAACCGTATCGCTGGAATCAGTTTCATCCTCCATTACTTTTGATGTTTTAAAAAATCTGTAATTTTGTTATTCTCACACATATTTATTTAATTTTGAATTGCAGCCAAATATATATGTAGTTTTAAAAACAATCTACACTTAAGGCTGTTTAACAAAAGTGATTTGGTCAAACTTTTACAGATTTAAAACTTTTCGGCGGGAAAATACACAGAATAGTTATTACAAAAAAATAATCAACGATTGCACCAGTGTTCACTCATTTTCCTATATGTCGTTTTTTTTATTTTTTTTTTATTAAAGTTTATTTAAAACAATTATTTATGTTTATAAACTATAAATAAACAAATAGTCATAATGATGCATTATTATTATACATAGATTCGGGCTCTCGAGTACAATCCCAATAAAAAAATTTATCATTTTGCGAAGCACTAATGTTACATTTAAAAAAATAAGCGCACACTTATGCGCTACGCAATAAGACATACAGAAATGCAGTAAAGTAAGTGAAAAAACTCTCAACAACTTTTATAAAAAAAATAACATTTCAAGTGCTACGGCATTCTCTTACTACGAAGCAGGTTTGTTAGGGAGAATATTAAAAAATAACTGTATCACAACTTACAGTGTGTAAGGCTGATCGTTACATCCAACAATTTTTATACGCGCTGAATAATGCGCTCTATGTATCAAAAATGTATTGCTTCAAAGTGGGAACTCGCCATATAAAATTCATGTCTTCCGTAAGCACAATGGTAAGCGAAACGTTTATGTTTCTCCCTTACAAACCTGCTTCGTTGGAAGCTCAATTTTTTATTGGGATGTATATATAAATTTATATCATATTTTCCAATTGAATATTATTTTTTTTTATATGATTAATATTTATGTATAATTAATGTAAAGAAAAATATGTTTAATAAGATTATAATTGTTATAAGAGTCAAAAGATAAAAAAACTTTAAATTCCAAAAAAACACGAATTAACGAGGGGGCCAAAATGTATGGGACTTTTGCGAATTAAAGAGTTTTTTCCCAAGGGTCTAGCCGTTTATTTAGAATTGTTGAGGTTTTCGAATTAAGGGGGTATGAATTATCGCGGTTTGACTGTGCCACAATTGTAACAGCAACAGGAAACGCAGAGTGTTGTAACTTGCCATTTACATATTTCCAACAAAAAGTGCTAGGAATATATACATTTTGTAAAATTTACTTAGATTCCAACTAAACTGTGTTAAAAACGACTCGAGCCGATTAAACGTCGATGTAGCCGTCGCCGCACAGTGGATAATATAAGGTATATGAGTGAAAACATGTCAAACCAGCATGCCGTTCGGCATCATCACCTCCGATTTCAATGAAATTCAACACAAATGTCATACACTATAAGAGTATAATTAAACAAACAAATTTCGACCCCAGATTCTTTCGGGTTCCGAAATATGACGTCATAAATGTTGTAAAAAATTTAAAAAAATCACAAAAGTCTCCTTACAAAAAGGGATAAAACTTTAGAAATATACAAGATAATTAAGTTTTTTTTTGGTATCGTTTTAAAGGTAAAATATTGTGTTTTTTAGGAAAAGGTAATTTTTTCGGGTCTTGAGTTCAAAACTCCATATCTGGAAAAGTATATTTTTTAAAATTCTTAAATAAAATTCTTAATATATGTCAAGTATTATACCCTCTTCTACAGTTGCAGAAAATTTAAAGGTGGAGACTCGATTGGTGTCAGAGTTATAGACCAGAACGTGATCCTAAGTATGCTTTGTGTTCAAAAATCCCTTGTTGTTGTATGTTTATTACTTTTTTCAGTATATCTGGAGAACGGCAAGAGCCAAAGTTTCCTAATTAGGTACATACACGAAGGTTATCAATACACACCATTTCACAAAATGTGGGCGGGATTGGAGAAGTAGGCGTGGTACCTCCTGTAAAAAAAATATCAAAAATTGTATAAAAACCTGAATTTTTGGACTGTCATATGACCTATGGTTACGCCTTATATACCATAAGATCGAAAATCTTTAGTAGTAAATATTCTCTGAAAAACTCGGAAAAATCGGTTCGGATTCAGGTATTTTTCAAAAAAAAATGTATATTTTGGTCATAACTTTTTTGTATCTGAACCGATTTTTCCGAGTTATTCAGAGAATATTTTCTAAAAACGAAAGTTATTTTGTCAACAGAATTATTCCAAAATAGCAACAGAACACACTACTTTCGACTTTAAAGATTTGGGGAGATTAAATTTTACCATATTCAAGGGCGTATTTTTTTTGAAGATTGTTTTACATTGTTGGGAAGGGTATCTTGTCCAGATTTTATTTTTGTTATGAGTTTTGTATATATTGTTAGCAGATTTGAAATATTTATATTCATTTTAAGTAAATAATGTTTTTTGACTTACCTACTCAACTTTGACTAGGACTTTAACTGTTATCGCCGTTTGCCGCCGATCTAGTTTTCACTTAAAATTAAAGTTTAACTTATAATCTAAAAGATATATAAAAACAAGATGCCTTTAAATTAAAGCAAAAATTAAATTTAGCTTTTTTATCTTGGCAGTTTTGCGTTTCTTATTAAACTAGAAAATAATTAACGTGATTTGTCAAACAAATTCTTCTTTCTAATAATCGACTTAAATGATTTGGTTATTCACAAAAAACAACGGATGTAAAAATGAATGATGATAAGTGCTTAGCGCGCCTGAATTGAAAGTGGTAAGAATCTGTTAAGTGTTACTAAGTTTTTATAAAGAAGGTAACAGTTTCCAGAAGAATACATACAACTTATATTAAAAAAATTTTAAAAATCGGTGAAGTACTTTTCGCTTATAGTCACATCCTTTAGTTGCAAACAAAACGTGGACTATATCGCTAATATAGACTAGCAAATCGTTAGCCAGAGTTTGGTAGTGTATTATGAATTAACTCTGTGCTAACTTAATGCCAAATTTTCATTATGAATACGGCTGATATTTTATAATTTGTTATCTAAAACTGCATTTTTTGGTTTTAAGATTTTCATTTTAATATTTTTAATTGTTGATTCTTTACAAAATAATGCTAATGCCTCTTCATAACTGATACCAAAGGCAAAAACTAAGTAAAGAGTTGATGACAAAAATTAAACGATTTAATTCTTCTTTTTTTTGGATGAATTGTGGTTTCGAAAATTAAAAAGAACTTAGTAAATATTGCTAATGTGACTATAACTCCATTAATTTGCTTTACTTTTCCCTTTGATGACTGCTGATGGATGGCGTATATAGCAAATGTGCTTATATCGCTAAATGGACTATAACGTTAATACTTCATATTAAATTAATTTAAAGCGGCAAAATAAACAGATCAAATGGACCATATCGCTAATGTGACTATAAGCAGTAGTGTCTATAAACAAAAAGTACTGTAATACTAAAGTTTGAAACTGGTTTGCAGAAGGCGAACAGAACTGTTAAAGTGTTTCTTGATTGAAAAGCATCAAACAACGTTGAAATCAAAAAAAAAAAAAAAAAAAAAAAAATGTAAAAATACTTCCCTTTGTAAAGATAATGGATTATATCATTTTCATGATGAGTATACCCAAGGACTGCAGTCAATTGGTGAAGTAGATGAAGCAAAATTTATTGAGCTATTGAGGCTTTTTTTAAAGCCAAAGAATTAAGTTCTAAAAACTCTGGAATAGTCTGAAATTACTCAAGCAGTTGATGAATTGAAAAATTTTAATTAAATTAAGAATTTTATTAAACCGCCATATACATTTTTCGTCTTTTGGTAAGATTTGTGCACAAAACTTACCATAATTACAAAGAAAAAAACATATAGGAAACTTGATACAGCGAAACTTAACGAACCATCTACTCGCACAAATGTAAAAGAATGTATTAATAGAGAGTTAAATAATGTTAACAGAGAAGATGTTGAAAATATATGGATTTCTGTTAAAAATACTCTAAAATCAATAGCAGACAATTCTCTTGGAAACAACAAAAGACCGGAAAGAAAAGAATGGATGACAAAAGAAATTTTGAAACTAATGGAAGAACGTCGCAAATATAAAAATTCAAATTATGAGATGTACTATGAATTAAATAGAGAGGTTCAAACGGCGATACGCATTGCAAAAAACTCACACCTTAATAGTCAATGTCAGGAGAAAGAAAGGCTCCGTGCAATAACTCCCAGGTGCAATAAGTCCCAAGAAAAAAATGAAATTAGACCCAAAAATTTTTCATACAAATGTGGGAGTAATTTCATTATGAAATAGCTCCCAGCCCTCTCGGTTTTATTTCATTTTTTTGGAAGTTATTTCACTTTTCGCCTGGGAGTTATTTCATAATGAAATAAAATCCAAATTTCATTTTATTTTGGTTTTCGGTGTTATTTCATTTGCTGTGGGAGTTATTTCATTTTTTGTGGGAGTTTTTTCATTTTCAATTATTTGCAATTTCTTAAAATTGTTTAAAATTTTAAACGGTATTAATAACGGGATATTTCAAACTATTTGAATACAATGACATACGTTTATCAAAGAAGAAAATTTTGCTAATTGCAATTGCAGTGTCTTATGGTTACCGGCTATGCAGTGAAGCTTTAGTTAGCGAAGCCGGTGTTTGTTATACCATAGAGGAGAAAATCCTTGCGCGCGGCCGAAGGCCGGCTATGCAGAGAAGCTTTAGTTAGCGAAGCCGGTGTTTGTTATACCATAGAGTATAAAATCCTTGCGCCCGGCCGAAGGCCGGCTATGCACAGAAGCTTTAGTTAGCGAAGCCGGTGTTTGCTTTAGTTAGCGAAGCCGATGTTTGTTATACCATAGAGGAGGTAATCCTTGTACCTGGCGTGCTTAAACTGCAGGCAGTTGCCATTGCAGGAGGTCAGGATATAATAAAATGACCCATTTGTTGTCAAAATTTCGAGGACTCAATGTTAGTTTTTTGGTAACCTAATATGTAAATATTCAAGTAAAACGAAAACATATATAATAAATTTAATTTTTTTGGGGTCTTATTTCATTTCTTTTCGATGGACTGTTTTTGGAAGTTATTTCATTAATGTCTTTAGGAGTTATTTCAAAATGTTGGGGTTTGTTTCATTTAAGACTTGGTAATTATTTAATTTTTTTTTGGGATTTATTTCTTTTTTCTAGTTTGGGACTTATTTCATTTATTTTGGGATTTAATTCATTGGGAGTTATTGCACTGGGACTTATTGCACCTGGGAGTTATTGCACGGAGCCGATAGAAAGACGACAATAATTACATGACGATTTTAATCTTCATAAAAAACTAAAGGAAGCCGCCGGGATATACCACAAATCAACTCCAAAATTGCTATACAACAATAACAACGGAGCTGTTTTAGATATTAAAGAAAAACAAATATTTGGAATGAATATATTAAAGAATTATTTACTGATGGCAATCGATCAAGTTTTGAAACGCAGACACCACAATCACATACAGGAGTTGCGATCACACAAACAGAAGTTGAGGTAGCAATAGCATCCCTGAGAGACAAAAAAGCCTGTGGCCCTGATGAGATTCCTTCTGAAATACTGAAATTGATAGACAGCGATAACATCCATCTTCTTACAAAACTGTTTAATTTTATTAACGATACTGGCCAGTTCCCACAAGATTGGCTTAAATCAATCTTTGTAACCATCCCCATTAGCCTAATGAGTCACGCTCTCAAAATATTTCTCCGAATAATTCACTCCAGAATTTATGAAAAAGCCGAGAAACATATGGGTGAGTCTCAGTTTGGTTTTAAAGAAGGCATGGGCACCCGTGAAGCACTTTTTCTATACAGATGTTAGTTCAGAAATGCAGAAATGTACAGAAGGATGTTTTCTTATGCTTCATTGATTACGAAAAAGCTTTTGACACTGTGCAACATGATAAACTGATCGAAATTCTAATGTCCATTGGTATAGATAACAAGGAAATCCAATGTATTAGAAGCCTGTATTGGCATCAAACAGCACAAGTTGATGGAGAGATGACTGAGAGTACTGCAATCTCTAAAGGAGTCAGACAAGGATGTATACTGTCACCACTACTATTTAATATCTATTCCGAAAGAATATTCCAAGAATCAATTAACAAGGTTCGAAAAGGTATATATATAAACGGCATATTTCTCAACAATATTAGATATGCTGATGACACCACCATACTGGCCGATAGTATGTATGGACTCCAACATCTACTAATATACGCGAAACGAAATATATGATTGTCAGTAAAAAAATGCCCACAACACAGCTTCTTTGAAGATAAAAAACTCCTACGTTGACAGAGTACATAGTTTTAAATATCTCGGGGTTACAATCAATGACCAGTGGGATAGTTCAAAGGAAATCAGATGCCGTATGGAAATGGCAAGAGATGCATTTTTTGAATATAAAAAAGTTTTTATCAACCATGATATTAATCTTGAAACTAAAATACGATTCGTTAAGACCTATATATGGTCTGTTCTTCTATATGCAATTTTAAACGGTATTAATAACGGGATATTTCAAACTATTTGAATACAATGACATAAGTTTATCAAAGAAGAAAATTTTGCTAATTGCAATTGCAGTGTCTTATGGTTACCGGCTATGCAGTGAAGCTTTAGTTAGCGAAGCCGGTGTTTGTTATACCATAGAGGAGAAAATCCTTGCGCGCGGCCGAAGGCCGGCTATGCAGAGAAGTTTTAGCTAGCAAAGTCGGTGTTTGTTATCCCATAGAGTATAAAATCCTTGGTATGGACCATAAAAGCAGTAGACGTAAAGAAGCTTGAAGCCTTTGAAATATCGATCTATCGAAGAAGTCTTAGAATACCATGGACCCACTTTGTATCGAACCGAGAAGTACTCAGTCAAATGCACCGAAGTAGAGAGCTAATAGCCACCATAAAGAAGCGAAAAACAGCATACCTGGGCCACATTATGAGGAACCCAAAATACAAATTATCACGCGAACAAATGTTGAAGGACGGCCTAGTAGAGGAAGAAAAGAAATAACTTGGCTTAGTAACATACAAGCGTGGACTGGTATCCGTGATGCAGGCAACCTGTTTAGCTAGGCGAGAAATCGAGAAACTTTTTCAGAGATAATAAAAAACTTATGATATGTATCATTTAAAATAATGTAAAATTTTAATTGAAATGGTCGCCTACATTCGGAAAACGAATTGGCAAATAAAGAAGAAGAAGAAGAATAGGATTGTAATATGTTTGTATTTATTTTGAATATATGTATGTACATTAAATTACTTTTCTATAATAGAATAGAAATTAAACGTATGATCTACAGGCCAATAGATAAATTCATCGCTGCTTGGATTAAGATTACGTTTTAATTAAATTATCAATAACACCACGTATTTATGTGTTAATGTATTTACAAACTTAAATTTAAGTAAACATTATTTTGCTTAAAAATGGAATTGTTCATTTCTTTAAGACAGGTAGCAAAACATATTTAATTTGCAAAAAAATACCCTCAATTATTTTAAAGTAAATTGAATCAAGACAAGTTAAAAATTTAGATCATCTTACTGTTTCTACTTTAATTCTTAAGAAACAGATAAAGCGATTTTCTTTTTTTTATCTTTCTCTACTATTAATGGGGCTAAAGACCTAAAAATCCATTTGAAAATTTTGTAAAAAGTATTTCTTTTAAATGTACTCGCAACAAAAACAATAGCAACAGATCATTTGTATGCATCTCAGATTTTATTTTTTGTGGTTTATTTGGCTTGTGAGAAATTTGTGTTTTTTATTTTTCAAAAAGAACTTACCACTTGTGTCGTTAATGTCGAAAAATGATGTAAATGGATTTCCCTCCGATACAAGACCGTAACGGACATCACGTGGACTACCTTTGTCGCCATCTTCAGCATGAACTTGAAGTATCTGTAACGAATCCAAAAACAAATTAAAATTTAAATGTTCAAGTTTTTTTGGATATGTATTTATTCATTCACTTGTTAAATTTGTATCATTTAACTGAAGTGTCGAGATTTGATTCGGTTAAAAATGAATGCAAAGTGTCAAGCTGATCTAGAAGTTTTATCGTAACTTAAGCGTTTAACTTATTTACATCAACCTGGCTATAACTAAATTTAGCAGCAAGAATTTTTCTGTATATGCCTTCAATAAAGATGCTGTTGAAAATGTCTACGGCATGCCGCGGTATCGATCGAATATACCACAGTGGAATAAAATAAAAAATGTAAACCAATAAATTTATATTCCGAATTAACTAACACAAAAAGTAAGAGAATTCGGTCTTGTCAGTTTATTCTTATAAATTATAAAAGTTGTGAAACCGATTTCACTTATTTTCAATCAAGATAGTTAAAAATGTTTAGATAGTTTGGGTACAATAACGCCCGGATGAAATTAGGTTGAGATATTCAATAAGTAGTATTAAGTGTTAACAATTGGCCAAATCGGTCCATTATTTCATCTGGTATGCATACAAGGGCGCTCCCGATTTTAAGAGTATGGTATATATGATTTTTAATAAACAATAGTTAAATAAAATTATAGTTAAGGGTATATAAGGTTCGGCACAGGCGAACTTAAACTTTCCGACACCAAAATTTTTAAAAGTTTTTTGATGCCAAATTCATCATGCAAGAGTTTAGTCTGGGCTCAAACTATGGAAGTTTTCTTTCAGAAAGTCTGAGTATAAAGATTAGAAGGGAGAGAACCCAGACTTACAGAATATACTTTATGTAGATGTGAAGGTAGTTTTAAAGAATGGGTCTTAAAAAATATGATCATTTTAAGATATATCGCTCGATTTTTAATTTGATGCCAACATTTATAAGACACTTTGAACGATGTGACTGACATTCTTTAAGGAGCGTTCAATGTAATTCAAGAGTTGTTGTGAGTGAAAAATTTTTTAAAATTTTTATATTAATCGTTATATTTCATTTTATTAATCGAAACAAAATTGTTAAAAAGTATTTATAAGTTCTGCACAGAAAAAAATAAAAATTGATTTCAATTAAAAAATTTGTGATATTAATTAAATAATTAATTAAATTTGCACCAGTAAACAATTAAATAGTATCAATTAAACGTTTAATTCATTTCATTAAGCGTTTAATTCACTTGTTTAAGGTTTAATTCACTTGATTAAATTATGAATTGAAACTGATTTTATTTTTGATTAATGCTTTGCTTGGTGTAAAATTTTGGAGAATTTTTTCTTTGTGTAATACAAATTTTCAATTATATTGTTTTACAATCTAAAATCTTATTTCTTTTCTAATAATAATTTGTCTGTGCATAACTAAATGTTCTCCACTGTAGTGTTCAAAGATTCAACAACATACGGGTATATACAACATATATACATATGTACATGTATATAGTTATATGAGTACTTATCAGTACACGATGAGTTCAATGGGATTGAATACCTTTGTGTTCGATTTAAAAGTCATACCGGCAAGATATTAAAAAAGTTTTAATCCTATTTGGCTTCAATTTACTGTATGTGTTCTTAAGTTTTGTTTTTTCATGCCGTATCGAAACTAACTAGAATAAAAAACATAATTTTAGCGTTTTGATGATCGCCAAGAAGTTTACAACTAAGCGAATCTATGAGGATTTATGTAGAAAACAATTTTCCTCGTGGCACTTAAAATACTTTTGTATACATAATATACTTATGTACTAAACGTGGAACTATATATAATAGTAAAAATATTTCATACTTTTGTGTCTGTGTGTGTGTTCGCATGTAAACGAAAGGCAAGAACCATAATTGCTTATTTTTGCCTAAACATTACTCCATCTTACCATACGTGGCCTTTGGAGGGAATTGTTGCAGCAGCTATAATAATGGCATCAGAGAGATCAGACACTGTAAACAACATGCAATTTGGTGTACTAATGCAACATAAAATACAAGAAAAAAATAAACAATAAAGGAACATAAAACTTAAACTAAAAATCGTCGATAGTTATTGGCATTAAAAACAAAATCTTATCTTACTTCTCCTCCACGCCGTTCTCTGCTCACTCCGTTTTGCGTTTTCCTTTGTTGGGATCTTTTGAACTTTTATTTAATGGCCGTAAGTACAACTGAAAGTATGCACTAGGTAAATACATGACTGAAACAGGAACTTTACACTATGGCATATAAATGTAGACCAAGTTGGAACAAAGTCTAATTTTTTCTGTATAATGACTACTACGCTTGGATTCAACAAAATTTTTCGAACTTCTATCAAATGTCTTTTCATTATTATTATTTTTAAAAGGTGTCCAAAATGAAAGTATCATTTTGATTTTGCTGCCATTTGTTTTCTACCTTCAAAATTTTTATTATTAGGTTCTAAATACATTCCAGATAGTTAATATGGTACGTTACACGAAGGAACAACTTGTTTTTTTTATTAAAATATTTTTTGAAAATAGCGAAAGTTTTCAAGATGTTATCAGGAAACAATAAATGTTAGTTCAAAAATCGCTATTTTCTCTTAGAAAAGGAGTGAATTGGCGATTTGAAACCTTTAAATTTGTTTGGGTTTTATGAAATTGAAAGTGTGCAGCAATAATCCCAGAAGAGTTCAAGAGCTTAAAAACAACATTATCGAGCAGATATCAACCATTGACAGCAGTTAATTGAAAAACGTGATTAAGAATTTTGGTAAAACATTTGGAGCCTGCCGAGTATAGCTGCAAAACTATCGATAGTCGGCCCAATCGATAGTTTTGATAGATAGCTCAAAAACTATCGATACTATCGATAGTATCGAAAAGTTTTTATTCTGTAGACACGGTAGTCAATGAAGACGGTAAGCAATGAAAAAATTTCAAGGATCTCATGTATGAGTCTAGAACAATCGCATACAATTATTTTTTCGGAAATTGTGAAATTAATATGTTTTGAAACAAGAATTTGAAACAGATTTAGATAAAAATATTAAAAATAAAAATTTCAATCACGATGTTTCAAAACTAATCGAAGCTGATATGGCTTTAACTTGCTGTGCCCAATGCAAATGCCGATGTAGAGAGACATCCAAAAAGCGAAGCAAATTGAGGCTAGCTTTCCCTCAACAATAAATTTCATTGTATTATATATATATATATATATATATATATATATATATATATATATATATATATATATATATATATATATATATATATATATATATAATTGCGAATTTAGCACGTCATACGGAAATTGTTTTAATAATTGAGTCACAAAACTTAAAGCTAAATTTGTATTATAAGAAAATTTCATTAAAACAATGGAAAAGGCTGCGTTAGTTCCAAATGCACTTATATTCACTTTAGAAAATTCGGTTCAAAAGAAATGCATATACCTATTATTTGTAAAATAACCTGTTGATTTTGTACCTGAAATTAAAATTATCATTTAAAGATTATTTTTTTTTGGTTTTCTATAACTATTGTTTTTTCTTAGATTTTAATAACTAAAACGCGTAAGGATTTTTGTAGGGAACATTTTTTAAGCGTGTAGGGTAAAATCGGATTTTTTTCTAGTATGCGTAGGTATTTTTATGGCAACACTGCTTCAGTGTCATCTATTGTTTATAAAAAATATACGAGCATGTTCTAGAAATTGAATGAAGTGGATCTGAAATCGAGCAAATTTGAAAAACTACCCTGTACTTAAAGTTCATACAAATATTCAATTTAATTAATTTCATTTTGTGAGTACCAATTAGCTTTACAAAGACCAACTCTTAAAACCAGAAAAAACTGTAGTAATTTTGTAAATAATTGAACTTAAAATTAATTTCTATTTCAATTTCACTTCATTTCGATTTCTAGAACATGCACAATAAACTTTATCAGGGGTGTGCTGGAAATCGAAAACGTAAAACGCAACAATTTAAAAAGTGGTTTTTAACTTCGACGTCAAAATCTTCACCATGAGTCTAGAAATTTTTGTATCCTTTGCGTTAAAAATTTGTTCATACATTGTATGAAATTTTTTGATGTTTAAAAAATGTGTATACGGGAGCTGAATTAATTTTTTTTTATTTTTTAGAAAAAATAACAATTAAAGAGAAAACACCACATCTAACAACCCTTTTTTAACTTAGAATTTTTTTTAATTGAATAAACAAGGTAGCACTGTTTAAAATAATTTAATTTAAAGGTATAAGGTAGGTACGATTACCATTATTTTAATATGTAAATTAGTACACAATTCTGTGGCAATAAGGAAAAAGTCTATTTTTAAAGTTTTCAAAGGCGATGTTTGAAAATTTTCTCCTAATCCAATATAATCCTCAGTTATCTGCGGTTATACTTTTTTTTTTTAAGTTTTGCCCTAAACGTTCCTAATGTCAAGGAGCGAAAGTAAAATTTAATTATTATTCCATATACTACTTCTAATCAACTTTTTAGTTACTTTTAAAATTATCCGATAGTATCGATAGTGATAAAAACTATCGATAGTCCGCAGCTCTACTGCCGAGCCAGTAGGGGAGGTGTCACTTGATAAGTATAATTTTTAATTTTTAACCGGAACCTATTAATAATAAACTGAAATAAATATAATTTTTAATATATATAAAAAAATCTTTTTTTATTAAAATTAAAATGGTCTTCAATTTTTGAAACCTTTGATATTTATTATGTCCTGCGGTTCCTAAGAGGAACAAAGGAGTATGGGGTCTTTTACAGAGGTGTATTTGCGATAAAAACTATCTCTCTGTTATTCAATTGGGAATGACAAGAAGCTATTCATTTGTTCTGAATCTACCTGAAACTAATGCGTATCAGAGAACTGCAAAATCACAATTTTTCTTGATTTATTCATACGCTAAAATTTACATTCACTCTTTGCTTGCAAAAAAAAGTTCAACGTTGGTAATTTTTACATCGTTTCGTACACATTTGATTTTTGCATTTATTCGTTTTTTTATTGAAAGTGCTTTATTTGCATTTTTGTTGCTCACGCAATATAACACAACTGTGTAAATTCAAAAGAACACATACTTATACTTTTGCAGTCAAGTAGTCATTGTCCACTCGATGCGACGTTTGTTAACATTAACAACAATAACAACAATAAACCACTCTCATGCTTTGTTAAAATTAACAACAAAAAAAAAAAAAAAACAATAACAAGAATACATTGTACCTACATACAGAACTACTGTACTTTTTAAGATAAAAAAGTCTGTTTCTATGGAAATTGTTTGTATGTATGTACTTACATATGTGCGTTTAGTTTCATTTAAATTTTTTTTTCTTGTACTACATAGTTAATGCTGAATGAATACATGAGTAATGATTGCTTGATTTCTGGCTTTTTTGTTTGTATTTTTTTTTTCTTTACCAAAACAATCATTGTCGCAAAGAACACACAAACATCTTTATTAAAAAACGAAGCTAACGATTGTATAAATAACAAAGCACGATGTGCAATATTTGAATGACTGCAAACCAGCAGCGAATATTTGCGGTTGCGCAAGTTTGATTGTATGACCGCAAGCGAGTGTATTTGTTGTTGTTGATTAAATGCGATTTTTATTCAATCGCATAAAGCTGTTCTCTGATGCGTATCAAGCAATAAGATGACAGGCAACGTAAAACAATTATTGAAGCTGTTCGCTTGCCCGCATATAGGCTGTTGGCAGCCCTAGCACTACGGACGGACAAGATGATATAATAAGGTTCTTAGTCTTAGAAACTTTTTATTACTGAAACAATTTGTTTTAATAAACTCGTTCTCGATTACAAAAGAAGTCAGCGATTTTGTTAATTTTAATTAAAATTTTGTTGAAAATGTTATTAATAACGAATTAAAATAAAACTTTTATACAGTATAACAAATTTTATATAATACTACACAGAAAAAAAAATATCTCAAGGAAATTTTTAACAACACGGTTTGTTAATAATAAAATTTTAATTCAACAAACTTTTTATTTGATTCAATGATAATATTTATCAAGATTACAATTTGCGAAATAGCACCCAATAAAACATAGTTAATAATAAAATAATTAAATATTTCTACATATACAATAAAAAGTATTTGAATCAAAGTAAAGTCAGAATTTATACTACTTTTGTCCGTTTTTTTATGTTTTTGTCCATTAATTAAAAAATTTTGTGTCAACAACTTTTTTATTGATTCAATAAACTCAATACCACAAAAATTGTTTAATTGAAAATGCAATTTTCGTATTAAAATACGAAAATTATTATTTTCTATGTACTAATGTTATACATGTTAAACCGCTCAATGGATTTGGATGAAATTTGGTAGACGAATAGCATATGGCCTAGATTTAAAAACAGCAATCAGGAAAAAAATTGGTGGTACTTTGTTACTTTTTTTTCTTTTTGCTTAATTTGGTTTGCAGATTGCGTAATAGAACTATTTAACCTTTGATACTTTTTTTCTTTACGGCCAGAATATCCTCATTAAGACAACCCTTGCTTTCCATATGGACAATTGAATGTCGTTTGCTCAAGAGTATCAATAACAATTCCTATTATTTTGTAACCAGATTCATATAAAGGCTACTTTTTAAGAGGTTAAAAAACGGGGGAAAAAATTGTACATTGGTATTTTTTTTTGGTAAATTTGGTATACTGATGGATTAACTTGCTACTTTTTAAGGGGTAGAAATGGGAAAGGAAAAGCTGGTACTCTTGGAACTCTTTTCCTTTGGTACTTTTCTCTTTTCAAAAAATTTGCACAGACTAAAATAAAGGGTACTTTTTATGATGCAAAAATAAAAAATGGTAGTTTTGGTCTTTTTATAAATTTGGTATACAGATTACATATGGTCCATGACGGTTGCTCAAGAGTATCGAGTGCTTTAAACTTATATGTATGTGTTGACAAAAATTGATAATTCCTTTAATGTTTTGCTTATTGTATTTTAGTATTTTAACCACAAATTATTATATGTAGTTGTTTTATAGGATTAACTCTTTTCTTTAAATCATGCTCTAAGTTTTACGCAAACGAAGTCAGGAGTAAAACGTAGTATTTGTAATATATTCTATTTTATTCTAGTCTAGTCCAATCTAGTCGCAAAATATTAATAATCTTGATTCATATTCGCTCTAGACTTTACAGAGGAAATGTAAACGAAAATGTAATTAATTTTCCTATTCGACTAATTCGACCTATTTTGCAAACTTTGGTGTTTGTTCCCTTTATCTAGGGCAGTACAAACTTATTCAACAATTAAATCGAAATGATTCGTTTTTTACGTAAAATAAAAACGAACCTACACAAATCAGATGAGTCCGATCCTAGTACCACCGCTTTCATGCAGTGGCCCGTGTTAATATCTACTTGCCTATTAGTGAACTAAAATCGGTCCCTTAGCACCAGCCATCATCTCCGTAATACCCTAATGGATATTTACATTTGAATTGTTAATTAATTAATAATTTCGATAGATCTTGGATGATGTGATTTGGTTCCTTGAATTTATTTTACGGACTGTACACCAAATATTTTCTTTTATATTGTGTGGTTTTTTACATTTTTTTTTTGGAATTTGTTTAGTCAAAATATTTGTATTGAACCTTGTATGTTTTTTTTAAAAAAGCACTTGTGGTTTATTTGTTATTTCAACATATGTAAATCCATCCATCGATCTGTCCTTCCTTCCTTCCATTCATGTCATGCGATAATGGAAATGGTTATAACGCTTGAGTATATTTCTACGAAATTCTCTCGTTACATTCATGGATATGGACACGCCAGTCAGCCAAATTATTTTTCTATGCAGTTTTTATTTGTTTTTAATGCTCTTATTTTCTTGGGTTAAATTTGTTTTATAATTTTTATTGTTTGCGAAAGGAATTTTGTAGTATGTGGTTAAAATATTTCTTAAAATTAAAAAGTTAATTTTTTATATTTAGTGTTTAAAAAAAAGGATTGAACATAGTGAATAAGAAACTGGCTTTGTTGGCTTGAATTGAACAGTTTGTTCATTTGCAATAACGATTTTAATTTAAAATATTTTTTTTTTTTTAACATTTAATGAAGAAAAATTAACGCAACGATAATGTGTATAAAATATATACCTGAAAATTCTTTAGAGTTCCAGCTCTTTTAGTAGAAATATTTATACCAGCCATTTACAATTTCAGCTCTTTTAGTAAATATTTACAAAAATAATTACAAGTGAACATCAATTTACACATGCGTATGGATCAGGATAAAAATTGTATGTTGATGATAAAATAAATGCAATAATAATAATGCAATTTTCAAGATGCAAAAAGTATGAACGATTTTAATCTTAACTTACCTTGTCACCAGGAAGTATGCCAGGTGGTAGTTTAGTTACAGGTGGTGCCATTGTAAATACCGGTGGCTGATCTTGTACATCTTGCACTATAACAACAATCTCCATTCCAGCTATATTTCGACTATCTTGGCCAGGCTCAGCATAAGCATCCTTAAAAAGAGATACAAAAGATAAGTATGCAATTAAAGACAAAAATTAAACTTTGCTAAAAAACTGCAGCAACAATTCATGACAATTAATTATCAGATTATGACTAATTTTAATGAGTTGGTATGAACTAAGCTGGCCTTTGTAGACTGGCGAATCTTCATTAAACCTCTGTTGTAAAATGTATCAATGAACGTTAGTCATTACGTTAATAACTTTTTTAATTTGGAAATTTAAATTGAGAACACCAATACAGCTGACATTTTCAAGGACAATTTTATATATGTACATATACTACTAAAAAATATAATTAGAAGCAATAGTTTCGCATGGACTTAAGTTCTTTGTCGAAAACTGTTCTTTTGCCAGTGTTTATCAAATTCCAGACATCACTGCAGCCACGAATCATTTCTTTTCTGTTTACACTTTTCTGGTACGCTTAGTTAGTGTTCATACGGCTCATGTCTTATTGACAAAATTGCTACTTTATAGGCGAGAGGGTCGAGGGGAAAAGAAACGAGTACACAGTTTCATGTACTGTCTTTGCGTTTTGCTTTCTTATTCATTGTTTAATTTTGTTTTTGTTTTCAATATCAAATAAAACAAAATAAAAACATGTCGTTCCAACACACTGATGTATGCAGACGATGTTAAAATGTTTATTACATTCAACAACATTGATCAACAAAAACTTCTGCAAGATGATATTAATTACTTGACATCTTGGTGTAGTGATAACTTAATGGAACTAAATGTAAAAAAATGTAAATATATGATATTCTCAAGAACGTCACCAAATAATGGCCTATATACTATGAATGCTTCTTTTCTTGAATTGGTTGATTCCATCAATGATTTAGGAGTACATTTTGACAGAAAGTTGGATTTCAAGAATCACATCACGTTAACTACTAACAAAGCTACTGGTGTCCTTGGATTTATAAAAAGGTGGTCTAAAGAGTTTTCAGATCCTTATGTTACCAAGCAACTGTTTACTACTTTGGTTCGACCGATTCTTGAATATGGATCGGTGATATGGGATCCACAGTACTCTGTTCACTCCAACAAAATCGAGTCAGTTCAAATCCAGTTCTTATTATTCTGTTTTCGCGGATTGGGTTGGGACCCTCACAATAGATTACCATCCTATGTTAACCGTCTGGCACTTATTAGGTTACCAACTTTAAGAAGTCGTCGGAAAATGTTAAATGCTCTTTTTCTACTTAAGCTAATAAACGGAAGCGTCAATTCTCAATACCTTCTGGGAAAAATTAGCCTTAACGTACCTGTTCGTCTATCAAGATATTATAGCATTCTGAGTATTAAATATTATACTACAAACTTTGCTCAGTTTGATCCATTTCGTAGAGTCTGTGATGATTTCAATAAGTTATATAAATATATTGACTTTAACAAAAACATTAAAACCATAAAGAGTGATATAATATCATATTTAAATTCATTAAACTAATCGTTTGATTAAATGTAATTGCTAAAGCTTGTATTTTTATATTTTCTAAATTTTTCAATTTGTAATAGTCTGTAAGGATTTTTCCATAGACTTAAGAAATAAATAAATAAATAAACATGACTTGATTCATTTGAACGCTAATTCATGATCAAAGAAGAAAAAGGAAGAATCTTGTCAATAAGACATGAGCCGTATGAACTCAGACTAATAAGAGACGTCAATTCGTTTGTTTTTGTTACAGATTGAATGAAAATATTTTTTACATTTGACGAGGCACCCACTTATTTTGACTATATAGTGGATTACAAGTTAAAAACAGGGTTTTATTTTAAAATTACTTTTAAAAAAACCGAGTTTATTGTTTTACTATGATATGGGGCGCCATTGTGAGCAACAAAGTTCAATACTTAAAAATTTGTTGATCAAATAATACAAATAAGAAGTGACCGTAACAATAATGATCTTTAGTAAAGGGTGTTCAAAATTGAGGCTTCATTTTAATTTCAATAAAAAAAGTGTTTTTTGAGATATTTAAAATAGTTTTATTTAAGTTTATTACAAATAGGTTCCACATAGAAATAAAAAAATAATTCGGTCAATAAACTGTTGCCAATGATTGATATCTGCTCGATATTGTTTTTAAGCCCTTGAATTGTTATGGGACTATTGCTGTACACTTTCCATAAAAAAAACCGCACAAAAAATAGCCAAAAGGTGTCAAATCGCATGATCCTCGTGGCGAAATCCCTCCTCCTCTACGAGAAAAAATGCGACTTACAATGTTTCCTTTTAAAAGAACCATTGTTTCTCACGCTGTATGGCACTATCCTGTTGATACCACATATTCTCTACGTCTAAATCGTCAATTTTCGGTCACAAAAAGCTTTGTATCATCTCCCTGTATCGATTGTCATTGACCGATTATACCTCAGATTTTAACACCCGTTATAATTGTTGATTTTTGATGTTTGATATTTAACATTTTTGGCAGAAATAATTGTTTTTCTTTATTATTTTTTTTATAAAGTCAAGTTTACTTTTATATTTTTAATTTATTTCAATTTATTTAAAAAAAAAAATTTAAGTCTTTCACCATACAGAATCAAAGTTTTTACATTTTATTTTTATACTAGGGTATTCATTTAATCGGGCTTTTGCTTTAATCAGCTAATCGCTCGATTAATTAACCAAGGTTTTGGTATAATCGGTTAATTTTGTTTTTGATCGGTTATCCGATTAATAGTGTTTTTCTTAGAAATTTAGTAATTTCAGTAAATAAAAATGCAATATTTTTTATTATTTGGAGTTTATTAGAAAAAAAACCAACAATAACAAAACAAACATTACATTTCTTGAACTAAAACGACCAAACAAAAAAATAATTCATAAATATGTATGTAAAACATATTTTTTAGTTAAAACAGTGAGATAATTTTTTAGTAATTTCAATAGTTAAAGGAGATCTTATAAAATAATCTTTTAGAAAAACAATTTGGTTTAAGTGTTAAACGGTTCTTTTCATTTGTTTCGATTAAACTTCACTTGGAAAACACACCTTCATTTATCGTAGATGTTGGAGAAATCGAAAGTAACCCATAATATAGAATAACTAAAAATATTCCATTATGATATTAAAGCCCTATATTAATTTTTTAAAATTTTTAACACTTTTAATGGTTTACGTTGATTCTGTTATAAGCAGGGAAACCAGAAATATGCAATTGCATGCTTTTCCTTGTGCGACCAATGAATGCAGAAACAATATATTTATCCGTTTTAGAGCTTTTTATGAATTTTGGCATCGATTTGTTAGTGCATATTTCTGCATATTTTACCGTTTGCAGCATATTTTAGTTAAAAGAGCCTTTTTGCAGCATTTTTTAGGTTTATATTGCATATTTTGCCTTTTTAATGCATATTTTGATACATTTTCAATTTTTTTAGATGCCATAATAGCTTTCGCAGCAAATAAAATTTTTTTTTTTTCGAAAATCTGTTACTTCAATTTCGACATCCACATTTAATTTTTACTCTAAAATTTAAAGACAATGCAGGTTGTCATTAAGGATAAATGTAATGCGATTTGTATCTAGACCAATCTTTTAGTATTCCGATCGACTCAGAATCACTTTTTAAAGTGATCTAACGATGTCCATCCATCCGCCTGGCTGGTTGTCTGTCCATGTTAGCCTTGTGAGCAGAGTACAAGTTCCAATTTTGTAGATAATTTTATCAAATATGGACGAAGTCTATGCAAATGGTGAGAATCGGTCTATAATTTCACATCCAAATTAGACTCATTGTGTCCGCAAGCTATCTAATTACGATGGCATTTAAATTAAATTCAGGCCAAAAATATTTTACTTCAAATTAAATTATTTTCGAATCGGTTCACATTTGCTCAAAGCTCCCATCCTTAACTAGCTTTATATTCCTTTTAAATGTTGAACTATTTATGGTTTTTAATCCAAATTTTTAATATTTTTAATTAGGCTTAAGTTCATCAAATTTAATTTTCATTAAATTATTTTTATGAAGAAAGGAATTTTACAACATGAAAATTAATTAAAATTTACTGATAATTTTTCACTCTTGTTAACATTTGTTAACAATTTAGCGACCGTACCCAAAATCCCTTTAAGACATATGGATGTTAATATCTAGTTAATATTCGGCGCAAACATCTCTTATATGAATTTTAAAGTTTTTTAGATTTTTTTTTTAAATTTTGTTATTAAATTGTTGAATATTGTGTCTTCAAATGATCAATTTTTAATTTTTAGGGCATATTTTTAACATTTTTCAGGGTATATTTTCTAGTTTTTACTGCATATTTAATGCGCATAAAACGTGTTTTTTAGAACATATTTCTGATTTCCCTGGTTATAAGTTTATTTGCGTTACTATCGATAGTCTCTTATGTTGTTAGGTCATCATCTGACTCATTCTGGCAAAGCTCAGCACCGAACATTTTGCACAAAATTAATTTTCGAATTTCTTAGTTTCTTTTTGTACTGTATTTTAAGAATGTACGAATGTAGGAAATATATTGTATGAACAAATATTTTCTTATCACATAACTTTTGTATATGTGATGAAACAAATAATTAAAAACACACAAAAAAAATATTGTGACACTACAAAAAAATTAAAAATTTTGAAACATCAGTTAATCGGTTAACCGACTGAAATTAACCGGTTTAATCGTTAATCGAAAATAGCCAGTTTTAAATTAACTGGTCAGTTAATCGGGTAGTAATTAATCGGTTAATCGATTAACGGTTAACCGAATGAATACCCTATTTTATACCCTCCATCACTAGTGGTGCATGAGTGTATACTAAATTTGTCATTTCGTCTTAGATTTTTTTAAATTCATCGAAGACCCTATAAAGTTTATGTTTTGGAATCTTGTGCAATTCTAAGCCAATTAAGCAATGTTTGTCTGTCTGTTTAAATCACTCTCGCTTTTCCAAACAAAAAAAAAAAAAAAATAAAAATGATACTTCTGCTAAAAACACTGGCGGAATGTAAATATTGTTATTTAATTTTGCACAAATTAATTTAAGATATAATATTCTGCTATTTTTTTTGCAGATAATACAGCATAGGCCTTATATACAACCTGCTCTTTAAAAACTCTTTCGTACACCTAAAACCGTAGCGAATAATTCCATTGTAGTCAAACTTGGTATGTATTTCATAGTACCATTGAGACTAGAAATGAAACAGCCGAATTTCTTAGTTTAAAAGAATAAGTAATTCATTTTGAAAGTCCATAATTTACCTCATATAAATTAAAATACTTTTAGTTAACGTAACGAATATTGATATTGCAATAAAACTAAATGACAATTTTTTGAAGATCGGTCCATAATTCACCATGGGCCCCATATAAAACAAACTCTCAGAAAACTCTTTAGTACGCATAAAAACCTAACAAAGCATGTAGTTTTTTTTTGCCCTTAACTAATTACACTACGTGACAAAATTTCAACAAAGTCGTGACCAAATAAATCTGACAGCTAATCATTATGTAAAATTTTCCGCTGAATCCGAATATAAAGTCAGAATTGTCAAAAGTAGAACAGTTTTTCAGATATTCCGTTATAACCGTTATTTGTGTTTTTTAAAAAGATGATGTGACTGAAATGCAAATATCTTCAAAAATTTTAAACGGGGTATGTAATTCTTTCTTGCTAGTGAAAGGTTATAAAATTTCTAAAATAACCATGGATTGCTTGTGAAGATTGGTCAAGAAATGACAGAGTTACAAGGGACAAAAGTTCAAGCTTCATTGAAAATTTTATGATTTTGTTCAATTTTGCTCTTTTCAAGTTACTTTTTTTAAACCAATGATTTAAAAATCCTAATGTTTTATTGCATGCGACATAAGATTATTTTAATATGAACATTTTGGGCCCAACAAGACATAGACTGGTGCAAAAATAACAAAGCTATAGAAGATTTAGTAAGTTAACCCACATAGAAATTCAATAGTTTCAAGCTATTTTTAATATTTATTGTTACTAAAAATTTAGCTTTGTATATTTATTTGTTGTGGGTTAATGCAATTAATCTTCTGTAACTTTGTCATTTTTGCACCGATCCGGATACTATTGGGCACAAAATTTTCGTATTGAAATAGGCTAAAATTTTATTTTTTGGATATTTGCATTTCAGTCACAGCATCTTTTTTAAAAACAGAAATAACGGTTATTTTGGAATATCTCAAAAACTGTTCTACTTTTGACAATTCTGACTTCATATTCGGATTCAGAGGAAAATTTTACATAAAGATTAGGTGTCAAATTCATTTGGTCAAAAAATTGTCACGAAGTGTTACAGTTATATGACGCCAAGCAATTGCCTAATCCGAAAGGAAGCAAAAACCGAACGCGAAACAAGTACTGCCTGCCCGACTGCCATTGAAATACACTGACGCGCGAGCTGCTTCAGCGTTCTCAGTTTTGTTGATTTATACCCAAATTGGGGATTTATTTTCGTGAAAATCCCCAGGGAATTTTTTGGGGAAAAGCAGTTTTTTCGCAGGGGATTTTTGGGGATAATGTATTATTATAAATTCCATTTTTGCAATGGCAAGACAGGTTTGGTCAAGATGTGGGTAAAAAATAGTATTTTTTTGTGGTTTAAAAACCTTACAAGAACTTGTTGAAATAGTTTTAAATATGATATGGTACCAACAAGCGTTACTTCTGCTGAACGAGTCGCTTTCTATAATGCATACAACCAAAATCAATATTTGCAACAGAATGCGAAATGAGTTATTAAAAGCTCATCTTAGAATAAATACACACTTTTAAATAATGTAGCTTGCTGTGACCAATTTCTTCAATCATCTCAAATGCAATTTTTAAACAAACAACATGTTAAACAATATTACATTGGCTGATGAATCAGAAGATTTTGGTTCGCATGTTTTTTAAATGATAAATATTGACGCATAATAATTTTTCTTTAACGTTTTACGTTACACTTGTTGGAAACTTTATATGTGTACATAGATATGTAGAGCTCAAAGAATAAATAACATTAGTTTTAATAATATTACACAAATGGATTAATTTAAATAAATCCATAATAAATATTATGTATTTTATTTTGAAGGAAATGTGGGGATTTTTGGGGATGTGAAATCGCAAATTTGAGATAAGGCTTAAAAAAAACTGGGAACCCTGAGCTGCTTTCCCGCCCAGAGCAGTTTTACAAATGTTCTCAAAAGCTAGTTCTTATATTCAAAGTTTTTATATTCAAAACAAAATTGCTTTCGATCACGACTGCTATATTTGGCTCCCTGTTCTCTTTGCTATTATATTAAAAACTAAAATACTAACTGATAAAAAATTTAGACTAGAAATTTGCAGTAAAAGTTACATAAACTTCATACGTCGTTCTTTCTACGTTGCATATGCAAAGAAAAACCTTTCTATCCAATGCGTAGATAGCTAAACATGCGCCTACAAAAATATAAAAAATAAGCTTAAAAAGAACACAAATACGGAAAAAGAAATACGAAATAGAAACAGGCATCGTCAATTCGGCGAAGTCTGACGTTCTAGGGTTAACGTAGTTAAATCTCATTTAATTGCCATATTTGTTGGAAAATATGATGAAAAATTTTGTGAAATATTTAATAATAATAAAAACATTGTTTTTGATTGTAATCAATGTTTAAATGTTTCTCACGATGGAGTTTCTAATATTTCTCCAATATCACCTGAAGTAGGAGAACTTAAAAAACAAGTAATAGCAACAAATTCAATTATTTAATACGTGAAATAATACGGCATATTGGAAAGAAAACAAAAATAGGTAAACATCATCTTGAATGTACGAGGCTTGTTCACAAAGATTTTGATATGAAAACCCTTAATCATGCACAGAAAAACTTAAAAATTGTTTTTTATTACCAAATTTATAGAATCAAGCAAACAATTTGTGGATTTTGCGCCTATAACCAAAATTATAATATTGATTACTAAAAATTTTAAAAATTGAAAATTGCCATTTTTTTCAATAAATGATATTTTTAATTTTAATTAAAACAAGTTAGAGTGCTATATTCGTCTGTGCCAAATCTTTGATACCCTCCACCGACAGTTCGAATGTTTAAGGAGTAATATCTGTATGATGTTATTATTATCTTAAACTGAGACGATTTTTTATTAATTATGGTTTTAGGCGACTAAACTGTTTTACGGTAGAAGGGTTTATATGGGGCCTAGGGTAAATTATGGACCGATCATCACGAAATTTTACAGCGTCATTTCTAGTCCTTCAAAACTGTGACGTACCAATTTCTGTTATGATAGCATTATTAATTATGGTTTTAGGTGTACTAAACTGTTTTCCGGGAGTAGGGTTTCTATGGGGCCTAGGGTAAATTATGTACCGAACTTCACGAAATTTCACAGTATCATTTAGAGTCTTATAAAACTGTGACGAGCCAAAATTTGTTACGCTAGCGTTATTTTTTACGTTTTTAGGCGTACTAAACTGTTTTGCGGGAGTAGTGTTTATATGGGGCTTAGGGTAAATTATGGACGGATCTTCACGAAATTTAACAGTGTGATTTCCAGTCAAATAAAACAAATTTTTGCAAAATCTTATCTCATTCCGTGCCTTGTTCCAGCATTTATGTTATTTTTTGTAACAAAATTATCAATTTTTTTAGGTGGTGGTTCCACATTTTGATTCATAGCTGTGGTCCTACTGAACCGATTTTGCTGAATTTCAATACCAAACTGCTTAGGATAACTGCAGGCAATTTGGCACCAAGTTTGTTCATTTCTTTTGTGTTGTTCGAAAGTGAGCGTGTTTTCAACAGACGGACATGGCTAAATCGACTTAGAATTACTCAAGGATCCAGAATATATATACTTTATGGGGTCCGAGAAGAATAATAAAAACGTTTCACACGGAATGACAAACTTAATATACCCTCTTCACAACTAATTGTGGTGGAGGGTATAAAAATTATCAAAAAACTTTGCCATTTTAAACATTGTGTTTATTGATTTAATTAAATATAGCTCAGGAATTAAATTTTCATATTAATTCGAATGTGTATTCCAAGTCAAATTACAATCCATAAAGCCTTCATATTTTAATAGGCCCATTCCATCAATAGTGCATAGAAAAATATTCCTGAAAAATATTGATGGAATGGGCCTATTAAAGTACATATGAACCCTTTATGGATTGTAATTTGACTTGGAATACACATTGGAATTAATATGAAAATTTATAATTAAATTATTTTATTTAAGTGAAAAAATCAATTAAGATTTTTTGTTATTTAATTAATATTTTAATTAAAACTTTATTTCAAAACAACTAAAATATTAACTAAATCCAAATAATTGATTCAATAATCACATTAATTAAATTGAAATACTTTTCCAACAATATTGTTTAATGATAAAAAACTACTGAACATTTTTTCTGTTTATCAACAGACCAAGAGGCAGAGGGCAAGGAGAAATCGACTTAGGACCTGGAATATACATACATACGTATATACATTATGGGGTGGTCGAGGGTATAAAAACGAGTTTTTGTTAATTTATAAAAATTTATTTAAAAAATAAGTACTTTTAATTATTTAAGCTTGAGCTCTTTAATTTATAAAATATTATATTTATTTATTTCAATATTTCGATAACATTTGCTTAGCATCGTCAGGAAATTAAATTTACAAATTTTTATACGAATAACAAAAAAACGATAACAAGATTATAAAAACATTTCTGTCATAAATTAAATTTAAAAACCTATTTGTCATAAAATTTTTTTTTTCAAAAACCATAATAACAAAAAATAAAATATAACTTAAGTATGTATAACAATTCATATAAACTGAAAAAATTTCCTATCTATAAACCTAATTCAAAAACCATATTTACAATAATAAAAAATATTTTGGTTAATGAAAATTCTTATAACATAAAAAAATTTTTTAAACTAATCTTATCTTACATACATACATAATTAAACTTATTTTTATTTTTACAAACCAATATGTACATCGTGACCTAAGGACAAGAAGGTCCTAATTTTCATGTAATTAAGGTACAAATTGAACCCTCTTGTTCCAAGGCTGCGATAGGTATATTTATATTATTATATCTAATCTTCTATCTCTTAATAACTAAACTGCTATAATTATTCACTATGTTCTGTGTCTGCTTTAAAATTTATTCTGTGTGCCGTTGGTGTGTTAATTATGTGTAACATTTTCAATATATGTATATCTGCGTTTGTAGTTAGTTTTAGTGTTTTAAACCGATGCTTCTTCAAAATTTGGTTAGTGATTAGATTGATGACAACGATGACTTAATGCCGTATTTTTAGAAATAATGTATATTTTTGATCGGATTTATGTCCCGCATTTCTGGTCCTTAATTTGTTCTTCGTTGTAACTATGTAAACCTAGTTGAATCTATCATTATCATTTCCCTTACAAGGAATTTTGTAAATAAGAATAAATAACATTTAAAAAATAAGTTTTAAATTCAAATTTCAATTATTGATATTAATTTATTCAATAAAAATTTTGATTGATTCTAACAAGTAAATCGATTACTAGTTTGCTCAAATCAATAACTATAGCAACCTATTTGTAATTTATTTCCAATCAAATGAGGTAATTGAATCGATTTCGAACGTTAACGTTCGCATAGAAAATAACATTGAAAACAAAAACAAATTTTAGAATTTTGTTTTTGTTTTAAATATAATTTTTTATGCGAACGTGGACGTTCGAAATCGTTAAACAGGCAGATAGATTTTTCCTTATTTATCTTTTTAATTGATTCAACTAATACATTGATTAAAATGACACAGCTTTTTTTTAATCAAATTAAAAAATATATTTTATAACTTTAACGATTTTTAGTAATCAATAAAATTTTGGTTATAGGTGCAAAATCAAAAATCAAATTCGAAGAATTTGGTGATTAAAATCAATTCTGAATTTTTTCTGTGTTATTGCTTTCAAAATTTTTTAAAACGCAAATAAAAAAATTTACAAATTCGTATTCGTACAAATGGTCTACTTTTAATTACAACAAGAAATTTGTAAATAAAAGATTAATATTTTATGATTCTCAAATGGAAATAATATTTAAGGAATTTAAACGCATATTCAAGAAAAGGTCTTACAAATTTTAAGTTTTTATCTGGCAAAAATGTTTTGGCTGATAATAGTGGCCAGGTTTTTTTTTTCCAGAGCTATGGAGTCGGAGTTGAGGTTTTGGGTTGGAGTCGAGTCAAAGTACCCACAAAAACTGGCGACTTCGACTGCAAAATTTTTCGGCATAAAAACTTATCTTATATTGTCCAAAATAAAAAAATTTTAAGAGGGTCGCTTTAAAAATTTCCAAGTGTGAAAAAAACTACTGGGCGATTCTATTCAACTTTTAACATAAATTTTCAAATCACACTATTTGATACTTTTTTGATGCTAATTTAAAGTAAAATATATATACATATTTTATAATAATAAAATTTTTTTAGACGTGAGCTTAAATATAAATTTGTGGTGCACTTCGAAGCATTAAGATTCATAGAATTGGCGCGAACAGAAAATGCATTGCATGTTGCACCCGTCATGGCTTAAAGAGCAAATTTCTTATTCTTGGATTATATTTCTCTACGGTGTTTGATTTGATAATCGTCGTCTGATATCTCATCTTTCACAATAAAAAAGAATAATACAATAAAAGTTTAAAAATTAACAGAGTTTTGTGTTTTTGTGGTATGATCTTATCAAAGTGGGCAGATTTGGTTACACCCGTCATGCACTTTAAAGCTCTCTCGTGGCTATTTGATCATTTCATATAAATTCTTGTAAATAGATAACAATAGTATATACAAAAATGTTACCCCTTCTAGAAATAACTTAATTGCAAATGTGTTTCTTTCTATTAGTAAAAGACGTTCAAAGCGTCTTAATGTTGCACCCGTCAGAATAGAATCGCCCTACTAGTCTACTTTTCTTATGTAAATAACTACCTTACAAGCAACGAATAAGCAAAATCAAGTTTTCTGTAATTTCTTTCTATAATTTTCTTAACACCAACGTAAAAAATGTGACTATTCGCTCATTCATTTCATGTAGGGTATATTATAAATCAATGCGGCACGGCACGTGTATGAATTAAACTGTCGAATCGAAATTTTTACAGAATCATTTATTTGCTAAAATTAACTATTTCAAAGGTACTGCATTAAATATAAGAGCTTAAAGTCAAATAAGGACCAGTCTCATATACACTTAGCATCAAGGTTAGTGTAGGAGTCGGAATCGGACTTAAAAAATGTCAGCGGTAGGAGTCGGAGATACCACTATTTTTTGACGACCCCACAGCCCTGTTTTTTCTAATGTTTCTGTAGTTTTCAGGGGCAACCGCGTATGTCTATTTTTTGATTTTGAGATGTAAATACCATATTGCGTAATTTTATTTTCTAAAAATATGCATCAATTCCGATTCTTTATCGTAATAACAAAGTTCACAAAGTTGATTTAGAACGGTCTCCCCTGAAAAATTTGATTTTAGCACATACGCGGTTGCCCATGAATACTACAGATGTGTATTCTATTGTTACTTTATTATTAAGTTTGGATGATCGTTAAGCTAAGACTGGTGGGAACCCCTTCATGAAATGTCCATAATTTTAATAAATATCAAAACAATAATTAGTATTGTGGTTATTTTGTTGAACTATTTATGGTTTTTAATCCAAATTTTTAATATTTTTAATTAGGCTTAAGTTCATGAAATTTAATTTTTATTAAATTATTTTTGTGAAGAAAGGAATTTTACAACATGAAAATTAATTAAAATTGTTATTGATAATCTTTCATTCTTGACGTGGCTCGGGCTCGAACCCTGGCCGGCAGGTTACCATGACATGTTTCGATCGCAACCACTCGATCTCCTCAGATGGATTTGCCGTCTTACGCTCGCAGCCATCGACGACTGCTGACGTCACTAGTCAAACATCAATCCTTAAACCAAATTGTATTTTAACATTTGGTAGATCGAAATTTGCTTTCCTGAATGATTATCCATTTTAATTGATTTTACATGTTTTTCCTTTACTTCTGTTTTTTCGTACTTTCGTCAAGAATTTTTCTTGAAGTCCAAGTACATTTTTTGTTTTTTCACTTTGTCTTTCTCTTCTGTTGACCTTTTTCAGCACAACTTGAAGGACAAATGTACACAAATTGATGAAAGTACGAAAAAACAGAAGTAAAGGAAAAAACATGTAAAATCAATTAAAATGGATAATCATTCAGGAAAGCAAATTTCGATCTACCAAATGTTAAAATACAATTTGGTTTAAGGATTGATGTTTGACTAGTGACGTCAGCAGTCGTCGATGGCTGCGAGTGTAAGACGGCAAATCCATCTGAGGAGATCGAGTGGTTCCGATCGAAACATGTCATGGTAACCTGCCGGCCAGGGTTCGAGCCCGAGCCACGTCAAGAATGAAAGATTATCAATAACAATTTTAATTAATTTTCATGTTGTAAAATTCCTTTCTTCACAAAAATAATTTAATAAAAATTTAATTTCATGAACTTAAGCCTAATTAAAAATATTAAAAATTTGGATTAAAAATATCAAAACTTGAATATTTAAATATTTACGCACAAGTACCTTTTTTACAATTCAAAACAGGTAAATTTTTTATTCTATTTGAAATGAATACCTTTTATGAATTTAACTCAATTACCGATCGCAATACAGTACTTTTATTTAGAAATAAAGAAATTAGTTAATACATTGTGGTGTTGTGTAATAATTAGTAGTAGTAAATTACCACATCCATGTTTATATTATCGTATTATATAGTATATTCATATTATGTCATTTAATTTTGCTTTCTTTTCTCGTTTCCTTTTTTTTATTAAAGCAACAAGTTTCTAGTGACTTAATGGTCAGTGGCCAGATCATGAAACTAATCAAATCTTTAATATGCATACACAACTGAAGAAGTAAATTTATATAACCCAATCGCGAAGAAATGTAATACAAAGAAAAACTAATTTATTTTAAATCTTTCTAATAGTTTATATATGTGTCTAATTCTGTAAACATATTCAAGAATAAAGTCTTTATCTCTTCTGATTGCGAGCGAGTATAACAGGGAAGAAACAATTTTAATTAAAACTTCTAGACTTTCGTTAAGACCCATGCAACTGGATGTTGGAATTTTTGTAATTAACAGCACATTAGAGTGACCGTACTGCACATAACAAAACTCGCATGTGTAACAAAAATACACATTATGTTGCTGCGACATTAGTGGCAGCAACAGCAGGCAGCTTCATCGTATGAATAACTGTAACATAAACTTTGCCGCTCTTCACTGTTTCTCTGATTGCGATCGCAAGAAAGTTATTAATACTGAAGCACCGTTAAACGGAAGCTATCATCTTTTCTTCTTTTACAATGTCTAAATACAAATTCATTTATTCATGCACTTGCACAAATACACGCATGTTCACCTAGGAGAGGCTTTTCTAACTTTTGGAGCAATGGCGCACAGTAGGGCATTTTAGAAAAAAAAGGAAAATAAATCGGCAACAAGCAAGAGGTTTTAACGATTTAGTCAAAGTCCCGCAATTAAGATTAGGTTTTTTTTTATCAAAAGTTCAAAAATAGGCCTGCGAATTTGATATACTAAAGCCGTTCATTCACAAACCTTTTCAGTCGTACGATTTGTCAAAAAATCGGATGTGTACCTCATAAGGTATGATAGTGCAACCTAAAAATTAAATTGAATGACAGATTTTTTGACAAGTCTGTCCGACTTGCTGACTTCTACGTTTTTGCATCAATTTTTGTGTGATAGTGTGGAATTGACAATCGACTTTGCAGAATTCTGTCAGGTTTTCGTGTGAATAAATGGTACTCATTCGTTTATAAGAGCGCTTAACACCTTCATTTGTGAACAGAAACTGCAATGGGGTTCCGACACTGGCAGGATGTAAAATAAAGCATAAGATTTGATTAATTATTATTGGTTCATAGTTGTTTAATGAAAATTCAATAAATAAATATGAAAAAAAAATAAATGAATGGGACGCTTGTGTAGGAAAGTGAATCACGACCTTAACCCTTCTGCACTCCTTGGGTCAATTTGACCCAATTTTGGTTTTCAAACGCAAAATTTGTCCCTTTTAATATAAGATATGGACGTGAAACTTCAATTTATCCATTACAGGGACAAAAATTATAAATTTAAATGAAAATAATAAAATTTTAGTTTTTCCTTCCCCCTCCAAAAAAACACGATTTACACACATTTAATATCCTTTGGGTCAATATGACCCAACATGCGATATTGCAAGTTTAATTCCACTTTAAAATTTGTTTTCTATTGAATTGAGTTCATCTTCATTCAGAATCATCGATCAATAATTTTTTCGGTCAAATAATCAATAGAATCGCTTTTGTTTTTATTACACTTAAATATGAAATGCTGTTAACATTTTATTGTTGGGTCATATTGACCCAAAGGATCATAGGAAGGGCACATATCCAAGGGATGCAGAAGGGTTAAGCTCATAATATTGTCACCTCCATCATTTGGTCAGATCGAAAAGATCAAGCTTGTATAACGTCTACTTGGCAGGACTTATCGATTAAAGCAAGATACTTAGTACATACTAAGATTTTATGAAACTTGAAATTTATTTAATATTATTTACATAGTTACATAGATCAGCACAAACGATTTATTCCGCATTATAGATTTTCTTCAAAATATAATTTGCTTGTGTTTTTCTGAAAGTATTTTTAAGAAATAACCAATTTCCCACGTTATTCAAAAACGATTAAAAAATTAAACAAATAAATGATAATGAAGTTTTTCATTGAAAACTGTTTTACAAATTTTAAAATACAACTAAAAATAGAAAGAGATCGAAATCGGAATCGAACCCAGGCTTTCACGGACAGGTTGCCCCTACATGTTTCAATTGCAACCACTCAATCTCCTCAGAGGGGTTTGTCGTTTAACACTCACAGCCATTGACGACTGCTGGCAGTCAATAGTCAAACATGGTATTTAACGTTTGGTAGATCGAAATTTGCTTTTTTTCATTAATTTCATGTTGTAAAAGTAATGTGCACTTAGTTTTTTGAATAAATGTTAGAATCAGTTATAAATAGATTTGCTTGGAATTTTAAATGTTTCTTTATTTAAAAATTACTGAACGGAATACTTCTTAAAAAAACTACAGTCCGTTACTATATGATCTTGTGAGTGTAGTTTTGTTAAAAATTATTTACTTTTGCAAAACGTTCGGCTAGATCAAACCAAATAAAGTTTAGTGAACCAATAGAAATTGTTAAAAATAAAGCTAAAGTTTGGTCAATTTATTGGTAACGCTTTTTTTAGATTTTGTTTTGTCAAATATTCGTTAGGTCTGAACATACTTTAGTAAGAAATATTTTCATTTTGTTGTAAGATTAAACGCTTAAAACTTTGAGAATCTTTTGTTTTTTATTCTCATTTTCTATTCCAGTCATATATCACGGCTTAAACATATCGAATTAAATTGTTCGGATATAAGATACAGTTGGCTCCATAAATAAATTAATTGGCCTCAATTTTGTATTATCTACATATTTTGATGCCTGGCCCGCAAAGACCATCTAAAAGTTTATTATTTAGTCTACAGTTTTTTTTTTCTTTAAATCGGACTATTTATTTGAAAACTTGAAAATTTTTTTCTCTTCTTTTGTTTGTAAATGTTCCAATGTGTCGCAATAATCATAAGTATGTATGTAGTTCTTCAGAGCATAAAAAAATTAATAAACGGACTTACAAGATTCGTTCTTGAAATTGTTCTTCTTTATAGAATCATTAAGAGCATGTGATAATTGCCAATTGCTCAGTCAGTTCAGTTATGGAGCAGAGTGGAATAAAAAAAAAAAAAAAAAAATAGATACGTTCAAATAGTTTAATGTTTGTCTCGTCAGCTACAGACAACTGATATGATTCAAGTACATAAAATTAATGTAAGCTGTCATATGATGCAGTTCCTCTACATTTGGTTTTGTTCCATATTCTTGCTCTTTTTTACGATATTCTTAATATCTTTTTTATACTTGATACAGTAATATAGAATAACTGCCTGCAGATCGTCATTATTATCAAAAGGGAAAGTTTTTAAGCCATTGTTCTTAAAAAATAAGTTTTTGCATATTGGATATGGATTCTTATGCAATTTCATATTTTGGTTCTAAGCCATCGATTTCTTGATAAAAATATTATTCTAACTATTATCGACTGCACAGCCAGAAAGGAAACATTTTTCAATATGGGCACCACTAGCAAAACTATTTTTAACGAAAGCTTTTAAACAAATATTATTATTGTCACCGACAACTATATGATGGTTAAATGAGTCTTTAATCAAGAAGCCACAACCGCATAATGGTTGCCTCCGAGCATGTAATGTTAATAATAACAAAAATATGTTTAACACTTACTGTATATAAGCATGATTGTTTTGCAACCATAGCATGTTGCTCTTGGAAAAGAGGAAAATGCTATTGTTAATTTAAAACCAAACAATTATTGGTGATAAAAAAATTATTGTTATATTTGACCATAACATGTAAAGAGGCAACCATAATATGGTTGTGGCTTCTTGATAGAAGACTTATGAAGCCATAAGTCTGTGTTCATACGGCTCTTGTCTTATTGACATGATTGCTACTTTATAGGCGAGAGGGACGAGGGGAAAAGAAACGAGTACACAGATGCATGTACTGTCTTTACGTTTTGCTTTTTCATTCGTTGTTTAATTTTGTTATTGTTTTCAATATCAAAAAAGAACATGTCGTCCACATGACATAAATCATTTGAACGCCAGTTCATGTTCAAAGAAGAAAAAGGAAGAATCTTGTCAATAAGACATGAGCCGTATGAATTTAGACAAATATGTTTGCAGGTGCCTATAATATGGTTTAACTACGATTTGTTTTAAAAATTTCGTTAAAAATTGTGTTTTTAGAGATTACCATATTAAAAAAGGGGTTTTTCTGCTTCTATTGGAGTCTTGGGAGATCTCTATATTAATCGAAATATTATTGTTAAATTAAGGGTACTTTACACTATCACATGATATGATATGATATGATAACTTGTTATTTTCTCTGGAAATTTTCAAACAATAATTAGATCAGATATGCAATTTCGTCAAAATAATTGAGACTTGTGTGATAGTATAAAACAGCTTTAAGGACATATATTTAAATTATTCTATTGATCTGTGAGATATGCTATCGCATTTTTTTTGTTAGCATAGCACTTTTTTGTAACATAGAGTTGACAACACTGATGATTTTAGTTAACAAAGACTCTTTTCTATAGTTTTAGGCAACAATTTACCAAAAAACTGTATTTCATTCATGGGTTTGGTATGTATATTCTGGCTTTTTATTGTGCAATTTGATCATATTTTTTTTTATGTTTTAAAATTATTTATTAAATTAATTTACAATTTAAAAACTTTCCCTGATTATCACTAATATAAAAAACAACATCGATTGCTACGGAAAATCAACTTCATTATGTTCGACATCTTCTGATGAGTTTATAATAGAAAATGTTTATGAGCATTGAAACTGGTACAAGAATACAACATGCCTAAACATACCAGTACATTATGTTCCAGTACATTCCAGCCAACATTAGAACTTTTATCAGTTTGAATTTCTAATAAAGTATTAACAATAAGCGGCCGATACCGTTATTGACAATTAACCACGTCCACTGAGTTTTGTACTCATATGCCTACACTCAAAGAAAAGACATTTTAAGGAACATACTTTTTTATAATTGTTTAACTCACATTGTTTTTATATTCGAAAATGATTTTGAAATATTTTTGTGCACATTAAAGCTACGTTCACAATCAAAAAAACAATTTCGTTTTTTCTTCTTTCTTTTTTCTTCCCAAAGTATTTCATATATTTTCCTTTCATTTTTCGAACAAAAATTTAACTTACATTTTTTTTAAATGTAAGTAAAGTTGAGTCAACTAGAACTTTTGTATGAAATTGTTTCTGACGTTTAAAATAATTTTATTTAGTTTTGAACAAAAATTTTGACAAAATGTTTACAAAAATAAAAATAAATGCATAATGTTGTTGTGGCTAGAATTTGCAAACGATTTCTTGATGCAAAATGGGTGTAGTTACAAAAGAAATTGTTGCTCTATTATGAACACCAAGTGAAATTGTTTTTATGATTGTGAACGTAGCTTAAAACTAAAAATAATTTTGTTTAACAATTAATTACACACGTATTATAATGGAAAACAATTCTGCGAGCCCTTTTGTTTTTGCAATAGAGTTAAATGTAGACACATCCTCAACACGATGGCCTCCAATTATAAAATAAAACTTCTTTTGGCATATTTTCGAAAGTAATTTAAGTAAAAAAATATTAAAAGCTTTGTCCAATATTTATTTAAGTGTATGCCTCTAGTTCTCAAGGAGAAGTTTTAGGCCTAAGATGAGAATATCTCATTTATAGTTGAATGGATACTGGCATGTTCCTGTATTTATCTTTATGGATTAAAAAAAACTAAATGAATCTTTTTATTTACGGAAATGTTTTTATGATCGTGATAATTAACATTACAGTTTAATTAGTGTGGAAGTAGATATTTGAATGAACAATTTTATTTTATTAGGTAGTTTTTTTTTGCATTGAATGAAGATGTCTGTTCTCACAAAAAGCGCTCTTAGTTTTATTTTTTTAATACAAGTACATATTATATAAAATTAAATAAAAATACTTTAAATAAACAACCAGTGTTGTCAACTTTATATTTTCAAAATGCTCCAAAATGGAGCAAAAACGCGCCATTAAAAACCCACCAGCTTTGCTTTTTATTTTATTTTTTTATTTTTTTTAATTACATTTGGGAGACTTTTTGTTAATTTTTGACGGTAGATTATGCATATTATGGTTGAGCCTTAACCCTTACTGCATGTTTTTAGAGAACGAGCACAAAACTGATTCGTTATATTTACAACAAAAACAATTTTATAATTTTGTTTTAAGTTCTAAAAACAGGTAGTAAGTTAACTTTTCTGAGCGTATTAATACAAAATGCCAACAAATCAATACAACACATCACAAATCAGTTAAGATTTTAAGTGGAAAGAGGTTTATTTCAAAAAACATTTTGGTGAGTCTTCAAAAAAATATTAGCCCCAGTTACAAAACACCAGTGCCCATATTCTGTAACTCTCACGTCGAGAAACTTTTCGATTGATGTGTGAAATGAAACAAAAATATAGCATATATTGAAACAAACAGCTGTTTTTCTCACTAAACTGTGCCTGTAACTTTTTTTTGGCGAGTACTGGCTGTAACGTAAGGAAATTACTCGCCAATTTACAGAAAAAGTGTGTCTGTAACAGTGTCGCAAAATTGAAATTTCGAAATGGTAATGAACTTCAACTAAAAGAGTATTTTTCCCACCAAATGGTACTTTTTGTTAAAACAATAATTTATGAAAATAAAAGCAACAAAAAATATTTTATTGGAATTCATTTATCGAAGTATTTAATAGCAAAAAGTATTAATATTTGAGGTACACATGTAAATAATATTTCTGTTATACATTAGCGTCAATCGCCCCATCCATTTACAATATTATTGTATATTTTATTCGCCATATTATTTCTTATTGCACTATATTATTCAATAAGTGGCAAAATGGTTTCAATTAAAATATGGCGCAACTCTTACTAAAAAAAACATAACCTTTAAAGCAAAACAACATAGAAAATTATTACCAACACATTTCACAGTATATTGCACTTCTTTTCTTATTTCGATTTTTGCCAATATATTGTGTGACCTTCAATATCACATACAAATTAGCGATAAAATTGAAGTTATATTGCAAGTGTATGAGCCGCTTAAGGTACGTTTTTTCAGAATTTTATAAAAAAAATATTTGAAATTATTAATACATTTATGAATAAGAAAATAATTAAAAACTTAATTTTTGACAACATAAATTTATACTGGTTTTTATATTTATATTTTACCTTTTGAAAAGTTATATTATTCAGACTTTTACATATTTTACATACTTAGAACTAAGTTCTTAAAAATGTTTAAAACATTATTGTTTAAAAATAAAGCTTTTAATTCAATGTTATAAGATAAAGCAAATTTACTTTAAATGATTACACAGTACAACAGCCAATCTGGGGGGTGAGAAATTCCAAGTCAGGGTGATGGTACTAGGTCAGTATAGTAAAACCCTCAAAGGGTTAAGCGTTCGTATGTGTCAGTTCTTTTTTATGAGATTTTAAATTTTTTCCTTATCTTGATGTTTTTTTGTTTAACATAACTCGAGAACCACTTGTCCGATTTTGCTAAAACAAACTCAAAAAAATTTAGAATTACAATTTCTTTAATCCGTTCATATAACGTAATTCTTTATAATTTGCCGGTAAAAATAAATTTGTGGAGAATTATAATTGATAAGTGCAAAAAAATTTTCAAGCCTGGATGTATGCAGCAGATTTTATCACAAACCTGCACTGCAATTTTTGTGACTTTTTTAAGCGATCGGTGAAAATCGTCGGACTTTTGTTTGTTATTTGAAAGAATACACCCACATTCAGTGATGCCAACAGTAGGGGATTTCCCCTTTTCTAGGGATTTTTTTTCGGAAAATTTCAACCGTAGGGAAAAGAGGACACAATTTTTTATTTTAGGGCATATTTATTTATTTATTTATTTAATCAATGGATATTATCCTTACTGACTAATAACAATATTGACTTAAAATTAATGAATAACAATATGCATTTTAAAATATACTACAAATTTACAGAATATATGTAGTACATTAAAACTTACGAATAAAGAAAAACAATAAGAAAAATCAACAAATTGTGACATATAATTAAATTGTCTACATAACCTCGAAAAAGGATCAGCAATAGCGTAATTTTCTCTAAAAAAATTTAACAAAAAGCTGATTATAATGACGCGTATTGCGACAAGGTATATTAAATTTAGCAGACTCTACAGAAAATCACAACAAACATTACCATTAATAAGATTAACTATAAAAGAAACATTTAACATTGTACGACGACTTTTGAGCAATGGTAATTTTATTACTGCCAGTCTTCTAGCATAGGAAGGAAAGTTTGTCGAGTAACTCCAATGAAGATCACGTAAACAGAATAATAAAAATTGTTTTTGGACCGATTCAATACGAGAATTGTGAATGTTGTAAAATGGATCCCAAATGATTGACCCATATTCTAAGATTGGTCTAACGAGTGATACGTAAAGTTGCTTCGTTATGTATGGATCGGTGAATTTTTAACCCAGCGCTTAATAAAGCCAAGAACGCCTCGAGCTTTATTAACAGTTAATGTAATATGAGAAACAAAGTTTAATTTAGGATCCAGTAAGACTCCAATATCAAGAAACGAATCAACCAACTCCAGTTGATGACCACCAAAAGCATAATTAACAGCAATACAGTTATTTCTATAAAAACGCATGCTTTTGCATTTCACAAGATTCAGCTCCATCATATTATGATTACACCATAAAAAGAAGTTATTAAGATCCGATTGAAGATAAAAATTATCCGAAAAAAATCCCTAGAAAAGGGGAAATCCCCTACTGTTGGCATCACTGAATGTGGGTGTATTCTTTCAAATAACAAACAAAAGTCCGACGATTTTCACCGATCGCTTAAAAAAAGTCACAAAAATTGCAGTGCAGGTTTGTGATAAAATCTGCTGCATACATCCAGACTTGAACATTTTTTTTGCACTTATCAATTATAATTCTCCACAAATTTATTTTTACCGGCAAAACTGTTGGTTATAAAGAAAAACGTTATATGAACGGATTAAAGAAATTGTAATTCTAAATTTTTTTGAGTTTGTTTTAGCAAAATCGGACAAGTGGTTCTCGAGTTATGTTAAACAAAAAAACATCAAGATAATGAAAAAATTTAAAATGTCATAAAAAAAAAACTGACACATACGAACGCCAAACCCTTTGAGGGTTTTACTATACTGACCTAGTACCATCACCCTGACTTGGAATTTCTCACCCCCCATACAATAATCCCAAAAATGTTCCATAGTGTTATTTTTTTTAACAAATGCTTTTTGTCATTATTTCTTAAGGGCAAACAGGTCGTTTTTGTTTGTCTGCTTTTGTTGCGTTTTGCGTTGTCACCCCGCATTTGTTAGTGTTTCGGCGTCGTATAACTGTACCGAGTTACAGTTTTTGCGGTATCTGCATTAACTATATGCAATCGTTTTTAACCTCAATTTGAGGTTTTGTCTGGTGGAGAACCATTAATAACTCATGTGACTGGTAGAGAACCAATATATCTCATACGTTTTACTGGTGGAGTACCAAGGAAATAACTCAGACGTTTTACTGTGGAGACAAGATATATTCTGGAGCTTATTCTGGAAGCTCTTCGCCTTCCTATACGAAGGTCTAGGTCGATCGAGGACTTGTGGATGAGGCTCCAACAAACCGTGTGATACCCTGGCAATATAACTCTAGCTAGTTAGCCAAAAATTTTTTAGTGTTTAAGCAAAATAAAAAAAAAAAAAAAAAAAAAAAAATGCCATGAATTGGAAACATATTTTTACCGTGAAAAATCACGAATATTTTTATAATAAAAGCTTACTCCCCTATGAATTCTATTAAATAAATTCTATTAAAATATCAATTACACGCATCAATTACATATTAATACAACGATGAACAAACACTTGTGTTCTAGTAATACGTAATTTCTACAATATTGATCTCAGAACCTATAAAGTATATATATTCTGGGTCCTTATGAGGAGAGAACTTGATTTAACCATGTGATGTCCCTCTACCCCCCTCCCCCCCCTCCCTTTCAATTGTTTACATATACTAGCATAATTTAATTATTATTTCATCTATTTAACGAAATAATTTTTACAAATAGAAACTAGGAATTTGTGTTTTTTTGCTACTTAAAAACACGCCAAAAAAAAAACACATACAAACATGGCACAAACTATTTTGGTGAATATATTTCGCAACTTTGCTATTGCGGTGAACAATAACAACAAAAGTAATTTCAACTCAACTGTGTTGAATTTTGTGAACAGTAAACGTGCCATATTTCATTTTAATGATATTCGATTAACGTTCCTTCATGGTTCAGTTGTCTAGGGGGTGTGTTAAGTTAGAAACTGAGAGTTGCCTGGTTCGAATCTTGGTTTTTTCAAAAGAAATTTTTTTTTTTAATTATTTTTATTTTTTTTATGTTCTAAAAACGATTTAAAAAAAATATTTACCAGTTTTCGCTTTTTACATTTTATTTAAAATGAAGTTTTAAGTATTGTTAATATGTATGTATATGTAACAATTATTTAGTTTTTGTCTAGTTGCTCTGTATTCTGCTCGCACAATGGTGAAGGATATATAAGATTCGGTACAGCCGAATATAGCACTCTTACTTGTTTAATCTTGGAATGTTTAACAGCCGTACCTTAACAAGAGAGGAAGGCGGAACGTTTTCTTTCGCTTAGGTTTTACGCTGATATGCCATACCAAAGCAAGAGCGTCAACTTTTTGTCACGAACAGTAGTGATAGCTTTCTTGTTTAATAAAACCAACAAATTATAAATAAAAATAGAGATAAAAACGCTACATTGACCAAAAAATAGCTAAATTGCCATTATTAATTAACAATAGCGGCAAACTTCACTGCTAAACGAGCTGTCAAAATCTGGTTTTTTAATTGCAAAGCGTTTGTTAAGGTACGGCTATAATATGCAAGTCTTAAGAAAATCTTTGATTATTTTCAGAGTACAAGAACAACAATGTTACGCTTTGTTTATCATTCGTAAAACCATCGTCGAAAGAACCTTTTTCGGCTCTCTGTATAAATCATATTTTCAACAATTATACGGCAAGCATTTCACGAGTTGTAAGAGAATATCTACATGAGTATCAGACGATTCTTGACATGAAAGTCTAGCTAGATTTCACTACTTGTCAGTTTTTTGACCAAATGAATCTGACACCTAATTTAAATGTAAAATTGTCCGCTGAATCAGATTTGTCAAAAGTAGAACAGTTTTTGAGATATTCCAAAATAGCCGTTATTTGTGTTTTTAAAAAAATGATGTGAATAAAATGCAAATATCTTCAAAAGTTTATGTATTTCTTTCTTTTTTGTGAAAGGCTATAAAATTTCTAAAAATAACCATGGGTCTTTTGCGGAGATGAGGCAATAAATGGCAGATCTTCAGTGGACAAACTTCATTATAAATTTGATGATTTTTTGCAATTTTGCTCTTTTTTCATATTCGGATTCAGCGGACAATTTTACATTAAGATTAGGTGTCATTTGGTCACTACTTTGCTGGAAATTTGTGGCGCAGTTTGTTCTTTACCCACCTCTTCAACGATTCCCACAACGATTGAAGAAGCGTCTTTCACTGTGCTATGGAAGAATCTCACTCGTGGTACAGTTTTTCCCGTGTGAGAAATCTTCTACGATTAAAAAATGCGGTCATCGACGATCAAAGACGCTCTTCATGAGACTCCCAGTAGCACTTACATGAAGTAATTATGTTTTTATTTGAATGTTTTTTTTTATAAACTTCGAACAAAAATTGTTTAAAAACAACTAAATTTTAAGTTGTCCGATTTTTTGACGATTTTTCCAAACGATAAAGACAATTTTTTTATTTTTTCTCAGGAAACTGACGATTTTCTCATAAATTTATCTGGCAGCCCTGATACCGATTGTTGTTTTGTAACATAGCGTTTACATTTGCCAGTACTGGCAAGACAGTAGCAATCAGTGATGCCAACTTTTTGAGAGCAAAAAGCACTTTAAAATTTAAAAAAAGCACTAAAAAGCACTATTTTGAACAAAAAAAAAGGGTAAAAAAGCACTAAGCCATTTTTTAAATTTAATTTAACACAAAACTCGTTGCCGAATATTATATACCTCCAAAATTTAAAAAAAAGGCGATGGCGTTGATGGGGACCATTTTCTTTTAAGATTAAATAATAAATATATTTACATTTGTATATAAACATTTTTAAATTTATTATTACTAGTGTTCGCCTTATGGTCAAAATTCGACCATAACTTTTTTTTGTAAATATGAAGAAAACATAATTCATCTAAGTATATCGACGAAATAACCTATCTGCAGTTTTCAAAAGTTTACAGGAGAGGGAAAAAACGTAATAAAATTGGAACTATTAACGATATTGAAACGAAAATTACACATTTTGATTAAAATGAAACCAGTAATATATATCGGTTGGGAAAATTTTGCTTTTCTAATCACAGCTTATGTTATGACACTTAGGTTTTTTGGAATTGTAAAAATCTGAAAGCAAATAACCTATTTGCAGTACTAATTAGTATGAAAAATTTCTTTATACACATCAATATTATAAACATTAAATAATTACAGTAGTAGTTTCTTTTACTGGTTTAAGCAAAAACAAGGACTTAATGTTTGTTTAAATTACACTATGCAACAAAATTAAACTTTTATCGTGATGTTTTATGACTTTCTCTTTTTTTGTGCGTAACGGTCCTCTAGGTACAAACACTTTGTCATTTGTAATATTACGTGTTCAAAATTTTGCACACATATGCGTTATGATATAGGGAATAAAAATCCATAAAAAACTCAATTTTGAAATTTTTGCAGATAGGTTATTAGGCCTTTAAGATGACGATATATGAATTTATTTGCTTCGAGCATTTATTTTTTCCTTCAAAGTGGATCAATTTGGCGAGGGACCAACCTCCGGTTCATATATTATCTTCTACGTGAGTTAATTTAATTTTGTAAGTTCCGTATAAAAAATAACAATTGAAAAACAAAAAAGTCTCGATTATATATATTGTCATCCACTCAGGACGTTGCACGTTTAATTTTATGTTTCTATGTCTAATATTAACGAAAATTAATCAAAGTACCAGATGTACAACGAAAAGTACCAAAAAGCTCCCCTAACATGTTCTTATTAACCCAGTTTAATTTATAATTTTATCTTTATAGGTCGAATGTTAACGAAAATTCAAAAAGTTCCAGATGAAAAACAAAAAATACCAGCATTTTTTATCTTATAGGTTAACACTCACTCAGGATCTACACCTATAATATTATGTTTGTTATGTTATGAAGCACAGAAAAGTAAAAAAAAAAGAAATTTAGTTTCCCATATTTCCCCTTTTTTCTCCCCATAGAGGTTCGGTTGACAAACAAAGGAAGAAAGCGTTGTTAACTGTTTTGCCTGGTTTGATTTTTATAGTCGAAATATTCGAAACCCGGTTTCTGAAAAATGTCGAATAATCGATCACCCTAATTTTTTATTATTCAAATCGGTTGACATACGGAAGAGAAAGTGTTCTTAACTGTTTTGCCTTAGCCGATTTATATATATGTACATAGATTACCTTCAATAAAAATTATATCAACCAAATCATTTGGATCATCATCAGCTAGGTTTGAATTGGTCGTAAAACAACAATAAAGTGCGAGCTAGATTTTCGTAGTTAGAAAAAATCTGGCCTGTTGCAATTACCGAAAATTTGCAGTGACCGACCATTCCTTATAAAACTTAATGACAGCCCAAATTTTAATAAAAAAAAAAATGTTGTCAACGCAAAAAAGTAAACGTTTTGTAAAATTTCCAAATTGCTAGGAAGCCTAGCTCTAACCTCGTAAATAAAGTTTTTGGTAAAACGAATGCAACTTTCTTTTATCAGTTTTTTTTATCATTTGAAACCTTAAAATCTTCACAGGCCTTCCCAAAATTGTACCCCAAATAGCAAATCTCATCTTAATCATCCTCAATATAATCGAAGTTTTAAAAAATGGTATAAAAAAAATAAATATTGTTAAAGGCACTAAAAAGCACTGTGAGAAATTGTTAAAAGCACTATAAATACCCGCTTTTCAAAAACGGGTGTTTAACAAAATTTCGGGTATTGCATGAGCAAAAAAGCACCAAAAAATACCCGAAAGACACCAAAATGGCAACGCTGGTAGCAATTCATTCAAACCCTGCAAATAATAGGACCAGTCCAAACACGCGTGTAAAGAGTATTCCACAAGGGACCAGGACAAGTCCACAAGTAACCCAAACGTATGGAAAAAACCTGGTCTATTTAACATTACGATGTCCTAGGAGAGGACCATATAACCCACCTTTGGACCACTAAGGAGTAGTTTTAAAACTACTCCATGGTATATAACCCAACTTTGGACCAGTAAGGAGTAGTTTTAAAACTACTCCATGGTATACTCAAGAGGATTAGTTTTGAAGTCGTTTAAACACGAAAGCATGTCGTTAAAAAACGAAGACATGTCGTCTCACTACAAACACTTTTTAACAATGGCATGGTCCATGCTTGCATTACATCGGACCATGGAGTAGTCCATTTTATCAAAATGGGTCAGGTGGTCCAATTTTATTTGCAGGGAACTTTTTCACTAATACATAAACACTTTTACTTCTATTTTGTTTTTGCATTGTTTTGCCAACTAATGTGTATATGCTTACTGTCTTGCCAGTACTGGCAAATGTAAACGCTGTGTAAATAAATCAAATAAATACAAGTAACAGTGAAAACTACCACATACATCCAATATATTCATTACCCAGTAAAAACTTCGCTTACTTTTTCAAAATGAATAGCTTCTCTCACTCATTATTTAGTAGCTTTCTTCTATAACTGCTTCTGTAACAACTTCTATAACTACTTATTTCTGGATACGTAGTTAAAAATAATGACTTACTTTTGAATGCGTTCATTTCTGGACTTCCCTTGTAAAATTAATCGGTTCTTTCAGAAGAATTGTAAGTAGTGCTGTTAGTTTTTCCTGATTACTATACACATTATTTTGTAGGCGAAGTTTTTACTGGGTACCTAGTTAACGGACCATGTTAACAAAATTAAAAATTTTTAATTTTTACTATCTGTATATGTTGCTGCCCATTATTCAGAGATTTCACTGTAATTTCTTTCATACATACACACATACTATTTGAATACTTGTAAGTGTGTTTGCATACTTTTTTTGTATCTGTTAATGTTTTAAACAACTGCAATATTGAAGGAGGCACAAATTGGCGAATGCATTGCAAAAATTAAATCAAGAAAAGCCAACGTCATCACCGTACACAATGCATGAGCAAAACAAAAAAATAAAAACATAAAAAAAAAACAGCAACGAGTAGATACAAAACGAGCCAAAAGATACAACAAAAGTAATGCAATTTAAGATGCATGCAATCAACTGATGAATTTTTCTGTTTGCCTGGTAGCTGTATACAACGATGTTGTAACTTGTTAACATGTGTGATGGAAATTATGATCGTTTCTGTAAAATAGCCGCGATCACCGCAGTTTTCTATGATGATGTCGATAGTTTTTCTTCTCTTACTATTTAAAATGACGAACGATTGGTCTGAAAACTACCTATGATAATAAAAAATTAAAAAACTTTATTTAAAATATTGAATTAGAACCCGCTACCAGTTACAGTATGTAATTATGTATACAAAAACAATCGAACTTCTATAAACAATTTTGTTTTGTAACTGCACTAAACAAACAACATCAAACACAAAATATCTACAACATTATTGTTCGACATCGATCGATTCAATTGATGATCACAACATGTAAGCAACGACATGTTCGCCTCTATATACAATACATAATTTGCGTGTGTAATAACATAACGTGGCTCCACTAACAAAAAAAGTTACTTAACAAGTAAGAAAGCATAGTGTGGCAAGTTGAACCTTATGATACCCTAGATCGCTGAATGACACCTATAGGTCATTGTGAACATATAAGCAGAACCTTCTATTGTGAAACTTAGATTTTTAATGCTTGCAAAAACAAAACTGCCTGTGCGTGAGTTTTACCGTTTTAAATTAAATCAATTTTTGAGTTTTAACGAAGTCTTTATTTCAAGAAAACAATTCAATTTGTTTAATTGTTTGCGTAAAATCTGGGATTTTTTACAGTATTTAATATTTGTTATTGATGCGTCTAATGCCATATACTTTGTGAGGTAAAAGCTCAACCAAGGAACAGCTCCCTTAAGCGGACGATTTTCTAAGTCCCTTTTTCCCCTATTAACACATTTAAACCAACGAGACCGCAGGCAGACATCTCCGGTTAGCGGGCAAAATTGCGCGTTGGTCGGCTTCTGCCTTCTGCAACATGTTCCAAGTATCAGGGGCAGCCAATACCTGGGATTTGGCAAAAATCTAAAAAATGCCAGATCACCAAAGTTCTTAACGATCTCTTGCGATCGCGGCTGACCAGAGATGTTATGTGGTACGAAGGGTGTCAGTAGCCCCCTGTAAGCATGCATCGGACTGACTATTAGTTAGGGCCAACGTTAGTATTCTTTTTGCGGAAAATGCTTCCTGTCTTTCCGGAAGATTGACTTTAATAATTAGTACTTCTTAGATTGCACTTCCGTGCGAAGAAAGCTTGATTTCACAAATGTCATGATCACTTGGTGGTTGGATATCTGGAAAATCTCACTAAATGGCTGATTCAAAACTTGTGGCAGAGTTCGGCATGATGCAGGACTATCCCTAGGTGCTGTTGCTACTCAACAGCTGCTGCTAGCCCTTTTCGAAAGCAGCGGAGGTTAGATCGCTCTTAAACAAGGAGCGAATTATCCACTCAATCTAATACAGGGGTGTTTTAGTTGCTTTTACACTCAGCGTCGGCTGGTAAACACATTGTGTGATACCCAGTGCCTAAAGCTTCGTACAGACGATGGTCAGATCTTACAATATTGGTAAGCAGCGTTGCTTAAATTGCATTAAAATTGGCTAAAATGTCTTACAACTGTGTGAACATTGTAAGCACATTTGTATTTGCAGATGTGCAAAATTAATGCATCTGACAATGGACCATTGTCAGAAAAATTTTGCTGTTGGCAACGCCTGCTTACAATATTGTAAGATCTGACCATCGTCTGTACGAAGCTTAAGAACTACCATAGAGAAGGCCCTAGGGTAGGAATCCATGTTAATTTTTCCACAGCTGTGCAAAAAATATAATTGTGTACAATTGCTTTTATATGTAAGTTGTTTTTAAAAGAACATTTATTTCTAATTTTGTTAGGAAAAAATGGCCAATATGAGTATCAAAATTATTCTCTTGATTTGGACGTCATATTTGCATAAAAAAAACAATGTTTTTAGTGATGAAAAAAATTGTAAAATGAAATAAAATTTGTTTAATGTTTATAATAAAAAAAAAAAAATTATATAGATGTTTGCTCTCTGTTGAGCATGCAAGCAAATTTAAAACAATTTAACCAGTAACGAGATTTTGTTTTGTACCATACAATTTAAAAAAAAAAAAAAAATATAGGAAAAAGTAATCATTTGGCATTAATGTGCATTCATCGTCTGAGGCATCAGTGCAACAAAAATCCAGAGACATGACTGGTCAATATAATGAAACAACAAGTAAGCGGTAAATGGGCAAATCTTGCTAGATGGAAAGCTTGCATTCCGTTTTGTCTCTGTAAACATGTGTTTAATAACTCGAATTGCATTTTGCGATTTGCAAAACATAATAATAACAAGAGCAGTCAGTATCCAGTTAAGACGATGTAAAACAGAAACAAAAAACTTAGTGAACGATGATCAAAAGTTACGTAAGATACTTAAAGCAAGATTAAGACATTTGCAGATTAGCGTAGTTCAGTGTAAAGGCACTGAATTTAAATGAACTAAAAATGTTTATTATTTTGTTTAAAAAAAAAAAAATTGCTTTGAAAAGCCAAAAATACCTGAAGAAATTCGGTCTCAAAATTTATCAAAATTATAATTAATTATAAGTATTTTTTTGAATTTTTCTTAATCAAAAAATAATTGCAATATTTTGGAAAAATGCGTATTTCCATTTGGACGCATATTTTGCAAATAATTTCTCAGCTATGATTATATAAAATTTCGGAATACAGGCAGAAAAAACATGGGTACAGTATGGTAAAACTAAACATATTATAGTCCCCGCAATGGTCAAAAACACAGTATTGTTGTTTTTAGCATTACTTTTTTCACAAACTATAAAACTTTGCTTATATTAAACCATAAAATGTTAACCTTCCTTAAAACTATAAATATGGATGGATTAAGAAATATTATGCTCAAATTAAATTAAGCTACCGCCTTTTTTGGTATTATAAAATACAACAATAATAAAATTAAATGCTTCTGTCTATACGCTCTTAAGTGCTCTATTAAATCATTTTCAAACGTATAGAAGAAAAGCTCAATAATACGATCCACACCAAATAGTTCGAATAAGTAAATAAATTGTAATCGGCTCTGAATCTCAGCTTTGTTGATTTCATCACTGCTTTCGACAGTTTTTGGCCACCGCATATATTTTAAAGCTTTAACAGACCGAGGAAGCCCAACAAAACCGATAGCTTTTTTTAAAGTCCAATATGATTATATGATTCGAATGTAGGGTTTTGCATAGAGGCCAGCTATCATTACCCTTTTGACCTTCGACTGGGGCTAGGCAGGGATATCTCAAGCCCCCATCTTATTCTTACTAACAATCGACCAGGTCTTAAGAAGAAAACTACACGTACAGAAAAAACATGTTTAAATATGGTCACCTCCAACCAAACTATTTTTAAAGCAAATTTTAAACATATTATGGTTAATATAACCATATAATTGTCAGCGATAACCATATTATGGTTAAATAAGTCCTCCATCAAGAACCCACAACCATATTATAGTTGCCTCCAAAAATTATTTGGTTAAATATGATTATAATTTGTTTTTAAATTTACAATAGCATTTTCCTCTTTATCAAGAGGAACATACTATGGTTGAAACCCAACCATGCTATTGTAAGTGTTTACCAAATTTTCGTTATTATTGATCATAACCTGCTTGGAGGCAACAATAATATGGTTGGGGCTTCTTGATGGAGGCCTAATTTAACCATAATATGGTTACCGCTGACAATAATATGGTTATATTAACCATAATATATTTAAAAATTTCTTTAAAAATAGTTTGGTTGGAGGTGACCATATTTTAACATGTTTTTTCTCTGGGTGTAGATGGGAAAAATCGTAATATTCACTGCAAAAGTAAGTAAAACCGTGAACATAAATAAGTAGTTTTTAACCAGAAAAACCAAAAATCATAATAAGAAAAAGTATAAAATATGTAAATTTAAATATTGAGAAAGGTTTTTGTAGCGAAAATGGGCCGCGGAGAGATGTTTGAAACCCGCTTGAACTGCCGCTTACCGCTAAAACGTATTTTCCCCGCGATTGACATTTCAAAAACGCTAGATTTAGCTGGAAAATCTCTAAAATGGCAACACTGCTCAAAGCCTGCCGGCCGCTATCTCCTTGCTTGCTTGTGTGCGCGTCATTGCTTGTGCACAGGGCTGCCAGATTTTACGATTTATCGTCATTTGGACGATTTTTTGTTCCGAAATTAGCAAAGTGCCGATTTGCTGATTTTTGTCTAAAAAGTGACGATTTTTTCAGTCTCCAAAGTCTGAATAAAACATTACATTTTCTGACAATTTCGTTTTTATACCCTTCACCTCAGCTGGAAAAGGGTATATATAAGTTTGTCATTCCGTTTGTAATTTCTACAATATTGATCTAAGAACCTATAAAGTATATATATTCTGGGTCCTTATGAGGAGAGAACTGGATTTAATCATGTGGTGTCCCTCTACCCCCCCCCCCCCCCCCCCCCTCCCTTTCAATTGTTTACATATACTAGCATAATTTAATTATTATTTCATCTATTTAACGAAATAATTTTTACAAATAGAAACTAGGAATTTTTGTGTTTTTTTGCTACTTAAAAACTCGCCAAAAAGATAAAAGAAGACAAAAAAAAAAAAAAACACATACAAACATGGCACAAACTATTTTGGTGAATATATTTCGCAACTTTGCTATTGCGGTGAACAATAACAACAAAAGTAATTTCAACTCAACTGTGTTGAATTTTGTGAACAGTAAACGTGCCATATTTCATTTTAATGATATTCGATTAACGTTCCTTCATGGTTCAGTTGTCTAGGGGGTGTGTTAAGTTAGAAACTGAGAGTTGCCTGGTTCGAATCTTGGTTTTTTCAAAAGAAATTTTTTTTTTTAATTATTTTTATTTTTTTTATGTTCTAAAAACGATTTAAAAAAAATATTTACCAGTTTTCGCTTTTTACATTTTATTTAAAATGAAGTTTTAAGTATTGTTAATATGTATGTATATGTAACAATTATTTAGTTTTTGTCTAGTTGCTCTGTATTCTGCTCGCACAATGGTGAAGGATATATAAGATTCGGTACAGCCGAATATAGCACTCTTACTTGTTTAATCTTGGAATGTTTAACAGCCGTACCTTAACAAGAGAGGAAGGCGGAACGTTTTCTTTCGCTTAGGTTTTACGCTGATATGCCATACCAAAGCAAGAGCGTCAACTTTTTGTCACGAACAGTAGTGATAGCTTTCTTGTTTAATAAAACCAACAAATTATAAATAAAAATAGAGATAAAAACGCTACATTGACCAAAAAATAGCTAAATTGCCATTATTAATTAACAATAGCGGCAAACTTCACTGCTAAACGAGCTGTCAAAATCTGGTTTTTTAATTGCAAAGCGTTTGTTAAGGTACGGCTATAATATGCAAGTCTTAAGAAAATCTTTGATTATTTTCAGAGTACAAGAACAACAATGTTACGCTTAGTTTATCATTCGTAAAACCATCGTCGAAAGAACCTTTTTCAACTCTCTGTATAAATCATATTTTCAACAATTATACGGCAAGCATTTCACGAGTTGTAAGAGAATATCTACATGAGTATCAGACGATTCTTGACATGAAAGTCTAGCTAGATTTCACTACTTGTCAGTTTTTTGACCAAATGAATCTGACACCTAATTTTAATGTAAAATTGTCCGCTGAATCAGATTTGTCAAAAGTAGAACAGTTTTTGAGATATTCCAAAATAGCCGTTATTTGTGTTTTTAAAAAAATGATGTGAATAAAATGCAAATATCTTCAAAAGTTTATGTATTTCTTTCTTTTTCGTGAAAGGCTATAAAATTTCTAAAAATAACCATGGGTCGTTTGTGAAGATGAGGCAATAAATGGCAGTGCTTTAGTGGACAAACTTCATTATAAATTTGATGATTTTTTGCAATTTTGCTCTTTTTTCATATTCGGATTCAGCGGACAATTTTAAATTAAGATTAGGTGTCATTTGGTCACTACTTTGCTGGAAATTTGTGGCGCAGTTTGTTCTTTACCCACCTCTTCAACGATTCCCACAACGATTGAAGAAGCGTCTTTCACTGTGCTATGGAAGAATCTCACTCGTGGTACAGTTTTTCCCGTGAGAGAAATCTTCTACGATTAAAAAATGCGGTCATCGACGATCAAAGACGCTCTTCATGAGACTCCCAGTAGCACTTACATGAAGTAATTATGTTTTTATTTGAATGTTTTTTTTTTTTATAAACTTCGAACAAAAATTGTTTAAAAACAACTAAATTTTAAGTTGTCCGATTTTTTTTTGACGATTTTTCGAAACGATAAAGACGATTTTTTTATTTTTTCTCAGGAAACTGACGATTTTCTCATAAATTTATCTGGCAGCCCTGCTTGTGCATAAACTTTTTTGTTCGATTCAGCAAAATTATTTCTTTGAAATTTATATAAATTTCAGTAAACTTTTTGTCTGATTCAGTTAAATTATTTGTTTGAAAAAATCAGTGTTTTTTTAATAAACAAAATTCAAATAAAGATTTATTTTTATGGCAGACCATATTCACTACACACTCAATATTGACCATCGGGCTCTTAAAAAAAAAATTGATTTTTTCTTCATAAATGTATTTTTAACTGTAAAATAATTTTTAAAATGTATTTTTAACAAGGTGGTCTCTTAAATGCTCTTCTCCTGTCCAAACAAAGAGTCGGGGCCCATTTTTTTTATTGCTGATTCTTAAAGCGAAAATTATGAGGAATCCAAAAAAAAAAATTAGCCGGAAAATTTAGGAGCTTCTGTGGAAAATCGGAAAATTTAATTTTCTTGGGAAAATTTAAAGGTAAATTTCTAAGAAAAATTAGGAAAATTTTATTTTTCAATTAAAGCCTGATTCAATACCTTTCCAACGAGCTATCACTCGTTGCGATCGCTTTAGTAGTTTTTTTTTAAACAACTTTCAATGAGGTCCCTTATGAAGAATTCTTAAATTTTGTCGCATGACAGTGGTGTACGCCACCACTAAACCAGTCACTATAAAAAAAAAAAAATATGTAGGTACATTATTTTTTGCTGGGCAATCGATTGAGACTATTTATTTTAAAATCGGAGAGGGGTCGTCCAAAAGGTGATCGCTTTCATATGGAATTGCTCTATACATTTTTATCAAATTTTGTACAAAACGTTTATACCCACCCTTTTTGTTTACCGAGTATTTGCCAATTGGGCATTTATCCTGTTCCCATCTATACTAGGGTGTTCAGTCGATTAATTCTTGTTCGACTAAACGAACAATTTTAGACGATTAATTGTTCGACCTATTTAAAATTGCTAATTTCGATTAAAGGATTAATCGAAGAATTTATACCGATTAGTTGAATGATAATAATATATAGTATTTCAGTTAAATGTATAATTTGTTTTAAAGTTTTAAGTTGAATAAACAAACCAAAGGTATGTGTTCGTTGGAATTAAAACAAAAAACAGTCATGCTTAGTGAGTAATATAGCTTATATTTTGTTAATGAATTACAAAATCATTTCCCAAAAGAAAAAACGACAAAGGTCGGTAACTCAAAGATTTATATTCATTAATCGGGTATGTTCTAGAAACCGAAATGAAGTGAAATTGAAATCGATTTTAAATCTACTTGATTTTTATGGCGTTAGGTCAAAACGCCCAAGGTCGTAACGCTCAAAACCAAAAATGTCATAACGCCCAAATCTTGTTATATTGCCCAAAACCCAAAAATAATAATGACAAAATGCCCAAATGCTATGTTATATCGCCCAAAAGAAAAAGTTTGGGTGTTGTGACATTTTGCGTTGTAAGTGTTACGACATCTTTTCGAAAAAATAGACAGATTTATTCGGGCGTTGTGACATTTTCTTAAATATGAATTTTTTAAGTAATTCTATCAATTTTAGTGAAACTGTATAATAGAAAAAAGATTTTGAAAATTCTTTAACAAAACAATCACAATTATTTAGCCTTCACAGAGTGCGGTCGTTAGTAAAAAATTAAACATAATGCAATCGGAAAGTTTTGAGTTCGTGAGTGGGAAGCGGTGTATTTCCAAATTAATTTATTAAACAAGTGAAAAACAATTATACAAAAAAAAATCTTTATTATAGGATCGATTTCAGACAAAAAATTGTTTGTGTAAATTGGAAAAATAATTTTTTCTGTGTACCATCAAAGATGTAGATTGCTCACATCTTACATCTACCATACAACAAAAATGTAACGCTGCTTTCAAAACAAACTTCTTTTTGTCAGTGATGCCACAATAATAATAGAAATTATTGGCACTTTTCTAGGGATGACACTAAACAAATCGAAAGATGTAGAATGGAATAAAGATGTTGGGTTTTAGCCCTATATATTTTTTATGGAAAGATGTTAACATCTTCGGAAATTGATGGTAGATGTTGATCAGTGTAAAAAGGCAATCACAGGCTCGTTTTCAAAATTTGTTTGATTTTAAATCCACTTAATTTCTATTTATAGAATATGCCCGATAGGAATAATTTCTTTTACGAAAAACAGCTTTAAATGTTAAAAGTATCATGTATGAAAATGTGTTCTATTAAACGCAAATTCTACCAAATAGTTTGTGGTATAGGTATTTATTCAAGCTTGACCTCATCCTTTAATTCGTTATATTTTTAAGATTTATATTTTTATTACACCTTGCATCAGTTCGCATTTTGCAACAGGCAAGTTAAAAAGAAAAAATATGTTTAAACAATTTTGAAATTGTTATAAATCATATAATTTCAAATGCCCCAATCTCTGAAAAGAGATTTACGTAATTCCACGTTTGAAAACAACGCTATTCATCTAAACATAAAAAAAGCTAAATTATAATAATGTTGCCTTAAGCCAAAACGATGTATCTAAATTAAAAATTGCTATAAATTTTATATTTGAAATACTTTGTTCGCAATCAAGATAAAAAACTACAAGTGCGTATGTGGAATAAAATTTTGTTCTCATGCAGTTCATTTATTTATTTGTTAGAATAATTGTACAAAATGAATGAATGAACGAAGTTAGAAAGACGCTTTTAAGAATTAGCATTTATCTTGTCACACAAGTTGCAATATTTATTACTTTAACACTCCCATAAAATACTTCCTGCTTGGTTTTTATGTTGTTCTTGCTCTTTTACGTAGACTTTTTTCTTTTCAGATCGACTTGGAAAATATAAAAAAATATATTTTATTTTATTCTGTATTTTGTTAAACTGGTTTTCTGTAATAGTTTTTTTTTTTTTAATTTTGGATGATTTATAGGATGACATAAAATTAAATATGTATTTAAGAAATGCATATGCGTAAAATGCTTATCTGAACAAGGTTTCTTAACATTGTTATCCAATAGTTTTGACATGTTACTTGTTCACGTTTAAGTTGTAGAATCGTTGGCAATTGTTACAATCAATTAAATTTTGGCAGACGATTGTATTAAATTTTTAAAGTCTATTATGACAATTGTTGATATGTAAAAGCTTCATTTTTGTAAAATTCGTGAAACTTTCGGACAACATAATCACCCTTCTGACAACATCGTTTAGAAATTTTTTTGATAAATTATAGTCAACTGTAGCTGGTTCCTGTATTTCCCGCATCGTAAAATTTCTTAGATGAATTGTGAAACAAAAAATTCCATCGTTTCTCGATTTGTAAGAAAAAAGTGTTCCTGTATTTGAATGCTAAAAAACAGACAAAACAGATTCTGTTTTAACTGGAATATTTCCAGTAGTTAAGTGTCAAATATAAGCGAAACGTCAACAAAAGAAATAAATATAATAAAAACCGATTTGACGAGTTATTGTCATTTTGACGATTTTTTGTTCCGAAATTAGAAAAGTGAAGATTTGATGATTTTTTTCTAAAAAAAGTGACGAAAGCAAAAACAAAATCAAAAATATTGTGTTATGTTTATATTTTTCGGCTTGAGGTCTGTTTCATAAAATATATTAAAAATAAAAACTCTTGTTCTGTTTTAATTATTTATTTATTAATTCCAATATTTCGACCAACTTTGTTCGTCATCCTCAGGGAAATAGTTATGATCTAAAAAATATAATTTTAAACATGTTAACAAACAATTAATTTACTTAATATTTAATGCAGTGTTGTTCGATTTTATCGTTTAAAGTTTTCCTCACTGACTGTCTAATAACACTACGTGACAAAATTTCAACAAAGTCGTGACCAAATGAATCTGGCAGCTAATCTTTATGTAAAATTGTCCGCTGAATCCGAATATGAAGTCAGAATTGTTTTTGAGATATTATTATAAAATTATTTTGGAATATCTCGAAAACTGTTCTACTTTTGACAATTCTGACTTCATATTCGGATTCAGCGGACAATTTTACATAAATTAGGTGTCAAATTTATTTGGTCAAAAAATTGTCACGTAGTGTAATTTTCTTTTGTTTATTAATCTTGTGTTTCTTTATTGTATGACGATATATGTGAGCGCAATTATCAGTATCAGTTTTGTAGTTAATTCTCTTTTCGTTTGTTGTATTTAAAGTATGTAGCATCTCCTGCATGTATCGTTTAGTGTAATTATTCTCTCCCACAAGTATTCTCACCTTATCAAAGTCTGGTTGATGTCCCGTTTTTGCACAGAGGGCTGCTAGTGCTGTTTTTTGTGTTAAAGGTTTGTCATTGGATTTTAAGTCGGATTTGTGCGATGATAATCTTGTCTTTAGTTTTGTCTTCGTTGTACCAACATATATCTTTTGGCATATGTCAGTATCGTCCCCCTTACATTTAAGCTGATATACTAGATTGGATTTATCTAGTTTGTCTATTCTGGAGTTCATGTTATTAAACAATCTGTTCATTGTGTTGCTCGTTTTCATTGCTTATAAGTAATTTTCTTTGTTGTATATGTCTGAATACTTCATCCTTTCTGACAGCCCAGGTATGTATTCTATCGACCTATATATCTTTAGTGGTTCCTCCTTCCTTAAATTTTCATTTGACCTAGGCTTATTAATAACATATTTTATCAAGCTGTTTATAGTTTTGTATGGAAAGTCGTTTTTACGTAATATATGTTTTATCTTCTTCCTGTTTTCTTCGTAAAATTCTGTATTACTAGTATCTAGTACCCTTGTTATAAAGTTTGTCGCTGTGTTTATTATTATCCTTCTAGGATGTTTGGAATAATAATTAATAGGTCTACCAGATGCTTGGGGTTTTTGATACAAATTTACTTTAATTATATTACTTTTTCTGATAATTAAAGAGTCTAGATATGGTAATTGATTGTCCTTTTCTTTCTCCAGTGTAAATTGTATTTGTTTGTTAAATGAGTTAAGAGACTTTAAAGTTTCCTCAACTCGATTTACTTTTAAAATTCCAAACAGGTCGTCTACATATTTTGTCATCATTCTTGGTTTATTTTCCATTTGTCAAGGGTCATGTTTAATAATTCTTCCATAATTATGTCTGCAATTATTGGAGAAATTGGAGAACCCATTGGCATTTAAAATATTTTAAAATTTTGTTGTTACTTTCTATAAATTCATATTGAATTTTTAAATTTCAAACACTTCATATTTTGTGGCGTTGAAAATTGAAAAAACAATATGAATTTCTGTAGAAAGTAACAACAAATTTATAAAATATTTTTGATTTTGTTTTTGCTTTCAATGAAACTGTTGGCGTTGCGTTGCGTTTTGCACTATAAGCCCCTTTGTCTTCGAAATAAGATAATTTTAAATATTTTTGTATGTTTGCTTATTAGAAAAAAAGATATCTTTAGAAACAAGGCAGCTTAAATTTTTATATTTATTCCTATTGTGAAAATTGCCCTCGAAATTGTTTGTCTCTTCTCTGAAAAATTAATCGTCAAAAGCAAAATTTCGAGGGAAAGTAATGGACCGACTTGGCTTATTTTGAACATTTAATACTTCTTATATACTGTAGGGGCGCTTGTAGTAATTAATATTTTCTATATTTATTTGTTTTTCTGTTATTTAAAATAATTGGCAAATGGACAAAAAAAAATCAATCAGTTTCTTCTTTATGTTAGGTTACCAGAGACTCAGGTTCGAATCCAACTGGAGGAAACCTAAAAGTATTTTATATGAAATTGTTTTTTTATTCCTTGTTTTCTATAAATATTATTTATTATTAACCTTTTTCTAAATTTTTTTTCGGCTTTCGTAAAAAAATTTTAATTCGTTTTTCCTCTCATTGAAACTTTTTGATTATTTGTTACAACACATAATTTAATTTAAATTCTCACCACTACATGTTCTAAGCTAGACTTTACAGGGATAATGCAGTTTATTGGTTGTAAATTTTTGGCGTTTTGGATAATATAATAGATAGAATAGAGCATAGTAGATGTGCATTTGTATAAGTACGCTTTATCAGTATTAGTGAAAAAAAATTAAGTGCTGAAATAGTGTTAAATTTCCCAGAAAAATTGAGGTATAAAACGCGATTTTTTCTGGAAATAAATTCATTTTACATAATTGCTGCCTAACAACTGTGACGAGCGGAGTGAAAAAGAAAGGAAGAACAGAAATTGGTATACAGGCTGCAACTTTATAAAAAAAAAAAAAAAACAAAAGGAAAGGATTCAGGAGGAAAAGGACTTATAATTATTTTGGAAAGGAAGAAATAAATTGGAGGAAAAAAAAAACCCTAAGAATTTAGGATTGACACTGAGTATATAGGTAAATTATAATTTCGTGTTCTATCTTCTGCATTTAACTCTAGTTTTTTTCACATATCACCATTAAAATATTTCTTCTGTTCAAAATTGAATTTTTCGGCACAAATTTGTTAATTATTTATTAGCAAATTAAAGTGATTTTACGCAGAATTTAAGGCCACGGGAAACCCTGGGTAAAATCTGTCCAAAATTCACCTTTCCATCTCGGGGCCAAAGCAACTCATTTTATCAGCAACGAGGGGCAATCCTTACAGCAGCAAAAATTAATTAAAAATAGAATGTGTTGTGTTGTGGTTGTGGTAAAAGTGAGGCATTAGTTGTGACGAATTAAAATTATTTTTGAAAAGAATTTAAGAAAATTATATAAGGAAAAAAAAACCAAAATCTTAATTTACAGAAATAGAAATTTACTAAAAAGTCATATCAAAAAAAATTACAAAAGCCTAATATCACAAAGTGCAGAGTTTTTTTTAGTTCCCTTTGAAATGTTAAATAAACAAAATCAATGTTAAAAACAACAAAATAAGGCCTAAAAGTGTATTTAAAATTTTAGCAATTCTTATTCCTTTGAAAATCCATTCATATATTTGCTTATATTTCTTTTGCTAAAAATTTAGTTGGTAAAGTAAATTTTTTCTTAGTGATTATTTTGAATCTATAAATAAATTTTGATGTTCAAAAATGGGCAAAGTTCATTAAAAAAAAAAAGAATAAGAAAAAAAAAAATCAAAAATCAGTAATAAAAAAATAAATAGAATATTACAACAACAAAAACTTAATATGAAGTGCATTAAAAATTAAAAAAAAAAAACTCATAAATTACAAAAGGAAAAATATAAAGCAAAAACAATAACAATAACCTACAAATTCCAGCGGTGTAATAATATGCTCGCTAAAATAGAATAAGAAAAATTAAAAACAAACAATCATTTTTTTCCACTTGAGCCAGGAGCCGGAATTTAAATGCATGCTATCTAAACATCGAACTCAACAAACTCATTTGTTAATAATTTCGTTATTTGCTACAATACATAAACAAAATATGATTGATATTTGATATTCTTATCTTATATGGACACTTTTGTGCCGAACCCATTATTTCTACAAGAAAAAAAGTTGTTTGTCTATAACCCGTCCATTTATGAACCGATTTTTTTAATTTTAACTACCAGCTATTCTACTAAGTCTATTTCAGGTAAAAAAGAAAAAAAAAAAGATTATAGGAATAGGTAAATAAAAATTTATATCTCAGCCATTTGTAAACCGATATAGTTAAATTTCAATAATATACTATTTCGGACTACATACGATATAAATATAAAACAACGTTGTCACTATCAATTCTAGGTTTTTCGCAAAAATAAAAACCCAGAATATTTATAATACTGTTATCAAAGCTGATTTAATTTAAAAATTTTCCATTTTGATCTCGGTTTTTGTAAATATGTATATATCTATTTTAAAAAATGATGTAAAGTTTATTTTATTAAGCTTGGTTTCTTTTTGCTTTGGTAAATATATTTATTTTATTTTTTGTTTTATATGATATTTTCTCATGCCTTTGTGTGACTTCTCCAGGGAAAAACAACCATTTTAAATTGTTATCGGATTAAAGAAAATAAATAATTTTATAAAAAATAATCCTCCAGCTTAACAAAATAAATATAAATTTAAAGAAATAATTAAATACCCATGAACTTTAACTATGTTTTTGTTTGATTATGTTTTAATAAAAGTCGAAACAAATTTGTTTAAAATTAATTTTAAATTGCACGATTTTTAAAACAAAAAAGACGATATTTTTTAATTTTTTGTCAGTAAATTGACGATTTTGACACAAATTTATCTGGCAGCCCTGAATAAAACCCAAACAAGAAAACCCTAAAAAATTTTTAAATAACAAAATATAAGAACTGAATCATTTAAATTATGCACTCATCATTTAAATTCTTTCTATTTTTTATTTATTTATATTAAAAAAATAGCATATAAACATATTTTTGATTTAAAATATCTATATTTTGTTTTTTTTTCGCATCAATTTCATATGTAACTTATTTTCACAGTTGTTGAGAGAAACTTTTTACAAAATATTGTTACAGAAACACCTTTTCTCACATACTTCCAATAATTGCTGGAAAGTTACTTAAATAACAGATTATTCGCGCAAAGGAAATATACAGAAACACCTGTGTGAGAAAACCAATTTTTTGTTTCAATTTGCACTGTTTTTGTCCCAATTCACTGGTTTCATGCGGAAAATTTTACGATGCGAGAAATACAGACACGGGCTACTGGCTAGTTACATTATTTTCCAACACTAACGCGTTCTCGGCCAGGGTGTTCAAGTGAAAACATCGCTATTTTAAGCCACAGTATTGAAGCAGATCCAAATTTATTAATTCCTCGACGACAACAACAAAATAGCGAATTTTTGTGTATGAATTTGGCTTTGAATCTTTACAAGTTGCAAACGGCCCTGAACTCCCTGAAGCACAATCTGCTGGTTTTATTTAAACCCATTTTGTCTGGATACATTGTTCCGGGGGTATGTAGGGATTCTAGGAATATTTCACCTTTTTGTGTTTCATTCTCCGGGGAAACCTGATGCAGTCGGAAGAGTTCAAAATTGACAGATCTCTTGAGATCGCGGCTGACCAAAGATTCAACTGGTGGTTGGTAAACCCATTGATTGACACCCAGTGGTAAGACCGCCATGAGACAAGGCAAACATGGCAAGTGCTTAAGTAAATCTTTCCACTACTGTCTGAATATGTCAACAAGATTAATTTTCCCGATTGTGTTTCTTAAAATTTAAGAGCAATTAATGCATTCTATACATCCTTAACGTGCCAATTGATGCATTCTTTACCTCCTTAATGTGCGACAATATAGTGCGCTATATGATCTGGAGGCGTGATTGGGTCATTTTTTTTTTTTTTTTAATTTGGATAGGAATGAAGTTACTTAATTTGAAGATAAGCTAACAATAAATTTTTTGTTTTGATGATATGGATATCTCTGGTCTGTAGTTTCAACAGAACGGTGTCACATGCCACGCAACCACCGAAATAATTCATGGAGTGCAAAATCTATTGACTGGCCGCCCAGATCATGTGATTTTTTTATTAGACTATTATAAAGAGAGTCAGTCGAAGCAAATTCCGTGACGTGATTAACACAATTTAGGTTAACTCTAATTAAAAATGCTGATAAAAAAAAATCGCCCGACCGTTATCTCGAAAATTTTACGTGCCATAAATCATATCAATATCGTATCCCGTTACTTCGACGACAATAACCCAGGGACCGTAACGGTTATAAGTGATATCGAATAAGTTTTTTAATAACTGTTATTTTGTGGCTAAAATGAAAAAATCCATCTTAAAAAGTTATTTTTCGACGTAAAAATAAAAGGTCGGATGAAACTCTTAAAAAAAGGTTTTATTTAGCCGTCAGAAAATAAAACGCATTTGAGGAGTTTTATTTTTTCCGTCAGAAAATAAAACTCATTTGAGGAGTTTTATTTTTACAGTCAAAAAATAACACTCATTTTATGTACAAGGGTACAATTAGTTTGTCATTCCATTTGAAATTTTTTACAATGTCCGTCCAAGACGCCTTAAAGTATTTATCGTTACTTGAAATGCAAAACAACGTAACTAACATGTAGAATTTTTTTCCAATGCCATAAACAAGCATATCAAAATAACAAATATTCGCGAATTGAGTCCCAATATATTTACTGGTATTAAAAATTAGACCTTTACATAGATATTTTTGTACTAAGAATTTATTGCTTTGATTTGGTAAAATTTTATGTTAGTAACGCTTTTTTATATTTCAACTGAAGATATGTATCTTTACGAATAGCGGAGTTTATTTAATATTAATTGTTATCGTTCTTTGCATAAAGAATATTTTTTAAATCAGTTTTTAAAATCAGTTTCTTAATTCTGGTGTATATTGCGTAAGGGTATTGAAGATTCGTCAATGCCAAATATAGCACTCCGATTAAGGTTCAAACGTAGCTAAATAGCTCCAAATTTTTAGAAAAACTAGAACGGCGGGAGAAAGTTTTACTTAAAAGTCCAACATTTCTTGCAGCGATATATCTCGATTCGCGGCTTAACTGCATTATATCGAAGGAGCCTTTAAAGTTAATGTGTGCTCGAACCCACCTTAAAGAAGTAATCAATCCGATGATCAACCTTCAACAAGTAATGAAGCGCTGCAATCTTCGCCAAATGTTTGCGATACATCACAATCCAACACATCGCTTTTGGGACAGTATTTGAACTCCCTAAACGTAGATAGGAAACTGGAAAGCAATGAAGATGATGATGATGATGAAAACCGAAAAGCTTTTTATGAAATAAATAATTTTTCACCTAGGCCCTTATCGATTGATAAACCTCCTTTCGAGTTCTGGGAGGCAAAAAAATACATTATCCATATTTGTATAAATGATCAAAAATTGTTCACTGTGTACCAGCAAACCCAGGTGAGCGTGCTCTTAAATTGGTTCTGAGCGACCTACGTTCCAATATTTCCGCAGATAATTTGGAAAAAGTTATGTTCGTTAAACTAAACATATAATAAACTAATTTCTAGACGTTTTACATGAAAATAAACAAAATAATATCAAAAAAAAAAAAAAAAATAAAAATATGAGTTTTATTTTCTGACGGAAAAAGTAAAACTCCTCAAGTGAGTTTTATTTTCTGACGGAAAAAATAAAAATCCTCAAATGAGTTTTATTTTTGACGGAAAAATAAAACTCTCTTTTTAAGAGTTTCATTCCAACTTTTATTTTTTCGTTGAAAAATAAGTCTTAACTATGGAGTTAAGATCGTTTTCTCAAGATCACCAAAGATTCTTGATGATTCAATACGTATCTGTTGGTATATGACACTATAGGTGTTCCTTGACTCTAACATGGAGAGTTTTTGGGGTCACATTTTCAGAAATAACTGTTATTTACGGTCCCTGCAATAACCACAAAAAAAAAAAAAAAAAATAGTTTGAAAAAAAAAAAAATCAAAAACTCTAATATCGCACAGGTCTAAGAAATTTTAATATTTACATCTAAACTCCTGGCTTAATTTTATTCGGAAAAATAAAGTTGTTGTTGAAAAACCCTTTATGTGTTGCAAGTTATTCAATAGACAATTTGGTAATGCTTTCTTTATTAAATAGGTTTACTTTTTCATGTTTTTAGTTAGACCTGATTTCTTATATCTTTGCATTTTTATGCAAATTTGAAATATGATTCATGCCGTAGCCTATTTAATAAAGAACAAGTAGAGCTAAAAATTTTCATTAATGATTTAGTGTAGTGTATGTAAATATTGTTTTACTTTCTTTTCTGTTTCCCTTTTGGAATAAATAATTTTTTTAACGTTTATCACGTTTGGAACATCAGACATTCATATGCACGTGTGTTTACAAAGAAACGATTTTAAAATATTACAATTCTCAGAATAAATGTCGAATAAGAGGTTATCAAGCCAGTGCTACAAAAGCATCTGAAGCACCAGAAAGCAATTTTAAGTAACTACTTCCAAAATTTAGTTAAGCATGTAAGAAAATATAAAAAACGTTTTTGCAACTTATTAGAAACTATTTTGCTTAAGAGGTGATTTATATAAGACTGCACTATAAATGTTTTTTCACACTGACCCATTCGTTCCTCTAAGAACACAACGAACTACAACAACATTTCGGTTTAACTTTTAAGAAAAAACATACAAACTTTTACTTGTGTCTTGTCTGGCTTTAGTGTAGTGTAAACTATACAAGCAGTTTTTTCCTTTAATTTGTAACATTCATTATGAACTTTTGGCGGGCATGAACTCTGTTAGTACGTGTCCAAACATCTTTTACGAAATCCAGTTGCTCCTTCATTATACGTTTCATAATGTAATTATGTGAAAACAGTTTTAATCGAATAAGGTTTTGATTTAGATTTATAATGAAAATCCAGCAAGTATGATCATAAATCCACATTTAATTAAAATATTAAGTAATAAAGTATTACGAATAAAGGGATTCTCGTTTTCAAACAATTGGACATTTTCCGACCACAGATATCTAAACAGGCTCTTTATTTGGATACTTTTCTAGCACATATGGACTTTACATTTCCCAATAAAAAATGGAGCTTCCAACGAAGCAGGTTTGTAAGGGAGAAACATAAACGTTTCGCTTACCATTGCGCTTACGGAAGACATGAATTTTATATGGCGAGTTCCCACTTTGAAGCAATACATTTTTGACACATGAAGCGCATTATTCAGCGCATATAAAAATTGTTGTATGTAACGATCAGCCTTACACACTGAATGTTTTGATACAGCTATTTTTTAGTTTTCACCCTTACAAACCTGCTTCGTAGTAAGGGAATGCCGTAGCACTTGAAATGTTTTTTTTTATAAAAGTTGTTGAGAGCTCCTTCACTTACTTTACTGCATTTCTGTATGTCTTATGGCGTAGCGCATGATTGTGCGCTTATTTTTTTAAATGTACCGTTAGTGCTTCGCAAAATGATAAAATGTTTTATTGGGTTGTTTAAAAAAAACCATTTACATTTAAAAGACTTTTGATGCGAACAGTAAACGAAAAATCAGTGAAATTGATTCTTTTAAGCTGCTGATTTCATGACATGCATACATATCTAGTATGTATGTATGTATGTATGTATATGGGGATGGAGGAGGAAATACTTATACATATAAGTATATGTATGCCATGTATGTATGTTCACATATTGTAATACTCGTATGAGATTTGTTGCAAGCAAATGTTTTTGTAAAAAGGCTTGGTGTGTTGGTTGTTCATACAATAAATTAGTTCAAGTGCTGTTTTACTTTTGGCTTACGATGCCCAAACAAAGAAAAGCAACGAAATGAACGACTAGTTATTGCGAGTAGCTGGCTGTATGAGTCTTTTAAATGCTGTTTACTTACATTTGCCAATATGGTCAGATGGTACATGGCTTGTTTCTCAAAATCCAATGGTCCCAATAAAAATATAGTTCCTTCTGTTGTTTCAGGAGAAACGATTTTTTGTCTTATGGCAAAAAGGGGAGAACCCTGTAATAAAATTAAAAACAAAAAACATTTAAAATTTAAAAAAAAAAAATTAATACAGACTCTATTTATAAACTGTTATGAAAAATAGCGACTTACCCATAGTTCGAGGTAGACAGGTTTCTGGAATAATGGATTTTTACGTGCGATCACATAATCTAATTCGGTGCCACGTTTGGCATCCTGCAACGAAAAGACAACAAAGAAACAAACGCTCATTAATGATCAATTTACATAAAAAATAATTTAATTTTTTTTATTTCTTCCAATTTGGTACGTACGCGTACGTCGTTGTGTGTAATTAAATTTAATGTTTATAATTTATTAAGTTTGTTAACAATTTAACAACAATAGGCATCCAGCAATCAGAGTCAAGTTTTAACAAAACAAATGATTTTTTTAGAATATTATTATACAATAATGAATGAGTGTAGGCTGGCAGTCAAACAAAAAAAAAAAATTAAGAGAAATCATTAAATTAATGATCATGATCTTTTGTTTGCAACTATCCAAACTGTATTGTATATTTGTGCTCTTCTTATTCTACTGCTATATTTCTTTTATATTCTTTTTGCTGAAATCTAGTCTTTTCACTTTTACAATGTCTCTTTAGCTCTCGCTGTATTCGTCTGGCTGTTAATAAGTATGTAAGTCAGTCAGTCGTCAATTGCTATTCTTTTCCATTCGAGAGTGGTTGCTATAGATGAAATAATAATAGTGGTTCATCATAATTAAGGATAATTGCATCATGGTAATAGTGTTGGTGGTAAAGTGTTCTTCTTGTTATCGCAGCAATTGCAACACGTACTCGAATACAACCTTTTAAAAAATCTACTCTATTTTACTTTAATCACATGTATTTTTCAAACCGGGTTAATGTATTCGGTATTTTATTCTTAACGGATATATTTTGATTTTTACACTTAGAAAAAAAAAACTGAAAGAAATATGAAATTTGTTTATTTTGTACATGTTAATGAATATGCAGCAACAGAAATATGAACACTGGCCACTTGAACAAATTTTCTTTTAGATAGTTTTTATTAAATTTGTATAATTACATATATTAAATTAATTAAATAAAACTTACAATAATTGCTTACTCCAGAACAACACTAATGGCCAGCAGCCGTACAAAAAATTTAAACATTTTAGTGCTGACATTAAAAGCTAAAACTGCGGCGAATTAAATTCTAATTTCATTGCCAAGTTTAGCAATGCAAGTTACAGAACTGCATTCGTAGCCAAAAATCGCTAAATCAATTTTAGGGATTTTTAAAGAATACGGCTGCACGTTGAGACTTGGTATTTAAATCTGCACTAATTTAATTTATATTTAAGTTGTATTATATACAACTTCAGCTTTTCAATTGCAACCTAATTAACTAGATTTAATAAACCATCCTTTAAGTATACGGTTTGACTCAGAACAACTTCTTATGGCTAATAAATCAATGAATGTTTAAACGTTGGTTTAGTTGAACTCAACTTAAATTTATATGTAGTTTAAACTGAACAGCTGTAAATCAGTGCCCAAAATAATAATGTGGCAGCACTACGATAAATGTTTTCAAATTCATATTTGTATTGGTGTTTAAACGCCCAATTTTATGCGTTTAGAGATGGTTTAAATGTTTACCGAATTATAGATTTGCTAATTTAACACTATTTAAACCAGAAAGAAAGTTTAACTTGCACTGATTTATAAGCCCTCAGTCGAACTAAAGGTGTACATCCGTCTGTCTAGCTGGCTGGCTGTCTGTCCGTGTATCCTTTTGCGTAAAGTAAAGATTGCAATGTTATAGATCATTTGATGAAATGTGGTACATATTTTTATCAATTGTCATAATGAAAATGGTGAGAATCGGTCCAAAATCTTAAATAGTCCCAATACAAACTTCTTTCCGGAATAGGGTCTTAGTGGCTTTAAACTATCTTATAATTTTTGTAGTTTAAAAGTTTGGCTCGAAAGTATTTTACTGCAACATAAATCGTCTTAATTTTTTTTTTAATTTTGCGATAGCAACTATGACATGACAAAATTTGCTTAACAATAGGTCCCATATAAACCCCCTTCCTTAAATCACTTAAAGATAAAAAAATTTCATAAAGATGAAGGTAGCTTAATAATATTCGGCACAAAGAACTTTCACATGAATCTTAACCTCCTAAGTTTTGGCGGGTCCATGATTGCCCATAGGTTTAAATTTTGGTACACATTTGAAAATTTGTTTTTTAATATTGTGGTGTTGGATATCATACCTTCTTAATTGTTATGTTTTGCAGTATGTCCAAAAATTCTAAACATTTGTCCGCTTGATATAGTAATTCGAATTCGATTTTTTTATCTCCAACAATTAAATTCAATAAGATTCGAAAAATTTCTAGTTCCTTTATGTTTTATATCTTTTCGTTTAATTTTACTAGTAAAAAATTTTAATAGAGTTTTTTTCGGCTCAGAGAGTAGAAAACATCCCCTCCAATTGTACCAGTTTTCAATTTCTAAAGGGTTTTCCCCTCAACAATAATCAATTAAATCTTATTCTGATGTATTTTAAAGTTAATGTCCTGCCAATACCGGACTCAAAATTCATGGTTTTTGTTTAGCTTGCGGTACCTCTTCAACATAAGGCGAGTACTTTTTCTGGATTTGAAGCAGAAAATTTAACATCTGATTACCGTGCGCCTCCGTGTACTCTTTAATATACAAACTTAGAAATAAATAACAAAGTTATTTCTTTAAGAAAAAGCAAAAAGAGAGTTTGCCAAATCTTATATTATCTCACCATCGAATTTTTGAAATATTTGGCACAATTGTGCTGCATATCGCATTTGATCATAAGGAGCGTATTTACTTAAAATTTACTAATTTTCATTAGAAGCAAAAGAATTTTTAATTTAATATTAAAGGCATATAAAAATCAGCCGTTATGTCTTTGATGAAACCCATTTGAAGGATATTCATTTATAGGAAGAATTTTCGCTAAACTCTTAAAAAGATTATATTTTTAATCAAATACAAAAATTATATAAGATACGCTGTGGTTGGCTCAAGGCGCATTGAATGAGGTGGTGGCAATCGCGATTAAATTCGCCGTAGTTTATTCGCCGAAAGATAAATTTATCAGTACTTTGACATGGTATTTAAAGTGAATTTACTACATGGGAACTCGAGAGATCAGCTGAATATTTTTTGCTCCGTTTATTTTGCTCTAAGTCCCCTTTTAAGTTTGCCTTTGGATTTTTGACAAATAAGCCAGATATTTTTCAGAACGAATTCGGGCGAGTTATGAATTTGCCTTAACGGTATTTAAAAATATTGCGTTCTAAATTAAATGGTCTTATAAAGGATGACGAATCATGTGAGGTTTATTTACAATGTTAAATAAAACACATAAATTTTAAAGTGAACTTAAAATTTTTATTGCCTGTTGAAAGAACAATTTTTGGCATTTACTGTTTGAAAATGATATTATGTAAATGTCGGCGATGACTCATCTGAGGTGGTCCATTCGGAAGGTGCTATTTGGGTCGACTCGTTCGAGCATAACTATTAGTTTCTCGCTTGGCTTCCAAAGCGTCAATCATAGCTGGCTTATTTCTGCAGACCTCAGGTATGATATCGCACGATCTAGGTGGCCAATTTACCGTAGCAAAACGTAAAATGAAGTGCCCACCAAGGTCATTGTTGACCGCGCTGAATGGCTGTCTTTTTGAAACCAGAGCTCACCGAGACAAACCACTTGAATTTCAGGAAGCACATAGTCCGTTAACATGGTACAATAACGGTTACCATTGACGAAAACATTCTGATTTTCCTCATTTTTGAAGAAATATGGACCAAAGATTCCACCAGCCTGTAAATCCCACCATACCTTTGTTTTTAATGGATGTAGTGTTAGCTCATGGAACTCTTCCAGAAATGTGCTTCATCACTAAACAAAGTTTCACGATAAAACACCGGATTTCCATTGAGTTCCGAATGAACCAGCTCAGACGAAGCAATGGCCAACAATTACATGATAGCATTTTGAAATAGTAAATACCACAAATTGTTTTTGTTAACCAATAATAACAATTTTAAGTTGCCCTTCAAATTTATATTTTTTATTTTACATAATTAATCAAACCCTATAATCAGTGGGCGTAATAACGCCACTTGGTTGTCAATTATCCCTAGGAGGATTGATTTCTTATTTGAATCGACTTGAAAAAGGGGAATTTTTTTTTATCGCTTTTAGATCTGCGAGGTTGGATTATTGTATTTTTCCAAAAATACTTTACATATCGGCCCACTTGTAAATAAACTTACCAAGCGTTCCATTTTCTTGAAACTAAAAATATCTGCCTGTTTAACGATGTCGAACGTCATCGTTCGCATAGAAAATTATATTTAAAACAAAAACAAAATTCGAAAATTTGTTTTTGTTTTAAATGTAATATTCTATGCGAACGTTAACGTTCGAAATCGATGAACAGGCAGTATATTTTAGTTAGACCAAAAAAAAAAAAGCAAAGTTTGAACGAAATTGGTTCACGATTTCGGGTACCGGGCAATAATGGGTTAAATTAACAAGAATGTTCTGAAGTTAATTTTATATTACATTTAAGTTGGCTTTATTTACGAAATAATTATTTTTTTATGGCTTTTTTTTAAAGAAGTAATTTTCTTCTTTTTTGCTTTAACCACGTTTTTAACTGTGAACAAATTAAAATTATTCAAGAAAATTCATAAAATCATCGTTTCTTTTGCTTCGAGAAACAAGAAAAGAACAAAGTGAAAAATGGAAAAAGATGGAGAAAAAGATGGATTGATCATTAATCAATTGTATGACTGGAAGGTTGCAGCGCTTAAGTTTATTTACTCAATGGGAATGTATCGTTTAGATATATTAAATACAAACAAAACGTGTCAGTTACGACTACAAAGAACTTGAATACACATCCTACCAAAATAACTAAATACCCTGCACGCATTTGTCATCGTAAATGATCGAAAAATGGTCGCTTTTCCTTTGGTGAGGCTTGTTTTCCAAGAAAGCATCGTCTTTGGAACGTGAAAAACACTATTTCAAGCAAAAAGTGTCTTAAAAGGAACAAAAAGTCAAGTCGAAATGTGCCTTTAGATAATGATATTTTTAAACAATTGGGGAATTAACAAGGTGTTCTATCAAATCATATCGTCAAAATATCCTAAATAATTGTTTAAATAAATATGACCTAACAACTTTACCTTGTGAATCCCCCAAATATTAAATTAAATCTTGCTGGTCTTTTTTAATATTTTTTGTTTGTTTATTTAACATTAAAATATTAATAAAAGCCAACAAATTGTTCAAATATTTATACTTTCTTGTAATTTCTCATTAAAATTTTAATCAGCTGTTTTCTTGACTGAAAATGGAAAGTGAAATTGAAAGAAAATTTCAAAAGTATGTATGTGTTAGTGGGAGTGTACTAAAACTTGAAGAAAAACTTCATCTTGTGACCCCGAAGTTATAATTTCACATTCTTCTTCTTCTTCAGTCCACTTAACTCCTTGTGGAGCATAGGGCCTCAATAGGTCTCAAAATACCGTCTGAACATGATTTGTTCCCTCCCAGACACATGGAGCTTGCCGCCGGAGCGGGAGGATTTGACAAACGTCCGTGACCTCCTGGGAGACTGATCTTCCGTATTGGCGTTTTATTAATGATTTTTGTTTGACTGATCTTGTCAGGATTCATTCAATGCTTGTTTGACTAAGCATAGGCGTAGGCTTCCTGGAATCTTACCGGCGTACCGTTGACTTTTGAAAGTTCATCCGCTACCATACCGTTTGCACTATCCAGCTATAGAAGTGCAATAATCTGATTAACCATATTCCCCGAATAAGTCAGGTTGGCTCAAACAGATATACCGCTGCTCAAATTAGCTTATATCATAACAGGTGTTATAATATTATTGCCTAGTGTCCACCCGCCCCGAGGGGTCGGAGGCCGTGAGTCTTCTTATATGTTTACACGTGCAAGGATTTTATCTGGACTTTTCCAATTTAAAGACGATCAGTTCCTTTACCTTGTATGCCCACTCTGAACACTCTAATTTTACAAAATAAATTTAAATATATTTCATTTTCGATTTTTGTCAATGTTAATTTGAGGCTCACAGATAAAGACACAAACACTTTTAACCAATTGTTTTTCTTCTTTTAGTTTTAATACGATAGAAACAAAAACAATTTAATCAGTTCTATAGGCAAAGGTATGTATTCTCCTTTTGTAAAAAAAAAATTCTCTCTTCTTATAATCATCCAAAAGTGACGAAGAAGAAAGCAACCAGATAATTATTAGATTGCAATGTATATTGTTTCAATCGTATAGAAGTGAAGAAGAAGTAACAGTCACTTTTATCATTCAAATATCTCTAAAAATGCCTGCGGGGTAACTACAAATTATCTCGCATACATTGTGTGAAATATAAAGGGAAATTCGCTGTTTTAAGTCGTACAGTCGCATTTACGCGTATGTCAACAGAAATGAATGGACTTAAAAAGTTTTTAGCGGTTGAAAAAATTAAAGTTCTATCAACACAAAATTTATTAATTCTTATAATTACGAATTTATCGGTAAGTGTGTGATGGTCGGTTGATTGTTTTTCGTTTTCCATTCAGTCAGCCAGTCAGTCACTCAGTCTGGAGAAGTTAAAGTACCTATACTTGTACAAAAGGTTCTCACATTGGTATTTATTAGTACAAGCAGAAATTAATACATCCATAACATACTGGTTCTCGTAAGTCTTAACATCAACATTATGAATACAAATATAATTTTTTGTGACCACATTGTAGGTTAAAGCTAATGAGTTTTTAAGATTTCATCGGAAAGATAGGTACGACCGAATATACAATATTAAAGAGATACCACTCCCAGTCTTTTCTCACAAACTCAAACTCATTTCGTTGCAAAAACGACATTTAAACGTAATTAAAAACAATTTTCTTTTGACTTTTAGCCAATTTTTCTATATGTTTAAGATTTAACCCATTTTAATTTTTTTATGTAAAATCTGCAGTTAGAAGTTAAATTTTTAATGGAAGATCTTCTGATTGTAATTTTTAACTCTAAATATCTTGATATATTCCAGAGCATTCCAAATCAGAAAAAAAGAGTTTGGAATTAAGACTTAAGTATTTCATGAATCGCCACTATCGATCAAATTCTCATCGGGTGGGCATATTATTATTCCTTTTTTCTCTTAATAACTGATTTATTTGCTCTTCAAACGATTAACTTTTTGAACAAATTTTTTCAAACGGAAAATTCGACACTTGAACAAGCTATACAACTATCGCTACCCTTGGAATATTTCAAGAGAATCATAATAAGTTTGATGAAATTTGGAGCGATACTGAAAACTTTTCAAAAGAAAATACTATATCATTGGAGGCAATGCAAGTTACGAAAAGATAAAAAGGAAACTCTTAATTAAGATTTTTATATAGAATCAACTTAAGGTTAAATCAAATTTCTGAATCTGCCTGTTGATATTCCTTTAGTTGATTATTGGAAGTTAAAGATATATATATATATTCTCCAGTAATCAATACCACAATTTCTAATATCGAATACCGATTCGAAAACCTTCCATTAACTAAAGCGGCAAACAATTTCTTTCAATTCGACTTGGGAGGTGCTGACGAATTCATTTTTAACTAAAAAACCGTCTTGCAAATTGATTGTACTTAAGAGTATGTTTAAAAACATATCCAGCGAAAAACAATTAAACTTTGATATGCTTAAATCCAAAATTGAGAGGAATATATATCCAAACATTTTCAAACTTTTGCAAGTGGCAATTAGCCCTCCTATTATAGAATAAAAACATGGTTACGCAGTGCAATGTTTCAAGAACTATTTTCAAACTTAGCACTTTTAGGTACTGAAAATGAAATAGTCAAATATAAAATTACTTCAGAAGAAGTATTAAACATATTTTGTAAAAAAAGAATAGCAAAATAACGTTAGAATAACATTTTCAATAATAAATTGATTTAAACAGAATTATTATTTATATATTTAAAACTCGAAAACACTAATTATCTTTAATTTTCGAAATACTTTGTGTTTTGTTACATTTATTGCAGACTGAATATTTGTGATATCTTTTTTAATTTTGTTTTAATAATAAATTATTTTGCTGTAATAAAAAATTATTATTGTTTTATTTTTTTGAGAAGGGCATTTGCCCACCCCAGAAAACTAGTCTTGCTACGCTTATGATTATGTATGAACTTTGCTGTATTATTACTTTTGAATACATTTTATGTACTTAATTTATTGGAATTCATACTCTTAATCGTTAATCACTTTTTTTTAAAATATTTGTATAGATTTTATGATTTTAAAACAAAATTATTATCTTCACCGTTTTTCATTGAAAATGAGAAAATTCCAGATGAAATTGAGAAAATACCAAATGAACAGAAATATAATAAAAATTATATAATTCAATTTTATCGATTTAAAATTCAAATTTCTCAATTTCATAGTAAAATTCTTAATTTTGTTTGAAATTTTCCAATCTTAAATAAAAATTTGCAATTTCAACTGGAATTTTCTCAATTTGAAGTTAATATTCTCAATTTCAATTGAAATTTTCTCAATTTTAAATTTAAATTCTCTATTTTATTTGGAATTCGCTTTACTGTAAAATACTGTTTTATTATTAAATGTATTTTCAATAGAAAAATTATACTTTTTATGATAATTTACTCAATAACCATTTTAAAAAAAGTTGGTGCGTTTTTCTTCAAATGTCGGGTTTTTTCTCGGTTCTGGTTCGTTTTGAAATTTAAGAGTTGACAGCTCTGTTGCCAAACCAAACAAACCTGAAAACAAGGCCATTTAATTAAATCTCTGCAGCTCTACAGTGTTTTTACTATTTAAAAGCTAGATTTAGCCATTTTAGCCATGAAAAAAACAATTAAGCCATTAAACATTTTTTCGCGATATTATTTAATATATTCCCTTTAAGTTTTTAAAATTTTATACCAAAGAATATTAAAAATGCTGCATTCGTGTGTTATAGCGTTTAATTTTTTTAAATAGTTAATAGTTTACTATCAAAATAGTTTTTGGGAATACAAAATTTTAATTTAAAAGCTTTTGTTATTCGTGCTTAATTCCCAATTTTTATTCTTGATAAAAACACTGAAATTTATTGTTGATGGGATAAGCTATTCCTATACGCATTTCACCGGTTGCTTAGGCCAGATCGTCAGGAAACTTCATCCATAAAGATTTTAGAAAAACCAAATACAACTGTTAACCGTATAAGAATTATAAACAACAGTTCTACTTGTAACAATATCAAAGTTTAAACAAAAATATCAACAATAAACAGTGAGTTTATCTTTTCTTATATTCCCCAATACAATTGATTGAAATTCTTCCAACATTAATTGTAGTTGTAAGTAGGTTAAGAAAAACAAAATGAAAACAAAAACAACTTGCAAAGGCATGTTGCCAGTTAAGTTTTTTTTTTCAGGCCGTGCACTGCCAGTTTATTATCGAAATAACTTTTGGGAATAGTTTACAATAAAAAAAAATTAAATTTATCGAAAATTTGGGATATCGTTATTCAAAGTTATTTCTTATGTTTATTTCATTGTTACTAAAAATTTATAAATTCGAACAAAATAATAATTTTGCGCAATTTTAGTCTAATAAATCAATTTTCTAAGTTTCTGTTACTATTTTTACGTTTCTTTATAATATTTTAGCACTATTAAGCCTTTTTTTTACCAAGAGTTTGGTTATTTTTAGTGTTGAAAAGTTGGCATCAATGCAACTCTGAAACAAACAAGAGGCTAATTGCCGTATTCATAAAAAATAAAACAAGTTTGAAATGTGTTTTAATTTTTCTTAAAATACATTTCAAATCTATTTTAATTTTTTATGAATACGCCAGTTATTGTTTATTTAAAACTACATATTTCATAACTGTGAAAAGCAGCTAACTATAACACTAGCTGCATATTTCATTATGTATTTCGAAAGAATTATTTATTTCATATGACTACATCTGAAACAAGAACAACGTTTTAGAAATTGTTATAGTTTGAAATGTGGTTGCGAGAAAGAAAGAATTCTTGCGATATCGTCAAATAGGCTGTAGGAAATAAATGTTTTGTATGTACATGTGGGTAAAAGGCAAAAAGCATACCAAAAACGCAAACAAAAAGGCAAAAAGCATACCAAAAACGCAAGCAAAAATCTTATATACCCATCACCATTGTTCGAAAATAACAGCAAGTTTTAAAGGGTGTTTTTTTATAGAGTGACACAAGTTTAAGTCATAATAAAACAAGGAAATATATTTTCAATACCAGTGAAACGGGCTTTATTGGAAGGAAAATTTTATTAAATTAATGTTTATATATGATTTCTGTCATGTGGCCGCCACGACTGGCGCGTAGAAAACGCAATCTTGAATACCTATTTTCCATAACTTTTCGCATTCTGACCGTCATCGTTTTTGAAGATATATGGGCCAAGACTCCACCAGCCCATAAATCGCACCAAACAGTAATTTTCTGTGGATGTAATGGTGTTTCGACAAAAGCTTGCGGATTTTCCTAACTCCAAATGCGACAATCCAGCTTTTTAACGTACCCAATTGACCAGAAATGGGCTTCATAGGAAATTTTTTAATGGAAATTCAAAATCAATATGTACTTCAGCCCATTTGATTAAAATATTCAACAATTTCCACGCGTTGCTCTGGTGTAAGTCGTCATAATGAAATTTCAAGGAAAACTAAAAAAGCAACTATCAGCTATTAAATGAGTGCTGAAATAAAGAAGTGATGCCAACTCTGAGTTGTGACACTCTAAAAAACCACCCTTTATAAACACCATTCTTTAGATATAAATAAATCAACTTTATGTCACGCCCCCTTGTCCGATTCCAACCAAATTTTGCTCCTGCCATAATCGAGATATTCATAAAAACAATTTGGGTAAAATTAGAGTAAGTAGTGGTATTTTGCTCATATCTCAGCCATTTGGTGGACGGATTAGGCCCTTATAGCAAAAATTACGTAACCAACAAAAATAAAATTTTACAGGAGAAGGTTTTTTAAAATAGTTTAGCTTCAAGTCTAGGGTTTCATTTGAAATTGCTTTTGCTCTTATTTCGTAACGGTACTTCCCAGAGATATGAGATTTTTAGAGATGATGCATATTATCAAAAATTATCGATTTTCATCAAAAAACAAAAATCTAAAATGTTGTTGGTTACATCAGTTTTGCTATTATTCTGGGTACACACTATGCAACACGTTTACGCAATCTAGTGAATTTAATTCATTTTCATTCATTTCAGATTGCATCAACATCAAAACTCAAATATTTTGAGGTTGCACTGTGTGTACTCAACATTATAGCTCGATATGTAAAGTATATATGACCCTTAAATACCTGAAAGTTCAATATATGGTTTGCAATTTATTTGTCTTATCGCATTGTCAATTCTCTAAAGATATCAAAAGCTGTTTACATTTTGCTTGAGTTAATTGCTAATTGAGTTAGCTAAATTGTGTATGTGTGAACAGAAAGATAATTTTGTGAATAAACCGAACATTAACTCAATAAAAAATGTATTTCTGAACATCATAATATATACATATATTCGTGTATATATTCTTTGTCTTTATGTCGCCTCAGTCGATTTAGATACTATATAATCGTTCCAGGTAAAAGCTGCATTATTTCAGAAAAAAAAAAATAATTTAATATGGTAAAGGGTATTAAAGATACGCCACTGCCGAATATCGCACTCTAACTTTTTAGGTTTTACTCAAAATTAAAGTTGTTGGAATATTCTTGTGTTCCACAACAGATCCTAACAGGGAAATTTAAACGTGACTCCTCAGAACCAAAGTAAAATACGGATTAATTTGTTTAATTCAAGTTTAGTTCAATTCAAGATTTTATTCATGTTAACAAAACGATTATAATAAAAGGAATGACTTAACGTAAAGTTATATTTTTGACAGTTACAAAATTCTTCATAGTTGTATACATTTGGGTTGTAGAGTAAAGGTTGCATTTTATCTTACAATCTCCCGCTCAAACCAAATGCGAATTCAAAATAAAAAAAAGATTTGCCTATTATGCGTGAAGTAAGATGCTCTAAGGACAAAGTTCTTAATAGTCAAGGAAGGAAACTTATGGAGTTAATAGATAATTATGGTGGTATTATACTAAATGGAAGGACCGGAAGGGATGTTCAGTGGGAATACAGCTTTTGTGGTGTTATGGGTAATTCTGTTATTGATTATTGTATATGTTCGCATAGTTTACTACAATATGTTGTTGATTTCGCTATAGCCTCCAAACCATACTCCGACCATATGCCACTGTGCCTAAAGATAAAGAGTTTGTGTTCTGATGTCAATCGTAACGATAACCTTCCTCTTCCTAGATTGCACTGGAACAACAAATTTGTTGATAAGTATGTAGAAAAACTTAGTTCCCTATCGAGAAATATTGATCTTCATACAGATGAGACGGTTGATGAATTGATTTATACAATTACAAAAAAAGTAAAAACTGCAAACGAGAAGAAATCCAATATAAAACACTTTGAGCCTATGCATAAATGGTATGATTGGAAGTGTGTGAGATTCCGTAAGACCATGTTACGAAACCTAAGAGCTTACAGAATTAAACATACGTATATCAACAAATTACGCTATTTTACAGCTAGAACCAAATACCGTGAACTATGTATGAATCAACTAAACAAAATAAAAAACAGTAGTGAATGGTGGAAGTTGACTAACTTTATGAAGTCACGTACGTATACGATAAAAGGTAATTTGACAGCAGATGATTTTATGTCGCATTTTTCCACTTTGTTGAGTAACTGCGGAGATATACCAACAATGAGCTGGTCAATGCCGTATTTAACAGATGCTTATCTAGATTCACCTTTTGAACTTTGTGAAATTTTGGCAGTAGTCAAAACTTTAAAACTTAATAAAGCCCCTGGCCAAGATGGCATTAGCTATGAATTTTACAAATATGCACCTAATTGTTTTGTTAAAGAAATATTATCTGTTTTCAACAAAATATTTTTGCAAGAAAAAATACCTTCAAGTTTTCGTCAATCCATTCTAATACCGCTCTTTAAGAAGGGGGACGCATACCAGCCATCAAATTACCGTAGACTTTCATTGATCGACACTTTATGCAAAGTCTTTAACACTATCTTGCTGAATAGGATAACTGAATGGACTGAAAACTACAATATACTTAATGAATGTCAAGCTGGTTTTAGAAAAAACTACTCAACTGTAGACAATATCTTCAATCTTGTGAACATCGTAAATTTAAACAAGCTGAATGGCAATAACACATTTGCTTTTTTCGTAGATTTTTCATGTGCCTTTGACAGGATACCTAGAAACTCCTTGTTTTACAAACTTTCCTGTTTAGGGCTGTCATCGAAAATGATAAGAATTATACAGTGCGCATATGAAAACAACAAAAGTCGTATTTGGGACGGAAGTACATTTTCTGAACCTTTTTCTGTCGAGCTTGGAGTAAAACAAGGTTGTATTTTAAGCCCCTTATTATTTTCGCTGTACGTCAATGACCTAGCAGATGAATTACAACATGGTGTAAATGTTGCAGATACAAATGTTAAAATACTTCTTTATGCTGATGATATTGTCATTCTTTCTGATTCTCAAACTAAACTACAACAAATGATTGATGCTCTGTTTAAATACTGTACGACGTGGTACTTAAAAGCTAATATGAATAAATCAAAAATTGTTATATTTCGTTCTGGTACTAGAATATCATCAAATCTTAACTGGCAGTTTGGAGATAACAACATCGAGATCGTAAACAGCTACAAATATCTGGGCGTTGAAATAACGTATAACTTGTCATTTAGCAAACATCTGAACAGTAAATTGTCTGCCTCAAAACTTCCAAAAATTTCTAAAGATAATAAACTACAAATATTTCATTCTGCTTCTAGATCGATAATGTTATACACTGCCCAAGTATGGGGTTATCAAAGATATGACGTAGTCGAGAAGCTATACAGATTTTTTATTAAAAAGATGTTATATTTACCAGCAGCTACACCCAACTACATGCTTTACCTTGAAACAGGCCTTGACCCCTTATACATATCCACTCTAAGACTACACTTTTCATATATAAACAAAGTTCTGAACATGGGTCAAAACCGATTACCACGTATTTTAGCGGAAACAATAATGGCCAAGAACGAATTCTGGGCAAAGGAGTGGTCTAATCTTCAACAAGTTCTTCAATTTATACCTTCGAATTCAAACCTTCCACTTTGCACAAACTGGAAAGCAATAATAAATCTACTCACTGCAAAAGAGCGTGAAGATAGTATACTTCGGGCAACAAACTCACAGCACCACGACCTCTACTGTCGACTAAATCATACTGTAAAACCTCTTCTTGCTAAAAACTACTCATCTCGTAGCACTAGCTTAATAGGCGGTTTGCTTAACTTAAATGCCAAGAAAATACTTATCATTTCATAGGTGTCTGTTCAATATATAACGGATTTAGATTTAAATTTTTTGGAAAATCCCAACTTAAGCTAATCGAAGTAATAAATATATTAAATGGTCAAACTTTTTAATATTTTTAATTAGGCTTAAGTTCATCAAATTTAATTTTCATTAAATTATTTTTATGAAGAAAGGAATTTTACAACATGAAAATTAATTAAAATTTACTGATAATTTTTCATTATGGACTCAATCTGGGCTCGAACCCAGGCGTTTTTACGGACAGGTTACCCTGACATGTTTCGATAGCAACCACTCAATCTCCTCAGAGGGCTTGCCGTTTAACAATCGCAGCCATCGACGACTGCTGACGTCAATAGTCAAACATCAATCCTTAAACCAAATTGTATTTAACCTTTGGTAGATCGAAATTTGCTTTGAATGATTATCTATTTTAATTTATTTTACATGTTCTTCCTTTACTTCTGTTTTTTCGTACTTTTGTCAAGAATTCGTCTTGAAGTTCAAAGTACATATTTTGTTTTGTTTTTTTATTTTTTTGTCTTTCTTTTTCTTGTTGACCCTTTCAGCACAACTTGAAGGACAAATGCAAACATAGAGCTCGTGCCTTAGCTTTAACAATAATTAGTATTGTGGTTATTTTGTTGAACTATTTATGGTTTTTAATCCAAATTTTTAATATTTTTAATTAGGCTTAAGTTCATCAAATTTAATTTTCATTAAATTATTTTTATGAAGAAAGGAATTTTACAACATGAAAATTAATTAAAATTTACTGATAATTTTTCATTATGGACTCAATCTGGGCTCGAACCCAGGCGTTTTTACGGACAGATAATCATTAAAAGCAAATTTCGATCTACCAAAGTAAAATACAATTTGGTTTAGGGATTGATGTTTGACTATTGACGTCAGCAGTCGTCGATGGCTGCGATTGTTAAACGGCAAGCCCTCTGAGGAGATTGAGTGGTTGCAATCGAAACATGTCAGGGTAACCTGTCCGTAAAAACGCCTGGGTTCGAGCCCAGATTGAGTCCATAATGAAAAATTATCAGTAAATTTTAATTAATTTTCATATTGTAAAATTCCTTTCTTCATAAAAATAATTTAATGAAAATTAAATTTGATGAACTTAAGCCTAATTAAAAATATTAAAAATTTGGATTAAAAACCATAAATAGTTCAACAAAATAACCACAATACTAATTAATGGTCAAACTTTTAGAACTTGTCTAAATATTTGGAAATCTGTTTAAAATATAGAAAACTAATTATCAACGAATTTAATCTGTAATCTTTTTTCAACACTTTTTGTCAAATCTCTTTTAATTGCAATCTCATAAATTTTTTCATAACACTTAAACTTAACAAAATGAATTGTATTGTAAATACTAGCAATTTGCCAATCTGGCTCACAACAAATATGTTATGCCAAATGTAGATATTAAACATTGTAATAATAAAAAAAAAAAGAAAAAAACAAATGAATGTGTAAATGTAAATACAATTAAATGTATCTATCTATTAATAATAATAATAAAAAAAAAAAAATTCAAAATAAAATATAAATACAAAAAATTACAAATTTAGTTTTAATAAATTACAAAAATACAAATGTTTTTGCTTTTAGTTAAAATATCTGCCGCGTTATCATTTGTTGTTAAATATTTTATATCGATCTCTTTATCTTCATACTTTTCTCTGATAAAGTGATAACGAATATCAATGTGTTTGTTTTTCTTTTGTACTGTAGGATTTTTAACCATAAAAGAAGCGCTCTGGTTATCACAAAAAATAGGAGTGGGAGATACAATATAATCTTCAAAACCCATCTCATAAAGAAGACATCGATTAAAAGCCGTTTCTTTAGTGCCCTGGCACAAAGCAATATACTCGGCTTCCATAGTGCTTAATGCCACTACAGATTGTTTTCGCGATTCCCACGCAATGGGACCTCCTGCCATAAATATAACAAAGCCTGAGTACGATTTTCGATTACTAGAATCGCTTGCCCAATCAGAATCTGTGAAACATTCAAAATTGTTTAAATTATTAGAAAAAGTTATTTTACCTATTGGATTTTTCTTAAGGTATCTGAGGACATGTTTAGCTGCGGCAAAATGCTCTTTGTGTGGATGTGTGTTGAATTGAGACAATTTTGATACTACGTGCATTATGTCAGGTCTCGATATACCGGCTAAATACATCAAGGCTCCAATAAAATTTTGATAGGATGTTGTATCTAATTCTTCACATTTGCTTTCGCACTTTTTCAGCACCGTTCCACTAGGCCAAGGAGTAGCTGCAGACTTGCAATTTAACATACCCCATCGCTCAAGCAAATCTTTGGTATACTGCTCCTGATGAATGCTTATGTCACCTCTTCGACCGTTACGACTAACTTCCATCCCCAAATAAAATGAAATAGCACCTCGATCAACAGCTTTTACGTGTTTGTTTAAGTTCGCAACAATATTTTCCATTTCCAATTTGCTGGAACACGCCAATAACATATCGTCGACATAAATGGCAATTAAGCAAATATCATTTTCATTTCGTTTAACATAAACACATGTATCGGATTTACAACGCTCAAACCCCATTTCAAGTAAAATGTCGTTTACCTTCCTATTCCACTCTCGCCCAGCCTTCTTCAATCCGTATAACGCTTTTTTAAGTTTGCATACTTTATTTGGATACTGTTTATCTTCAAACATAGTTGGTTGCACCATGAAAACGTCGTCTTCTAAAATTCCATTTAAATATGCTGCTTCTAAATCGATATGGTTTACTATTAATTTGTGTCTAGCTGCCAATGCTAATAATAATCTTATAGTAGAATGCCTTACTACTGGTGCAAATGTTTCTCGATAGTCGACATTAAGCTTTTGCGAACATCCATGTGCGACTAATCTTGCCTTATATTTTTCTATAGCACCATCCTGAGAACGTTTTAACACAAAAACCCACTTGCAACCAATTATGTTTTTTCCAGTAGGGGTTTCTACCAACTCCCACGTGTTATTTTTAATTAAAGATTTGTATTCTAATTGCATTGATTGCTTCCACTTTTCACCATCTTCTGAATTTAGCGCTTCGTTCACCGTTTTTGGATTTTCTATTACAGAATTTACCATTTCAGGCCCTGCTTCAGTAACATACACTTTTCGAGGTCTACCTTTACCACCGGTTCTAACTATTTTTGGTCTGCCTCTTTTTCTTTTGTTTTCAACCACAATTGTGTCTTCTCTTTCAGAATCACTGTCACACAGAATCGCCTCTTCTTCTTCCTCCTCCATATCGCTTTCATCGTCAGCATCATCGTTGTTTGGGAGTGCTTGTAAATTAACTTCTTCATCGTTGTTTGAGTTTTGTTTAAAAATATTCGAATAAAACATTTCTTGTTCATCATCTTTAACTGCAATTTGATCAAATGATTTTTCAAAAAATATGACGTCACGAGCTATTACGATTTGTTTAGTTGTTTGGTTATATAAACGATAACCTTTTGTGTGTAACTGGTATCCAACAAACTTCATTTTTTGCCCTTTAGGTAAAAATTTACTGCCTTTTGGTTTTGGCCCTTTGTTTAACACAACCGCATCACAGCCAAACGTTTTAAAGTGAAATACTGATGGCTGTTTACTAGACCATCTTTCGTACGGGGTAATATTTGATAAAACCTTGGTGGGGGGGATCTTTTTCTAAATATGTGGCCTTATATACTGCTTCTCCCCATAAACTTTGTGGCAATTTAGATTGCTCTAACAAACAGCGTGCCATTTCGACAAGGGTCCTTTGGCCCTTTCAGCAACACCATTTTGTTGCGGTGAATAGCTCACCGTAGTTTGGTGAACTATTCCCTTTTTTGAAAAAAAATCCTTAAACTTAGAATTAATATATTCTTTACCATTGTCACTTCTGACAATTTTAATTTGGCGGCCTGTCTGCTTCTCCGCAGTCGCAGCAAAATTAGTAAATGCCTCAAATGCATCACTTTTGTGCTTTAAGAAATATGTTGAAACGTAACGTGAGTAGTCTTCTATAAAAGTCATGAAATATGACGATCCGCCAACAGTTTTTACATTGATTGGTCCGCATAAGTCCGTATGCACCACCTCTAGCAACTCTCTTGTTTGAATACTACAATAGTTTTTAAACGGTTTTACAACAATTTTATTAACCGCACACGTAAGGCACTCAATTTTGTTTGAGTTTTTTAAATTAAGGCCTTTGACCATTTTATAGTTGGACAATTTGTTCAAATCGTTTACATTAATGTGTCCATACCGATCGTGCCACATTTTTAGCACAGCTTCATCCGAAATAGAATTTATACTTTCTTGTTTTTTTGTTATTGTTTCCACATTTTAAACAGACCTTCATTTAAAACAGCAGTCATTATGTTTTCGTTTTTCTTACTTTTCATAAAAGCTTTATTGGTGTAAAAATTTACAGAATGACTAGCTTTTAAAATTTTGTTTATAGAAATAAAATTGGAATGTAGTTTCGGTACGTACCAAACATTATGTAAAGTAAGCTTACAAAATTCTGTTTTTATTATAACATCACCAATCCCTTCTGCATTGATGCTCTCACCAGATGCTAACACGATTTTTTGTTTTGTATCTGTTATATTACAGAAATATTCTTTTGTTCTGCACATATGGGATGTTGCTCCGCTGCAGCGTTGCCGTTGTGACACTAAAGTATCACTATACCTTTTTTCATGCCAAAGACTCTTTTTGTGTCCCTTTTTTTAATTTATCCCTTTGTATCATTTTAACAAAATTTATGACACTTTTTGAACCTTTTTAAAATAAGTACAAGTTTCCATATTCCTTACGAAAGTTCTCATGAGTTTTGTGAATATAGATATACAAATTTGTAGAATGTCATAACGCCATAGTGTCCACGGACACTATTTACAAACAAACTTAAAAAAGAAACTTGCGAGTCCATGCTTTCCTCTCTTAATATGCACGAATCGGAGCTGAAAGAATGGACTCCACGTGAAGAATTAATTACGAAATATAGAATAAGTATTTCTAAAAAGCGATAAGAATTATCAAAGGTTTTTTTAAAAGTAACTTCTTTTTTTGGTAATATGACTAATATTGAAATGTACCTGTGAATTGTTTCTTAAGCTTCGTACAGACGATGGTCAGATCTTACAATATTGGTAAGCAGCGTTGCTTAAATTGCATTAAAATTGGCTAAAATGTCTTACAACTGTGTAAACGTTGTAAGCTCATTTGTATTTGCAGAAGCGCAAAATTAATGCATCTGAGAATGGACCATTGTCAGTAAAATATTGATGTTGACAACGCCTGCTTACAATATTGTAAGATCTGACCATCGTCTGTACGAAGCTTCAGTTTTAACATTGACTTATAATTCAAGTATGTATAATTACTTTTATTTTAGTCTAAGGTATTTAATTAATACATAATAATAAACTTGACTCTATTTTACTTTAAAATACCCTTTTTTGACCCTTTATTTTCTTAAATACCCTTTTTATGACACTTTTTCGAAATTTTCAACGGCAACCCTGCTCCGCTGTCTAGAATAAACATTTCTGTTAAGCTCTTGCCGTTTTCAAGAAGTGAACATGCAAAATCTGTTTTCTCACTGTCTTTGCATTGAGCGCGATAATGGCATTTTTTTCCGCAGCGAAAACATTTTATGTTATTACCATTAAAATCATTGGGCTTTTTATCTTGGTCGCTTTTTGTACGTTGTTTATGATTGCTGTTATATTTCTTATTTCTTTTATAGACATTTTTAGAATTATCTGCAAAGACTGTTTCATTATGTTTATTACTTTTATTCGTTTGCCGCAGTTCTTCTTCATAAATTTTTGATATTAATTTGTCATACCTTGGCAAAATGTCTCTACTTTCAATGGCAATCAGGGTTGTCAGATTTTTTTGAGCTCCATCGCTAAACCGGATGTCAGAAATCGCCAAAAATCGCCAAACGTCGATTTTGTTCAGTTTTTGTAAAATTTTCTTTTTTTTTTAATTAAATTTTGCATACAAAAAACGCTAGTATAATTTTTCAGTCAAAAATCGCCAAAAACTGAGAAAAAATACAAAAAAGTCGCCGAAGTAAATTTTGTTTTGCTTCTGTTATTTTTTTTTAATAACATAAAATGGAGATCATATATCGCTCATTTGCTGCAAGACCGTCATAACTCAAAAAATTAAATTTTGGAGTTAGAGATGCAGAATTGTTCGCTTTGTTTTTCTTTGTATTGTGTATTAAATTCATCTTTATATCTTTTATACTTTTCCAGTTTGAAGAGAATGTGTCTTCTTTTTTCTAAGTAGTTAGAGCAAATCAAAAACTTAAAATGCGTTTATCTCGAAATGGATTTTTTTGAGTTATGCCGGTCTTGCAGCAAATGAGCGATATGTATTCAGTTAAAAACTTAAATTAAGTAAACAAGTCTATAAGATCGTACACCTACATACATACTATTATAATTAAATAGTGACTGAATATAAAATTTACTTAATATGTTTTTTTATATTAGTAATGATAACAAAAATGACAAGTTGTTAAAGAAAATTGCCGAAATAATATAAATGGTAAAAATAGCCAAGTTAATCGCCAGTTATATCAGAAATCGCCATAAAAGTCGCCAGTCGCCAAATGGGAAATCCCATCGCCAAACACTTTTCAAAATCGCCACGTTTGGCGAGAAATCGCCATATCTAACAGCCCTGATGGCAATTATAAAATTTTCCATCTCATCTGGAAGACTGCACAAGAGTACACTGAAAGAAAAATGCTTCATATATTTAATGAATCATTTTCATAAAAAAATGTTCCTTGGGTAAATGAAAATTTTCATTGTTAAAATGGAATTTCATAGTTATAATGAAGTATTTTCATTAAAATCGCTTCATTAGATTTCGTAATTACGTTAAAAGTTTGCATTGGATATATGAAAACTTAAGTTTGTCCAAGTTAAACAAAAAATTTTAATTGGGAACATAAAAAAACAATATACAAACATAACTATATTCATAAATTAATACAAAATTATAGTTTCCTTAAAAAAATGTTTAATTGTTAATTAAAAAATTTAAGATTTAATAATATCATACATCTAATGTTACATGTATGCCATTAAATTAAATGAAATCAAAAATTTTTTTTATAAAAGCAACATATTTCAATAATTGCCTTCATAAATTTAAATTTTCATTATGACAATAAAAATGTCATTATAGTAATGAAACAAAAACTTTCAATCCACTTTCAATCAACGTTGTTATTGTTATTATGGACAACTTAATCTCATATTTACGCTCTTAATTGAGTAAAAAACATAGTTTTTTTATCCAAAAACTACACTGCCCCGGTAGGCTAGCTGGTAGTGAGCTAGTCTATCAGCACCGAGGTTGGGGATCAAATCCCGCCAGAGACAGAAAAAAATGAAAAATAAAATAAAGTAAAATAAAATAAAAAAAATAAAAAAAAATAATTAAAAAAAATAAATAATTAAAAAAAATAATAAAAAAAAAAAATTTTATTACTTTATTGAAAGTATTCCTCCAATGAATAATATTCATAGATCTAATGCAATGTTTCATTAAATCCTTTTAATGAAACAGGTTTCATTGATCCAACGAAGCGCTGCATAGGTTCCTTTTTAATGCAATTTTTCATGGGATTAATGTCAAAATGCATTGGTATTGCGAAGAAAATTCTTTCAGTGTAGAATGGATAGCAAATCATCATTCAACATAATGCCAATTTCTTTTAGTTCATCAACAACTGAACTAAAATCGTTTATTTGTGGTGCAAATTTTTGATTAATATCAAACTTAAACTTGACAAGTTTTTTAAACAAATTAACTTTTCTTGATGCCGTATCTGCTTTATAGAGAGAACTTAAAACACTCCAGGCACTTTTGCTTGTGCTACAATTTTTTATGTGAATTAACTCACTTGGCTTTACACTTAACGTTATGGTTGCGAGTGCTTTGGAATCATTTATAACCCATTTGCGTGCTTCACCTGCATCTTGTGGCACGTCTTCAACGATCGTATTCCACAGATCCAAAGTAATCAGCAAACCCTTTATCTGAATACACCACGTCGTGTAATTGTCTCCACTGAATTTTTCAATGCAAGCTACACCAGTTGCTATTGTTGAGCCTTGTTTTTTTTTATGTTGGCAAAAACAATTTAAAACTTTTAACACGTTGTAGGAGTGTTGTACTTAACCTCAAAACTTTTTATTACTTTGATATATAGGGATCTGGGCCCATAACCTTTTGTTAGAATATTCTTGTGTTCCACAACAGATCCTAACAGGGAAATTTAAACGTGACTCCTCAGAACCAAAGTAAAATACGGATTAATTTGTTTAATTCAAGTTTAGTTCAATTCAAGATTTTATTCATGTTAACAAAACGATTATAATAAAAGGAATGACTTAACATAAAGTAATATTTTTGACAGTTACAAAACTCTTCATAGTTGTATACATTTGGGTTGTAGAGTAAATGTTGCATTTTATCTTACAAAAGTTATTAAACTTATTTGTTACCAAATACATGTTCAAGTCTTCTGGTTAAAATTTACTTATATTCAATTAAATAAAAGCAAATATATTTAAGATTGTCCTTGCATAATTACATAGTTCAATCCCTTTTATTGAAAAAGTTACAGAGTTTTGATGCGATAATGGCCAAAATGTTCCACTGTGCGGGCGTACTGATTAGAAAATGCCAAAAAATTGCGCACTTTGGACTAGTCCGACGGACTGCTATTCGATAAAATTACAATTAAAATTATAATCAGCATTAAAATTATATTGTGGTGCAAAAATGCATTATCATTATAAAAAGGAATAAATAAATATTCGGATTTAATTCTTGTACATAATTGCGGGATGGTTCTTAACTCATAAGCGCCCAATGAACCCATTTGGCAACATGCACAAATAATTTCATAAATAAATAATCAAAAAGTAATTTAAATTTTTGGGAACACAAAATTTTAATTTCAAAAGATTTTGTTATTCGTGCTTAATTCCCAGTTTTTATTCTTGACAAAAACACTTGAAATTTATTGTTGATGGGATAAGCTATTCCTATGTGCATTTCACTGGTTGCTTAGGCCAGATCATCAGGAAACTTCATCCATAAATTGAAATTACTTTTTGATAAAACAGGCAAGTGCACGGCCTAAAAAACACTTAATTGACAACATCTTTTGTAAGTTGTTGTTGTTTTTATTTTGTTTTTCTTAACCTACTTACAACTACAATTAATGTTGAGAGAATTTCAACTAATTGTAGTGGGGAATGTAAGATGAGATAAACCCACTTTGATATTATTACAAGTAGAACTGTTGCTATAATTCTTATACGTTTGACAGTTTTATTTGGTTTAATATCTTTAGTTTTTCTAAAATCTTTATGGATGAAGTTTCCTGATGATCTGGCCTAAGCAACCAGTGAAATGCGCATAGGAATAGCTTATCCCATCAACAATGAATTTCAAGTGTTTTTGTCAAGAATAAAAACTGGGAATTAAGCACGAATAACAAAATCTTTTGTAAATAATTAATAATTGAAAAAATTTAATGAAAAAAGCTAACAATCTTTAAAATAAAAATTGGGCGCTAATGGGTTAAATTACTTGTACATGCAACAATTGTCTCTTTTAAGGTTTTTTGCTGGTGCTGCAATTTTATGTTAAATTGTTGCATCAAGTATCATGCGTGCTTGTTTATCTATAAAGTCGCATAAAATTGTGTGCAACGCACTCATAACGGAATTCGAAGAAGGTGGTTTACTTACCTCTGGTATCATAATGATGCCGGGCTTATGGGGAAAGATGACGTCGTGTGGCGTTGTAAAATTCGTGGCTGTTATTGAACACAATTGAGTGGCCATGCCTCCCTTTGTGTCCTTCACCGATACCTGGAAGTCATAATAGCGTCCGGGTTCCAGGCGACGTGATAACACAACATTCGCCTGACACACCGAATTGTACTTTGTGCATGGAAGCGATTCAATCTTGACAGTCGACGATGAAGCATCGCCCACAAACTCAAAGGTCAATGGATAGTCAAACTCCTCATCAGTGGCACGCAACCGGTAAATGACAGAGCCGACCTGAGCATCGGCTGGCACTAGAACAAGACGCATACGCGTCGATGGATCAAATTTGGGATCCACGCACAACACTGTCGACGGACTAAGAATGCCAATTAGCAGGCTGATTGTCAATATTCGATATGCCGTTGTCCAGCTTAACAAGGCAGTGGAAAGATGTCTTCTTCGTGTCATTGGCTTTGTTGTACAACATTTTGATGTTGTCTGTGTTTCTGCAGTTGTGGTATTTGAAAATTCTCTGCATGAATACGAATCGGATGGAGAGTATGAGTGTAATAATGACGTTGTAGAGTTGTTGTGGGAGAGGCAGGAGGTGAATGTTGATAGTGGTAGTGTTGTTGCTGTTGTTGTTGATAAAGGAATGGCGGTCAAAGAGGTGTGTACCTCTTGGCATTGTTGCTGTTGCTGCTGCAGTTGATGTTGTTGTTGCGTAAATCGCCCGTGAGTGTGTCTTTTTCTTCTTCTTTTGCTGCTACTTTTTGCGTGGGTATTATTGCTGGAAGCCATTTTAGCTGCAACGAGAAAATAAAAAAACATTTTTTTATTTATTTTGTTTTTATTAATAATAAAATCCCAATAAATTCATTATTACAAGTTTTGCAAAAGCAACAAAGAATGTAATTTATGTGTGTAACATTGAATAATAATGTGCGTGTGTTTGTAAAATATTCAAGAAATATTCAATCTTTGCTTATTATTCCAATCGTATGTAGGACTTTGTGTTCTTTTTGGTTGGTTCCTTAACATTGTTGTTTAATTTGTGTCTGCTTGACCATTTGACTTGACTGTCTGCCTGTCTAGCTGTCAGTTTATCTGTCAACGTGTCTACATGCATTCCAAAGCCATACTCGGCTTTAAGCAGTCTTTTACGTACATATCGATACCTTAAATGCAAACGGACGTTACTACGCAATAATTGGAAATCGAGTTTTGAATGATTATGGTTCGTTTTATAAAAAAAACATATTCACGCCAATTTTTAGAATCTTGCGATAAAAAATGGCGACTTATGGTGTTTTCTTTTCTTAAAAATAATGATGCATTATAGTTGTGTAATATATTTATTAGGTTACACGAACCCTTACAAAGTGATACATTTTTCTAAATTACAATGGAACAAAATAATAGCTACGTTTTACACTCAACACTAATGTGTATTTAGCGTGTTAAATATTGAATGCAAAGTTTGTACTAAAAGCGATATTCACCACGCGTGTAGCAATTTTCAACATTAAATTTTCTTACAACAATTCCAATAAGCGTTAACAGCACTGATTTTCAA